>OY754962.1:43850751-44173398 GCA_963576555.1 Ferdinandea cuprea | reverse complement strand
TAGGACTCTCTTTCTCATTTTTATCAATGATCTCCTGTCTGTCACTTCTAATTCAATCCATTCCATCGCTGATGACAGTACCATTAGCTTCGCATATTCGTTTTATGATTCACTCCCTTATGCCCGCACTGTGTTACTTCATTAAAAGGGTATACAAAATCCCTTAAGTGCGCGTTTATTACAAAAAAAACTCATTTATGTTAATGAAATTAATCTTGTATTAACGGGCTACTGTGGCGTATGTGGAACTTTTCTTCTTGATCAATGAAATTATTTATTTTCCTTTTTGTTGGTTTGGAATGGGGGTATTTGTAGTTAAATCACCATATTCGTTCCATATCTTTTGAACTCCAACATAAATTTGAAAATTAATTTGAGGGGTTTGGGAGTTATTAGATTTGAACTTGCCCAACAATTATATGTTAAAAATGACAGCTTCATTATTGCTGCCGAGTTCTGTTATTTAGTAGCTATGTGTGTCTATGTACTTCGATTCGAAACTCTGACTTCGAAATTGAAATAAAATGCACGACTTCGTCATACAAAGCTTTTTCGAAACATGAGATGGGATGTTGAACCGCCTCACAAAGAATGCCGACATTAGATCACATACCAAATTTATTTAAATCAATTTTCTCAGTTTTGAAAAATTAATTTTTCTTAAAAATGTCTCTAAAGATTTTTAAGTATTTTTACATTTTAGACACCTAATTGTTATAAATACAAGAACATTTCTGTGAAAAAATATTAGGCATAAACGGCCCATACCTAGCATCTCCAACCATTGTGTGTGCGAAGTTATATTTTTAATACGAATAGAGGGACCTACAGTTTAATGCCGATTCCGAACGGCAATTAATTTTTGAGAAGCTTCTCATAACAGTTCTTACTCTTGGATGATGTTTGTCAGGCATTCACAAGAGGTGGAGCAGCGAATTAAAACTGTAAGGTGGTACAGGTCGGGATTTGAACCAGCGCCCTTTCGCTGAGTGGTCACTGCACCCAGGTATCCAAAGTACAAAAAAAAAACCAACCCATTTTGGAAACGAAGCAAATCCTCCCGGACAGACAGACCGACAGACGCCATTAGCGCACCCACTTTTTTGATTTCTTTATAGTTAGTTTGAGTTTGAAAATTATACTAATGTATCTGCGAAAGTAGAAAAAATTCCAGTAACATACTAAAATCAACATCATTATATTGCGTAATATCAATAATATTGTTTTTTGTTATGATTTCTGGTAAAACTAAAATAAGCAAAATGCTGTTTAAGGTAATTTTGAGATCGGTTTAATTGAATTGGGAAAATGTTTTGTCAGCTATAGAAAGGTTTAGTGGTGCCCTTAAAAGTCCCAAAGCTTTGTTTGGCTAGAATTTGAACTCTCTGTTAACTAAATCACAAAAACGGGTATTGTATTTTATTGTATTAGAGGGGGTCCTCAATAGACAACAAAAAATTGCTTAAAACGTGTTCACATCAGAACTCAAATTAGTGCACCTGTCAGTGCTCTTGGCAAAGCAAAGTAAATACAGTGGACTCTCCCTAATTCGAACTCTCGTTAAGTCGAATTTCTCTCTATGTCGTGTTTTTTTTACCATATTTTAGCATTCCCCTCAAAACTATCCTCTATGTCGAACTCCATTAAGGTCGAAACTCCCTCTAACTTAAACAAATTTTGGTATTCCATGAAAATTCGACTTAGGGGGAGTTGATTATTTTTTTGATTTTGTCCCGGTTATGTGAGACATAAGTCAATGCTCTTTTTTTCAAAGATGAAACTAAAGTCCAACGTTTTGTTAGTGGGTTATGTTTAAACAAAAAAAAATAGAAGGCGTTAAATTGATGTTAGTGTGGGGTACCTAGAAACTCTGGTAAAACTGTTGCCGCTTACGCTTATCCAACCGATGTCAACAAATGGGATGTTAATGGAAATAATTTTCTAGAGTGACGACTATGACGATAAATAATTAAATTAAAAAAAAATTATTTTGACAAAATCGAAAATTATGTTTTAATATTTATAGTCAACACAAAATCCACTTATTCGTTATCACCTCGCTTTAAAATAAAAACCACTAAATCCTTTCACTTTCACTCTGGCGTGCATTTGAAAGAGCAATTGTTTTAATTAAAATTAATAATAACATGATAATACAGTGGAAATTCTAAATAGAATAACAGAAACTTATTTCCCAAAACAACCTTTTTAAAAACCCTTGCAACTCAGTGGATGTTAAATATACGACTTTTTTTTTGTCTTGCATCACTGGATTAAAGATTTGTGAAATTTGTCATCAAATTAAAAAACGAAGTCTTTTTTTCGTTAGAGTTCGAACCCTAATACAGCATACAATCCACCCAACCAAAATACGCCAATCTTCCATTAATAAATGAGTATAAAAAAGGCAAATAACAGGGATGAATTATCCAATTACTTGTCTGTCTTTTGCTGTTTCTTCTTTCTTTGCTTCAGAACCTACCCATATACTTACACAACGAATATAAATACCATCAATCAATCAGAAAATATACCTAGCCAAGTATCAAGGGGCACGGTAGTGCGCAGCCAAGTTCCTTATAAACTTTGGCTTGACCCCCCTCTAACTTCGCTTACAACAAAGCTAGTGGCATTAAATTTTCAGAATTTATTGGGACGCACAGCAGCAGGTTCCGTACCATACTTTTAAACATTAGCGGCTCCTAAGTTATAAGGCCCCAAAATTTGCAAAAACCGAAACCACTGACTCACTGATGCACTGATTCACTAATTCACTGACTCACTGACAGATCATCAAAACTATGGAGCACTTCCAATCATCGTAGAACCTTAAAATTTTGCACAGTAATAGGGTTTACGGAGAAACCCTAGGGAAAAATCCCAAATTTGTGGTTTTCCATCCAGGGGCGTGGCAGCCGCCCACTTCTATTAACGCAGCCCCGAAAAATCCTACAATTATGATTTTTTACATGAGGCTTGAATTTAATGAACAACCTCAGAAAAAAATAAAATATAGTTTATTTTCCGGTTAGGGGACGCCATTTTTCTTTAATTCAGCCCCCAAAAGTCATGAGGGTTGGATTTTAAGAACAAACTAGGAAAGAAATGAAATATTGTTTATTTTCCATTTAGGGGGCGTCCTAGCCACCCCTTTTCTTTAACTTTGCAACCAAAAGACTTAGAGCTATGAAATTATATGTGGAGGAAGAATTTGAAGAACAGACACAAAATGTGTGTGTATTCCAAAAAAGAAGCGTTGCCACAGCCCATCTATCGAACTCATTATATAATTATAAAATCTTACATGTCGGTAATTCTTTTAAGGGCAAACAAGGAAAGTTATAAAACATATTGTATTTTGCTCGAAAAAGAGAGCGTACGTTCGATCGAAATCCCTAGAATTTTAACACATATAAGAAAATCTTTGCAAAAAGAATCGATATCACATCAAAAACATAAATGCTAAAGAATAGCCAAGTTATTTTATACAAAAAACACTTATACTTTTCAATTCAGCCACAAAAAGTATTGAGATCTATCCGTTAAATGAAAAAATTAGATCTTTATCCGTATACACAGACTGATCGAAAATAGAATGTGGGACGGGCGCCGGCCTATTCTCACAGGTATTTAAAATACACAGCTCCATCAGACTCCTGATCTCTGTAGTGTTTTCTAAGTCTAAGTCTGTCAATCGTGTCAATTGTTTATCGCTATCGCACAGCCTTTAAAACTATTGGTTTACAGCCGTTTAAACCGCCACCTGTGAAATATCATGAACATTATGCAGAATAATGTACATAATGTATATAATAAAAACATAATAAAAACAGAACTAATAAGCTTTTACAGTATGACAGAGCATCGCTGTCTAAAGTGGTAGATGCTTTAACTGGCCATTATTTTCGAAGAGGCTAAACACAGAAATTAAGTCGCAAGGATGGCTACGGCAACCAGAAAGATTCACAGGGATCCACATCATTATCTCTGCCACTGCCCGGGTCTATGTCACTTGAAGAACACAACAATATAAAGCTTCTTCTTCCAATAAAAATGTACGTTAACGACAATGCAGTTCATTTATGTATTTTGGGTTTGAACAGTTGGTCTTTTAAAATAGTTTTTTAATTAGTCTTATTGTTAGCTATATTCCCAACTGAAGAGATCTTAAGAAATTCTAATTCTAAAGGTTAGCAGAGACTGTCTCCTGATACTGGTCAGTATCTTGTCAGTTGCCTTGTTGCGCCAGTAGCATGCCGGTCCCAAGCCCGGATAAAGGAGGACGTGTTTAGACCTATCCTATGTAAAATAATCCGTTAGTGTACCCTAAGTAAGTAGAAGTTAAAACTCAAAATATTGATAAATGAACAACCTTAAGGATGTTAATACTCCAGGTGGTACTGGTAATAGCCAAATCCATCCGTGGTCTCTATGTCCGACTCATTGGGCAAACTGAGCATGAGTAAGGTTGCTACCCACTGCACCGCTGCTGACAGCTTGACCCATGATATCTCTACGGTTAAACGGTCTCCTGAAGTGGCTGACTTTGAGGTGCACCCCACTAAGGGACAGAGGAAAGGAAACAGCTGAGCGATAGAAGCTCCACATGCTGACGGCGCAAGCACTCCAGGCGGCTGTTCGGTTGCGTCTATGAAACGAGATAGGCCGGTGGAAGTCTCACAAACGGAATCTGGACTGAGCCCTGACCTGACCCTTTATCCGGCAATGCCTCCTCTTCTGCTGAACCGAAAAGCAAGAAGAGGCGACCCAATCTCGTTAAGAGATACAACCTTCCTCAAGCTACTGTGTCCGCCCACGCAGACACTGTCTGTCTCAAAATGAAGTCGTTGCTTCTACCATCAAAGGTAGTAGCACTGCTGGATGGAAATCGGTTGTAGTGGACTCACCCTTGAGTATGAGTAGAGGAAGTGCACCTTTTGCTGGTGCTGCCCGTGCGCTGGTAAAGGATAATGCTGTGCTGTGCTGTGACAAATACTGAGTGCAGCACTAGTGGACAGAACTTTGTCGACGCGCACGGCTCTGATGGTAGGTGTGCGTCTTAAAAACCACGTGTTGAACGCAAAACAGCTAAAGTGCGAGTTAAGAAGCATTCCTACAGCGATGCTGCTGTCTCCTCTTTAGCAGTTCGCATTGGGAAAGCGGGCAATGATAATAGCATGAGTGATGCAGAGTCCGAAAACTGCAAAACTCATCTTTTGGGGCTGGCTGCTGCAACAATTGCTTGCATTCAAGTGGAGGGCTGTGAGGACCTCATCACAGAAAATATCTAAATTGATTAGCAGTATGGTGTCGAAAATCCCTTCGCTTAGGACTTCGTCTTTTGAGGTCTACAAACCACACAAACTTACGCGGGCTGTCTGCTGGATTCCTGGGAAATTTAGGAAATCGGCGGATTTGCTAAATCGTTGGCAAACCCAGAATCCTGGTCTCGACACAAAAGCCTGGGTTGTCCGTTCACACAAGAAGAGTAAATATCCCTATAGACCTGGGCTTCAAATAAGTTGAAGCAGCTCATAAAGGGAGATCACTTGTTCCACCTAACTGGAACTATGGACGCCGCCGTTGATCCATCCGTAGAATTTGTCCGCCGCCGTCCGGAAACAGGGGAAGTGTCTGCTGTCAGCTGCCACCAACGACCATCTACAGGGGTTGGTTACCCCATCTCCAGTCGAGGTACTAGGCAATTGCTCGGACGATTAAACACAATGAATCTTGTTTGGGTACCAGGTCACACTGGCATCCAGGGGAATGAGAACTCGGATGAACTTGCTATCCAAGGTTCAGAAGGAGTTTTCTCACGACACGAACCTGTGTTGGGTCATGTCTTTCATTGATTCTTGGGTTTCTCGTGAACACAAGATTCGGTGTCGCGTTTTCGGTGGATGTAGACAGAACAAACTACTGCGACCGGACATTTGCAAAAGGTCAGCATCTTTTTTTCTATCTCTGAGAAGAATCGACTGTTGGCTGCTTAAAGGCGTCCAAGCTTTTGCTAAGCACTTAAATCTGTGGGGCTTAAGCGACACCACTACCTGTCCTGCTTCCGGTGAGGAGGATGACACAGCAGAACACTTTCTCTGCAGTTGTCCGGCCTATGCTATCATCAGGTGGCGGATCTTCGGGGCTGACGTGGTGAGTGCCGAACATCTAAGCTCTTTACTACTGAAGCTCCTTCTTGTTTTTCTTTGAAAGACGGGAAAACTAATTACATTAACGTAAGGTGTCTGGATGGTAGTACAATGGACCTGTAGTTGTGTCTGAGCGCTCCAGCAGATAGTAGCAACCTCCGACACAAAAACACAAAAGCAATGAACAGAATGTTCAGTGTTTTGACTATTTACACAACATTAAAGATTATTCAAGTCACATCTTACTTTTCTTTAATAGAAAGTGAAGTGAATTTTGAAAATATAAATGTTTGGATCGGTAGATCGAATTTTTCCTGGGAAAGAAAATGGCCTATATTCCAGGCCGAGTTCAGACACAAATTATTTTCATGGAAATTAAGAAATGTGAATATGCATAAATTAACACAAATAGGTTTTTTCTTACAAGCGCTTTTGTTTTGCACATCAAAAAACAGTTTTCAAATGAACCAGAGGTTCTAAGTACAATAAGCTGCAGATGCAAATCTAAAGTGAATAATTGTAAGATTGGCAATCTTGATTCTTCTGGCCCTTCAGTTTTTGCAACGGTTAATATTGGATATATATGTATAAATTAAAAAAATAGAAAGTATATTTCCTTTTATTAACAGCTTAATACTCTTCTACGTTTAACATTTTTGCTTTATTGTGTTGAATTGGAAAAACAATGTGCAGGATGGTCGGGTTTGGTACAATAATATGGTCAATGAATCAGATCCCAGAATATCTTTATCCCAAACCAGACCACGCTATGTATTTTATTATTAATGATGAGTAATTTTATTATACCCTATCCTAAGGGTATATTAATTTTGACACATAGTTTGTAACACCCCTTAATATTCGTCGCAGACCCAAAAAAGTATATATATTTATGATCAGGACCAAATCCTAAGACAATTTAGCAATGTCCGTTTTTGAATACGCCCACAATTTAGAAAAAACTGTTTTAAAGCTAAAATTAGAGAGATCCTAATACCTTTAGAAGATATGTAGGCACTGCCCTCCTTTATAAGTTTGTCATATAAAGTTTATTGCCACGCCTACTTTTTGTGGGCGTTTTTCACTAAAATGCTGTTTTCTTCGAAAATTTTCATAGAAATCGAAAAAAAAGGTTTAACAATATATTAAGACAATATTTTTCTCAATATATCGCCCATACAAAGTTTTTGGCCACGCCCACTTTTTGGGGGCGTTTTTTGAAAAAAATATTTTTTTTTCTATAAATTTCATAGAATGAAATAAAATGCTATCCATCATCTTCCTAATGCTTTTTTTCTTTGGGGTACATAGGGATAAGTATAGGGCATCATACTATTCGCCCCAAGCGGACTGTAGCCTTTTCTTATGTTTTTTTTCTGTTACTAGCATGTTCGTAAAATATTGAAATCGTCAAAAGAGAAGGAGCAAAGAATAACTCTGGTTAATTGTATAGTTGAATATTATTACGATTCGACAAAAAATGATGTATATTTCATTCCTAAGTCACATCAGCTTAGTAATTTAGCGACAGAAATAATTGTGTTTCCAACTGAAAACAAGAAAGTGTTCTTCATTTCTCGGAAAGAAGGCAATAGCGCCAATCCCTGTGGTCTTCTTTTGAAAAGGTTTAACAATATTAACAGGAACAAGAGAAAGCTCAATTTTAAACATCCTTTGGAGCACACACCCATTTCAACAGCGGCCGAGAAAGTACTGAAAATGTTTCCATTTAAAACAAAGTGAAAATTATGCAGAATGACGAAGGTGAGTGAAGGCAATACTGGAAGTCGACCTATGAATACAGCCGAAAGGAAATTTCCGGAAAAAATCTTTGTGACATTTTTCAAGATTGGCTTGTTACAAACAAGCTAGTGGAGAAAAATTTGTAAGTTTCTCCCTGGATTGTATATTAAGCGGTTCCGCTCGCGTGTGATATCCTTAAATTACCCCTACTTATTCGGAGGTGGTCACTTTTAAAATATTGACAATCTTTTTTATATAGTGCAAGTAGTTCATAGAATGCCCATCACCACCTCCCCCTCCAACCCTCCTCTTAACCCTTTTATGGTTAAATGAACAACATTTATAAACAAAAAAACTTACGAAAATCGGTTGAACAGTTTTCGAGTTTTGGATGAACAGACAGAGAGAAAGACATACGTTTTTTGTAGTTGTTTGATTATGAAATATGATATAATTTATTGCAACATTTGATTTTTAATAGATTGATCTCGACTTTGAGGAATAATACCCCGGTAAACAATTCAACTTAATTAACAAATTTCCCAAATTTACAAATTCATTATTCGGTTTTTACGAAAAATATATTGAAGACAAGCAGTATAAACAGTTGTATGACAACTTAAAGAATGCCTCAATCATTTTAAATATACATAATTGTTCCTTTGTTTGCAGATTCAAAAGACACAATTTTAATTCTGCTTCTCAATACAGTCCTAAAGCCAACATCGAGAGTAGCAGTCAAAGCACCAGGCGGTTCTTCAGTAAAGGAAACAACGATACGAGATGCCATTAACAGCTGTATCATACATAAATGATTTGCAATGGGAGGGAGGAAGAACTTAGGAGGCAAATAGAAATAAAAGGCACAATTCAACCTTATCTGATAGTTGTTGGAAGGAACTCACTAATTTAAAAGAATTTTATGTAGTCATTGGGGAAATTCTTTTAAAATTTTCTTCATTCATAGCTGCGTTTTATATATGTTTGAAGGCATTCCAAGTTTTTGATTTATTTTACCCAAGGGAATCTGAATTAGTTTGGCTTTGTATCCAAAAACATATATTTGATATAACTAATGCACATGATTTAAAAAGTTCTGTGTTGGCTGAATTCTTGGCAACACTTAAAAACTATTAAAATTCAATTTGAAATCTATAGATATGACGCATATTTCCTTCAAATGTCTCTGTATTTTTGACACCATGCCGGATTACACAACACGCTTCCGATTAGCTCATAGACTCAAATTAAACGACAATTATACATATATGTTTGACAACAGTTTTAATTTGGTAGTTTTTCTTAAGTCTTTTTAAAATAGTTGATACAGTGTTGTTAAGTCGGTTTGAATCAAATAGCCTTAAAATTCTTGGTAAAAACATTGAAATACACATCTCTATTCAAGAAACCACTTAAACCAAAGTTTAACTTTTTAAGTCATTATGTCGGAATTATAAAAATTAGGACCATTAAAACATATTTTGTCTTTTCGTTACAAAATTATTAGAATTATTTACTGGTCGACCAATTCACTTATATTACATTTGTGACGGTATAATATAGGTAATAAGATATATAATAAGAAATAAATTGTTTTTAACAAATATCGCCATGTTCTTGCATTTGGTGATCAGAGCGGCCACGTATGATCATTGTATTGTATTAATGTTATAAATGTTCCTAGAACATCGAATTCTATTTTGTAAAAATATTTTTTTTTAATCCATTACTTTTATTAAATTTAATAAAATAAAATTTTATTTATTTTAATAGTGTAAGTATCTTTCTAAGAATCAAAATAATAAATATAGTCAAAAAAACTTATGATTTTTCATTTAAAGTTTAAAATAATTGAGGGTAAATGCACAATAACATTAAAAAAAATGTAAAATTTTTTATATTTATAACCCAAAAATGTTATTTTTAGTGATTTTATAATTTTTTTTTTCAGTGATCGCTCATCAGCTTCTCCTCCTCTGCTGACTTTTCGCTTCTATCCGAGGAATCGCACTCAGAGGACAACTTTTCCTCGGGCATGCATTTATTTTCGTCAGTTCCAGCTTTTCCGGATGAATTGTTCGAAAGTTTACATATCCAGCTGTCGTTGGATAAAGAGCTTCGTAAACTTGTATTCGTAATGGGCGAATATGGTGGGGTAGTTATTTTGGAAGAAACATAGCTATCTGTCTCTACTTCGTCTAGTAGCTTATCTTCGACAGACACTTCTCCACTGCCGAGCACCGAACTCTCACTAGATGAATTTTTAAGTTTCTGACATGGAACTTTGGTTATAGCCTGAGACTTTGTTACTGCGCCAGTTGAACTGCTAACAGCTGTATTTTCCAATTCCTTGTTGGGATGGAAGCATTCTTCGACACATGGTAAACCCAAAACTGCCACTGGATGGGATAGGTGTTCTTCATTGGCTCCGCGATTGGATACATAAGAATTGTGCTCGATGATCACTTCAGCTGCCTCATTTTCATTCTCATGAGCATGTTGTATAAGCTCAACCACTGCCTCTGGTTCTGAGTTTTTTACGTAATTCTTCTTGTTTCTATTCATTTTCTGCAATTTTTTATATATTACACATAAATTTTTGTTTTGCCATATTTACCTTACCCGGTTTTATAATCCAAGATTTATTCTAGAATATTCCAGAGTATTTGTGTATTTACTGAAAGAATTTAAGTTGTCCAAAATCTATACAAAAGTGAGAAAAAGGGAAATTTAGTGAAAGAAATTCAGACAACTGTATAATTTTTATTTTATTTTATTCTAAATGAAAATGTTCACTTAGATTTTCAATTTATATTTTATAATATGAAATCCATAAAGGTACTTCGATTGTAACGAGCTTAGATGCTCAGAACTCAGCACTTCAGCTCACACCAACAGTGGAAATGATCCGCGGTCGCGGTGACTTAGCGCTCTGCACAAGCGTTATAGCAAAGCACATATTAGTCATTAACTCAGTATACCCCAGTTTCCTTAAAGCTGCCAAAAATGTTTACAAAGTGACTGCAAAATCTTCTCTTATATTTATGAATACGTGTAAGCCACGAAGGGTGCTTTTCATCGCCGTTCATCAAAAACTAGTTATACAGGATATTCTGTTGGTAGATCTCAGGTTTCCTAAATGGATAGGCATAAAGAGATATCTCCATCGCTCGGCGTGCTATCGTGTGTTGTATCTCGTTGGACTAATTTAAAAAATTCCGTGAGCAAAGGCTTTAAAAGTTCTTGATAAAGCAAAGCAAAAGCAAAAGAAAAAATGTCAGTTGAAACATTTATATGAGATGCGTCTTCTTGGTATTTCTATATTCTTTGATTATAGCGCTTCATGTATTAGAGCTAAACATTTTCACAAGTGCAGATCCATACGACCATTAAAAAGTCACACCCTGAAGTAATTACGCAAGCACTTTTTTAATTAAAAAAATTTCATCAAAATTTGAGATAACATATAGCAAAATGTTATTTTTGTCCTAATCGAAGTTATAAACCGTCGCCCGTATCAGTATATCTTACTACATTCGCAAAGAAAATATTATTGGTATTTTTTACTCAGCCCATCTTTGGCAAATTTTCTGATTTATTTATTTTTCAAGAATTTAAATTCATTTCAGTCAGCAGTGAAGCTTCAAGGCGATTGCAAGCATCTACTCGCCAGTTATTCGAGTCATATTACTTGCTTTTTTAGTGTATTCGTTTTTTAATTTAATCTGAAAATTAGATTATCACGATGTCAAGCATTAGAAAGACACGACGGCTTTACAGGTCAGCTAGATCGGGCAGGGTTGAAGACATTCCTACTGGTTAGCCTTATTTGTATTATCGTCTGGATGTGGAAAACAATTATATAAGACGAATATGATCGCACATCACATCGTCTTAACATTTAAACCGATAACCTACATAAAAAAATATGTAATCTCAAGCCTTGAAATAGAATTGAATTGTGGATATTAAAAAAATATAATGTTATGCAAGTGAGTTCGTTTTATTTCAACAAATACCTTTACTTTAATCATGTGTAGCTATTTGATTTTTCCTATGTCTTTTCATTTAACGAACAGTTTCCCCAGTTATATTTTCCAGGAGCTGCACCAAAAAATGAAGAACTCCAAAAAGAGAAAAGCGGTTGGGCCGGATGGGATACCCTGCGAGTTCTGGAAAATGATGAATCTTATCTCCAAACTCATGAGAGGTGATTCAATGCCCAACCAGTGCAGGGAAAGTTATCTTCTCCCTTTGCACAGAGGAAAGGGAGATAAGCGAATCTGTGATTATAACCGTTAAATCAAGTTGATGTCACACACCATCAATATCGTTGAGCGGGTATTAGATGGCCCCCTAAGCAAATAATACGGCTGTCTGACGACCATTGCGGGTTTGACGCAGGTAAATCAACCACAGATGCAATCCAAAGTATAAGGCTCATAATGGAAAAGCATCGTGATTCCTTTAAGGATCTGCATATGATTCTGGTTGATTTTGAAAAAGCAATCGATAGACGACCAAGAGGTCTGTTATGGGTAGCGCTTAGACAACGAGGAATTGTGTAAGCGTAGGGTGGATAAAGTGGCAGCAAAACTTTGCCATCTTCTGTGACACTAAGCTAAACCGCAGTGGTCCGTCAGGCGCTCACATACAATTCACAATGCTGGGCAATGTACAAAAAGTATGAGGTCAAGTTGACAGCAGCTGAGATGGAGATGCTTCGCATGACAGCAGGAGCAACGACGCTTGTATCAGTTGGTATTGTCATGTTCAAAGGAGGGATCCAACGAACTCCATCAAAAAGGCAGTGGCAATCAACGTTCCCTTACAATCGCGTTAGAGAGGCAGAACTCCTGGATCACACAAATGCAGAAACATCAGCATTTGATTGGCCTCGATGATGAAGTGATCCAAAATCGGGAGGCCTGCAGATATTTTTTGAGGTCGAACCGGCGATCTCCACAGGCGGACCAGTAGGAATACAGTGAAGTGGGAGGGTTATGATCCCTGTAATCCTGATCATAATCTCGTCGTTAAGTGGAGAGAAGAATATAAGGCATATATTATCTACAACGCGATATTCATTGTTGCAGGAGCTGGGCCTTGAAAGCCTTCAAAAAAATCTTTGCGTAAGATATTCCATAGAGTGGACGGGCAAAGAACAAGCTGCTGTGAAATATGAAAGATGTCGAATTTGGAACTGGAGAATGGGAAAAAGTCCCAGTGTATTTCAGGCAGGGCTCTATGCCATTAAGTAATACGCGAACCTTATTTAAATGTCTGGAATAAAAGGCTCTAACACCCTTATATTCACGGACAGTCAGGCAGCTATAAAAGTTCTTAGCTTACCAATTATTGACCCCAAATCAGTATACCACTGCTCTGAAACCCTCCCATAACTCAGTACGAGTAACAAAACAAAAATCTGGTGAGTTTGCGGACACGAGGGAATTGGGGGAATTGAAAAAGCTGACGAACTGGCTAGAAAAGGCTCGGAGACGACTTTAAGACCCAAACCATTCTGTCCAATAAGCAAATCAGCTATTAATATGCAGATAAAAAGATGGGAATAAAAAATGTGCACCTCACATTGGAATAGCATCCCAGGTCTGAGATAGCGCTTCAGAAGCGATGCCAAGAAGATACGTGATCTACCTAGGCAGGATATTATAAATCTTTTTGAATACCCAACAGTTCTTCACAGTAGAAGCTCTACTTACGTAAGTAACGTTCTGATCGAGGTGCATTTAATATCGTATCGGCGAGTCAAAATAATAATAATTATTGGCTGCAATCTGATGCACAAAAACCATAATTTCGAAACCATATTTATTAAAAAAATGTTAACGTTGCTACGACTACTTAATAAAAATTACACTGACAATTAATATAAATCCAAGGAGTAATGCCGTTAGAAATCGGCAATAAACTATGAGCCCCTCCATTCGTGTCACAAAATAGATCGCAATGGAGATTCTCAATGGAGAAGCTAGGTAAAGCCTATTTAGGGCCTGTATAATCATTTTTTCTTAAATCGAATTTCCAGGAAAAAAGTATAAATACTGAGTTTAATAAAATATTATATAAATAAATATTTAGGAACAAATTGTTTACAAAAGTAAAATCCAAATACGATTTTGAACGTGTATCAACTTCAATTGCAGTCAAGGCCAATATTGTTAGACAACAAATTAGTTTTCCCACGTAGGTTCATAGCAAGCAAAACTAACTCACCCCCAAAAAAACTGTCAGGAAACTCCGCACTTAAACCAGAATACCCTGTATAAGTTCATAAACTGCCAAAAAGGTTATGACCTGTTAGTAAAATACATTGATGCACTTATAAATTATGAATTGTGTAGTCACATACATTTACGATATTTTATTATTTATTTACTTAGATACGAGTTGAAAACGATAAAATTTCAAATATATCACATCAATCACAACCAACGCAAAATCTTCGCTGTTACGAATACCAAAAAAGGTTACGTCTGTAAGTGTGAGAACAGCGGAACAAATCCATAATATAAGACTCCAGCAATATCAACAAATTATGATCAACCAACAAAATATACTGAACGAACTTTTTATTAACTTTATAAATAGAACTTTGAGTAGATTATTCAATTGCAACCCCTATTTTTCCATACTAATATACATATGATCATTGTTTATAAGAAAAAAATAGTTAATTAGGAAAGCTTCAAATGTACAAACATTTTATTCGAAGATCATTATTGTGTCAGTTTCTTATTGACACACAACAACTATTATATATAAAGCTAAATCTGTAAGACGTCATTGAAAACGCTTAAAAAAACATTATGTGCAAACGTAAACAGAAGAAACATATATTCACCTCAGATACTTGGGGTGTTTGTAACACCCCTTATTATTAGTCGTCGACCCATAAAAGTATATATATTTATGATCAGGACCGAATTCTAAGACTATTTAGCAATGTCCGTCCGACCGTACGCAATTTTTAGGCCTTTAAAATTAAGCTAGGAAGCTGAAATTTGTACCACATATTCCCTAGGGCTCCAAAATGGTTAGGTGTACAATTTTTTTGAATACGCCCATTGCCATGCCCACAATTTAAAAAAAAACCGTTTAAAGCTAAAGCTAGAGAGATACGTCAGATGCAATTGGAAATTCACTGGAGGGTAAACACTTTATGAGGGGTTTCCTTCAATTTAGTATGTTAGAAAAATACGTCACGCTACTGATTTTGAAAAAGCTTCCCCATAAGACGTGTACTGCCAATTTATGTTGGGCAGAGTATAACCATGGATGATGAAATTTGCTAAAAATAATCACATTTCGCTCTCAATGTTTGTAAAGAATTATTGAATAATTAATAAATGTGAAATAATTTTTAAAGTTTGTAATCATTTGGGCACTGTAGATATTTGTGGATATCTTTCTATCATTGTAAGCTCAATTGGCTACAAAAAGCCAAGCGTGATGTTACAATGTCTGGGTTTTACAATATCTCTATTGTAATAGTTTTACAAATGAAGGCCCACTAATTTGGTCTTGGGATACCCACATAATGAAGAGGCGCAATATGGGTATCAGGGAAGTTGAAGTTAGTTTTAAATGTCTGTAAACTGTAATGTGAAAGAAAGACAGAATGTATGAGCGTTATACAAAAGTTTGGGACGAATAAACGCCTTATAACTTTTAGCCAGATCAGCATGAGTAAAATATTTCTTAAATTGCTGGAGGAAGTCTAGACATTTCGCAACGTTCTTGGTGACGTCAAATATGTGGTCGCATACCGAGGATGGAAAGCCTTTCCGTTTTTAGGACCATGGCAGAGCATTGCGGTTGCGCTTCAATGAAAGAATTGTGTTTTGGAAGCATTAAATTCTACTCTGTTGGTTGTATCCCACTTAAGTTAAGACATTTGTGCCGCTCCAACTCAACGCCCGAAGATGAGAGATAAAACCCCGAAAATTAATATGCGAAGCTAAGGGTACTGTCATCAGCGAAGGAATGGATTGGATCATAATTGACAGACAGGAGCTCATTGATAAAATTGAGAAAGAGAGTCAGAACCAAAACAAAGCCTTGGGGGACACGAGCATTTAATTTTTAAGTTCCATGCTTAAATCTATAAATTTTAAATGATTAAAAAATTAAGTTACTTTAGGGATAACAGCGTAATTTTTTTGGAGAGTTCATATTGATCAAAAAGATTGCGACCTCGATGTTGGATTAAGATATAATTTTGAATTGAATTGAACGCACCTTTCGGAGCGAGTTGTTTTCGACTTGTCTTGATCATACATTCAATCGGTTGCACAAAAAAACAAGAGGTTGTTTTATTGTAGTGTTGATAGATGCAGAATTACTGATCATCATATGCCCAAATCAGGTCAATAAATCAACTCTCAGAGCCAACAGCGTCATGTTCTCCGAACAAATTACACCTCGTTTAATGATCATCTTAAATATGAGTTCTGGGAATGTGTCTATTCAGAAAAAAAAATACGCCTCAGTTGCTTAGGAAGTATTTATCTCGGTCTTAAAAAAAACATATAAATAGCTACACTTCTGTGCCATCATATAATTCTGGTAATAGTAAGTATAAGCCTCTAAGACCGTGGATGACTTGCTGCACAAAATTAAAAAGAAGAGGAAGTTTTCATTAAAATATAGCATAACTTAAGACTAAGAAATACTATCACAGGTTATGTAAAGATTTTGATAGAGACGTAATTGATTAACGCAACAATTATTATACCCAAAAGATGCTTAATGCGAAAGATAATAGCAAAGAAAATGGAAAATTATTGGTCAAATTTTAGGTTAAAATCGAGAAATGAAATCAAGAGATTTTTTTGAAGTCAATGGAGTTACTCTATTTGAGTCTGTTAATACAGCTAGTACATTTAATGAGTACTTTATTGAAATCTCTGATAGCCTTAAGCCTTCCATAGAATGGAATAATACCTGTCAATTTAGTTCTTCTTCAATGACTACAGATATGAGATATGGTACAACCGAACACCTTCGTCTTTTTCCTATTACTTCTGAAGATGTCTTCAAGCTTAAAATGTCACACAAAAATATAAGTTCATGCTCAAGTGATGGTATTACTAACATACTCTTAAAGAAAATAGCTGACAACAAAGTTGACTACCTGCTACCTTTTTAATCAGAGTGCCTATAAGGGATGTTTTCCACAAACGTTAAAGTGTGCAAGAGGTATCACTCTTTTCAAAAAAGGAGATCATAGAGATATAAGTAATTGTTTTTTCATTTCTCTACTTCAGACTTTTTCGAAACTGTTTGAGAAACTTATGAAAGCTCGCATGATTTCTTTTTTAGAACATCGACAATGTTTCTCGTGCTATCAGTTTGGTTTTAGATCAAAGAAATCCACTGAAGATACGATTTTAATGTTGTGTTCTACAATGTATGAGGGTTTTGATTGTTCCAAACCTACTATGGCGCTGTTCATTGATATGTTTAAAGCTTTTGATATAGTGGATCATGGTTTGCTTTTAGAAAAATTATCTGCACCAGGTGTTAGAGGTTTATGTTATGGGATGTTTATTTATTTAAATAGCAAAAATAAATGTACGTTGTTTTGTAGTCGCACAATTTACAGAGATATGATACAATGGATCTTACTATTGAAGAGATGTATTATTTTGAGGAAAATTATTCTTAGTATCTGAGTATAATTATTCTTAATATAACTTTGATATCTTAAAAACTATTGACTAGAACTAGAGGATGACAAGGTCATCGAAAAAGCAAACTGCCAGTAATAAATGAAAAACTAAACAACAGTATATATCTAAACGATCAATAAATAAACAGCAAAAGTTATTTATGAACTAGTGGGTTGTCTGACATTTGGCAATTAATGTTAAATTTTTAGTTATGTTTTTTAATTCTTAACAAAATTTTTTCAACATTTGATTTTTCATGCAGTCTGGCTGTAGACAAAAGTCCCAAGGAAGCTCCAATAATAACTTTAAAAGCTTGTTTTGGCAAACTTGTAATATTTTAATTACAAGTAATTGCGCGACATGGCACAATTTCCCGAAACAGGAGAATCATATGTCAAAATCGCCTGTAAAATCACTTCGAAGACTACTAGCTTGTTTTCAACACTTACGATAAACGTCTGTTATTCAGTTATTTGCGTAGTATGCCTAAGCTCACTTTTATCCTTATAACTTTTTTATCCAAATGAACCCCAAAATATTTGTTAGAGGTGTCGTTCTTGAACAGTTTTATTCTTATCTCAATGATCGAAAGCAAAGAGTGAAATTAAACCGAGTTTTAAGCAATTCTCCTACTATTAAAAATGGTGTCACTCAAGGCTCTGTCCTTGGGCCTTTTATGTTTTAAATTTTTGTAAAATTACCTTTTTTACTTTCTCAATAAATGTTTATAGTTGTGGTCTGGCAAACTATAATGATGCACCATGTCAGGTTTTAAAATGGAATCCGTATTTGGGTGTTTTAATTGATTCAAATTTAAATTGGAAAGCGCATATATTTACAAGCTACAAAATTATATTTGATGCAGGTAATACGAAAATGGTATCTCTAAAACCCTACGGTTCTAATCAAATACTAATTATGATATGTAATGCACAATCTTACAAATTGTTGTTCCCTTGTTAACCGGCGAAGAAGATACCTCCTCCAGCTCCTGATACAGACTCTCCCTCCACTAAGCTTGAATTTGGGCACACTTTTTCTTCGCGATACTTTTGCAAATAAGTTTTGGGAACTAATGATATTTAATTGTGAATTTGTCGCATTGAGTGTCCTACACACTCAAGAACTGTTCGGTCATAGCTGGCTCGTTTGCCCTACAACCATATAGTGTTCACTTAGACTGATTCTTCTATATACGGATTGGTAGCATGGGTGACCGCTTTGGAGAGGAACTGCACTCTTAAACAGACGGAAATAGTTCACAGAGTTGCATGTCACAGCATTACTGGAGCACTAAGACTTCATGGGCTAGTAAATGTGCCAGCTCAGAACTAAGCCTGAGAAGGTCTCCACAATGGTTAAGAAGTGGGCGTTAACTATTTACAATATCTCTTAGTGATATTGTCATATGGAAACGATTCTACACTTTCTGTGCTTATGTCCCGCCCTTGCCAGCGTAAGAATGTATGTGATCGAAATGATCTCGATGATAGCTGCATCGCTGACATTAACAATTTCATTGGGGAATTGATTGGTTCTAGCAGTGAAAAAGCAGTTGAACAATTACATCATGTCAATCAAATATTGTAAGAAAAATGCGTTGTGAATTTTGACTTACCCGCACTGTTCTCAGCAAAAATTCGAGTCGTCTGCCTAAAATTTTTAATATGAGAGATATTTTTAAAATAAATGAAGTCAATTTTTATTTACATACATACAAGACGCAGTTTTAAGTCTACCTTGGATGGCTATGAAGAAAGCTATATTGTGTAGAAGTTGTTTATGTCTTCAATGCTTCGCTTTGAACTTTGTTGGCCAATTATTGATGCCGGAAAAATAAAGGGAAGTATCAAGTGCGCTAAAAGAGAAATAACATTATTATAAAAAAGTATTTTAAAGATTTTATAGGTAAATCGAGCTTCAAGTTTATTCAGTACTAACTTCAGACGGTTTTATGTATATGTCAACCCAATTGTCAGTGCATATGTTAAACTGTTTGCAATTTTATTTTATATAAAATTTGGTTCCAAAATAATAGCCAAACTTATAGATCAAATACTTTTATTACACTCGACATATACGACGCGGGTATGTCAATAAGAAAAATTGTCGTACTTGAAGCGAAGATAATCAATAAAAGATTGTCGAAACACGCCATTATGTGCTATTAAGGACCTCAAATGTTTAAAAATTACATTCATGAGATCGGGCAGTGGCGGGCATGAACCCAAAGTTGTTTTAAAAAAAAGGAATTACAGAATGCATTCTCCCGATTGGACTGACTATAAAAAGTTATATTTGTGTTTAACTGAAATGTAATAGGGCCGCAAATAGTACTATAATCATACTTTGTGATACTTGAATGACTTGGATAATGACCCTTCCCTCAATGACATTCGATCTATTGACTTATTCGTGTTCCGACTTGAGTGCATCTGGCAACGGAAATTATTATGATAAATAGGGACAGCTCCAGGTGCTGAATTCCTTGTAGAAAAAGTCAATTTCATCAATTTTGCGTCAGCAATTTAGGTGCGGTGCGTCAAACTGTTTTATACAGCGCCTAAATCTACTGTTCAAATGTATAAAGACGTTCATGAATTTATATTATCTACGAACGAACTAGGTATGAAGAAATTAATTTAATAACACATTAACTGAAATCAAATTAATGCGCATTACTACGTAATGGTACTACTTCTATGCAGAATAACACAATATTTCTTAAAGAACACAAATTATTTTCTTAAATATTAAGACTAATATTTTATGTACCTTTCAATAGCGACCAGCCAGAGGTCATAAGCAGAACAAAAGAATTGTTTTAATGAGGTTAAGGGTTAGCTTAGGGGGATGAATTAATAAGAACGCATATAGAGTGTTTCTGCGCACAAACATGTAACCATGGGGAAATGAAATTAAGACGGTAAATGCGTACACACATTAAAATAAATGGCTGTATAGAAAAAAAGGAAATAGAAAAGGTAAGATGGATGCGTTAGTATCTATGTGAGCAGTATATATTTGCCAGAAAATCCAAACCCGTCCAAAATAATTTCCTACACTAAAAGTTCTTCTTCCGTTCTTGAAACTTTGCAATAATTCAAATATAGTAAAAGGTTAGAGAATTAAAGGTATGTTAGTTATTTTGTAAGCCATAGGCTGTCGTTTCTCAAGTTCAATTTAAAATTGCTGTATTTTGCTTATTGGTAATTTTTCATAAACATGCGCGTTTTCTGTATGTATCACATATCAAATCGTCGGCTTAAAGTGTAAGCCATCTAACTCTATTTTTATGATATCTGAGATTATTACACCATTCAAAAGGTTTACTGAAGACGCATCGTCTGAATAAAGATCAAAATTCAATTCGAAGTAAATGTGGTCCATTTCTAATCTTACCACTTACCCTATCAAAACTAGGGAGAGCATACACAAAATCTTTATGTAAAAGGGTTGGAAAATACAATATGCATGGGACGGCAATGTGTTAGAACAAAGTGAAAAACTAGCAACTTGTGACTGAATCTTTGTTTTGCATTAACCTAATTCGATACAAAAAAATTAGTTACATTTATATAATCTATACATCTTTATTCTGAACCCTTCTATTAGCCTTTTAAAAATGAAACCGATCCTAGCACGTCGCGAACTCGACCGAGCGCCCACGACCGCTGATATGGAATGCCAACATAAACTCAATCCACCAACTTCACTCAGTCGAGCTGCATGTGCAGGATTAACCTATTCTAACTAACGGATCTCTACATGAGTGATTGGGGTTTTACCTCTCATTACAGTAGAGTCGTAAATTAAAGGCCACTGTTGGTTAACAGTTCGGCCATCCGACGCTTCACTGTCCTCAGTGAAAAAAGCTCTTCCCTAGCTAACAAGTCAATTTCTTTGACTTTTCCGACACGATTACTGTTTTAAATCTTTGCATGTTAATAAGATGTTCTTCTTTATACATTTTTGTTTTATCTAACATAATCACAGCCCAAACATTTCATACTCGCATGATCACAGCGAACGGCATGATCACAGCCCAAACTTTTCTTACTCGCATGATCACAGCGAACGGCATGGTCACAGCCCAAACTTTTCTTACTCGCATGATCACAGCGAGCGGCATGGTCACAGCCCAAACTTTTCTTACTCGCATGATCACAGCGAACGGCATGGTCACAGCCCAAACTTTTCTTACTCGCATGATCACAGCGAGCGGCATGGTCACAGCCCAAACTTTTCTTACTCGCATGATCACAGCGAGCGGCATGGTCACAGCCCAAACTTTTCTTACTCGCATGATCACAGCTCAAACTTTTCTTACTCGCATATAACCAAAACCACATCGCCGAGACCAATAAATACTCCATGTGGCATCATTAAGCTTTCCAACAGCACCTACACTATCATCGTCATATTTTTTTTTATAAAGAAAAATTAATGAAACATAATCGGCTTCTTATAAAAAGTTATAGCTTTAATTTCAATGCTTTAATAACAAAACAAAACTTAACTTACTTCATTTAATAATACAAAATATAATAAATACTTATAAATCACTTATTTATCGGCTCGTCGATCTCGAAGTCTTTCTCGAGATCTCCTAGTTCATCCAGGCAATCGAACGAGAAATCGTCTAATAGGCACCATGACTTCAAACGATCTGCTGAGTGAACGGCTTCATAAGGTCTTGATTACACCTGGGTCGATGAGGAGTCTCCTATCAGATACCGGTCGTTTGGCAACACACACCTCACCTCATATGGTCCTTTAAATCGAGGCAAGAGTTTTCTTAACTGCCCAGTTGCTGAATAAGCGGCACGAATTAAAACCATATCTCCCACTTGATATTTTTGGGGTTTACGATGCGAGGCATTAAATCTTTCGGCTTGCTTAACTTGTAACGTATCTACGCGTTGTTTTACTTTCTCCCGCAACTCAGCAAGTGGAATGTTTTCATCACCATCGTCTTCCGAATCGTCCCCTTGTAGCATTATGTTGAGTTCATTACTCAGCGCGTTTTTTGGTTTGAAAGCGAATAGGATTTCTTGTGGGGTTTGATTTGGAATGCGATGTTTCAAGCAATTAAGGCCCCATTGTATTGCGGATAGGTGGGAATCCCAATCTCTTCCATCCGGTCTCGTGGTCATTGTTGATATCGCTGTTCCTACCGTACGAAAATACCTTTCGGTCTGCCTATTAGCACGCGGAGTACAGACCGCCGTGGAAATATGTTTGATTCCATTATCCTTGCAATAGTTGTTAAATAATCGCGATGTGTACGCTGTTCCTTTATCCGAAACAAGTCGTGCTGGAGTCCCGAAGAATTGCGTTAAATCTACTAGAGTGCGAACTACAGCTTTAGAAGTAGTATCTCTCACAGCTCTTAGAACAACAAACTTGCTAAAAGAGTCTACTATACCCAAAACATATTGATTCCCCTTTAAACTTTTTACATACGGTCCCAAATGATCGACGTGTATTGTATAGAATGGTACTGGATGTTTCTCAATCGGATGTATGTGGTATCTCGTTTCGTCCTTAGAACGGTGATTATAGAGACATGGAACACAGCTACCAAGATATTTGCCAACAATATTACGCATTCTAGGAAACCAATATCGTTTCTTAATATGTTCAATAGTTCGATCGATTCAATGTCGATACAGTGTCCAATGTCATCGTGTGAAGTTTTTATAATCCGCCAACGAACACCATGTGGCACTACAAAACGAAGTCCTTCAGATGTAATTTTGAAGAGACGACCAGCTTTAAAGCAGTATTCCTTCTGAAAGGACTTCCACTTTGGATCCTTTTTATCGCCTTTCGTTAGTATTTCCTTAATTTCGTAAAGTTGTTCGTCTTTGAACTGCAATGTGGCTACCCAATCCGTATCCTCCATTCCGACGATATTGATGTTCAGTCCGACTTCGTCCATTTCAACTGCATTACCTGTAGGATTACGGCTTAAAGCGTCAGCATGTTGCATTTGGTTCGCTGTTCTATACTCCAGATCAATATCGAACTCTTGAATTTTAAGCCACCACCGAGCAATTCTAGGTACAAGATCTTTTTTTGTCTGAGTCATTTTTAAAGAGTTGCAGTCAAGGAAGATTATAAATCGCTTGCCAAGAAGGTAATACCGAAAACGTTGGAGACTTTCTACCACAGCCAATGCTTCTAACTCGTAGCTGTGGTATTTCTTCTCTAAATCAGTGGTTGCTCGGCTATAAAAGGAAACCGCATGCTTTTCACCTGTCGTACTAACTTGTATCAAAACTCCAGCAAGGCCTAACGAACAAGCATCTGTATGAAGTTCATGATCAAGGTTTGGGTTATACATTACGAGAATTGGCGATTCGCATAATTTTGTTTTTAAGCTATCAAATGCATTTTGTTCAGTTTGCGACCAAGTAAATTTGGTATCCTTTTTTAACAATCTATGCAGCGGAGTTGCTATTTTTGCATAGTTCGCAACAAATCGTCGAAAATATCCGGAAAGACCTAAAAATTGCCTCACATGCTTAATTTCGGTAGGAATAGGAAATGAGTTCACCGCTTCTACCTTATAGCTCCCAGGCCTTATACCTTCACTACTGATTTCATGTCCCAGATAGGACATTTGCCGTAAGAAGAATTTGCATTTGGATAGGTTGAGGGTAAGATTAAAGTCTTTTAATACACTTAACAGTTTTTCAAGTGTGTCGAAAATTGTATCAACATCCTTACCAAATAGGACAATATCGTCCATGTAGACTAAGATGTTTTCGGAGGTAACGCGGCGCATAACCAGATCTAAAAGTCTCATGAATATCGCCGGAGCATTGGTCAAACCAAAGAGTACGCGTTGGAATTGGTAATGACCATGTGGAGTGACGAAAGCTGTTAAGTGTTTACATTCATCACAGACTGGGACTTGATAGTACCCACTCATCATATCAAGTACGACAAAAATCTTGCCATCGGACATTAAATTAATTTGCTCCTCAATGTTAGGAGTGGGGAAATTTTCGCGCACCGTGATGTCGTTCAAACGACGATAGTCTATACACATTCGAAATGTCCCATTTTTCTTTCTCACAAGTAACGCCGGACTGGCATATTCGGAGGAAGAATCTTCTATGATATTATTTTCAAGTAGTTCATTTACGATTTTTTTTGAGCTGGGCCGATTCATTACACGCGACGCGATATGGCTTGTATCGAATTATTGTGTCTTCCTTCAATTTAATTTGCATTTTAATAACATTCGTTTTTCCAAGTTCTTTTAACGTCGACGCGAAACAGTCCCGATACCTATTTAAAAGAGTTATAAGTTTTTCAGTCACTTCACCATTTATATTTTCATCTATTTCTAAGTCCGTAATTTTAATTGGGAGTTTATCTATACGATCCATTGTACCAGGAGCCAGTCACATTGGAGATCCTACATTTTTGACTTCAAGTGGACCGAATTCCTTTATAACGCGAACACGAGGGAATCAAGGAAATTTCTTCCTAAGATCATGGGGACATCCTGGGTATCATTGTCCACTACGTATATGTCAATAGGCATGGTAACATCTCCCACAGTTACTGTCTGATTAGTTTTAGCTAATGATGTGAGCACATCCCCCTCCAAACCCATTCAGCGTTACGTTGCAAAACTCCCGACTACAATGATTCAAGTCTGCCTCATCGAGCCTAATCGTGGAGCAATCAGCTCCCAAATCTAAAAACGCGGTGACTGTGAAGCCACCCACTTTCACCTGCTTCATCAACCCGCCTTCATCGCCCTTATGCATTAGTCGTCGCATTTTATTTGGAGGGCCAGATACTGGTGTTAATGAACGCCCTTTCGGCTTTCGGCAATTACGAGCATAGTGACCAGGCTCCTTACAGTTAAAACAAATTATGTTAGGTACAAGGGGAATGGTGGTATGATTAGATCTAGTAGGTTGGTAACTGTTTTTGCAATTCCGTAACCTGCCGTCCACTTGAATACTCTCGAGCAGATTTTAAAGGTATGACGTACGGTCTCGAATTTGTTTGCGGTCTTTGATTCATCGGCTTATTGATCGCGCTATCAAATTTCTCCCGGCTAGCTGCCTGTGACCGAATTTTGGTAAGTGATTTTAAAAGTGCTAGAAGTTCGCCAATAGATTCACACTTAGTCATGGTGACGTTGTCTATCAGAGCTTGGTCTCCCAAACCCGAAACAACAAAATTCAATATTGCCTTTACACCAAACTTACCCCTTTTGCCCAAAGCCAACATTGCGTACGCATAATTTTCGTAGCTTTCATTTGGGTCTTTTTTTCTTTCCATTAATTTTACTAAGGCATCAGACTCATCAGCTAAAGTGGGAAAATCGGTCACCAAGCTGGTTTTAAACTGAGCCCAACTGGTAACTAACCCTCCATGAGCCGTCAGCCATTGTGCCGCTGCTTCGTCTAACCTCAAGGAAGCATAAAACAGCGTAGATCGATCGTCCCAATCATATAAATGACTTATATTGTCGATCATATCTACCCACTCACTTGCCTTTAAGCCCGCACTCGACGAAGGATTAAAACAAGGAATTAATTTTTTAACTTCCTCAATACCCAATCTAATCGACGGAGCACGCGAGTGTCCTGTCGAACTATCGCCCAACGATTGCACCTCCGAGCTTTGACTGTGACGACACAAAGCTACCTCCTTTTCCAGCGCCACATTCCGCTCTTTTAATTCCCGTAATTCTTTTCTTAATTGATTCATTTTATGTTTTTTTTTTTTTCTTTGAATAGTTTCGATTTTATTTATTTATTTTTTTTTTTTTTTTGTGTAGGAACACTTTACCTCTCGAGTGTAATCGAGCTTTTACACCAGGTGTTCCCAAAGGTGACACTTTCACGCAACGCTTATTCTCACTCAATCTGGTTTTTGTTATAGAATACTTGTATTCCGCGCACAACACTACTTCATGCGCACTTTTCAAAAAATAACGAACTCATGCAAGCAGCAACAAGAACCGTTTGACGACGCGCCGTTGTTTTCGCACTATTTCCTATGAATATGAATGCACGTGTCATGAGATTTTGGTTTGTTTTTTCCCAACTTCGACACGAATCTTCAATTTTCTTTTATTTTTTTCTTGAATTCCACATGCGCCGGTCAATTTAAAATAACGTTTGATTTATTATTTTTGTGTCACAATTCACAAATACACAACACAATGCTTATATCAGTACAACACTCCGTAAATTTATGTATATTCAACTTAAATGAATAGCGTATATGGATTTAAAATCCCACTTCTGATTTTATTAGCCTTTTAAAAATGAAACCGATCCTAGCACGTCGCGAACTCGACCGAGCGCCCACGACCGTTGATATGGAATGCCAACATAAACTCAATCCACCAACTTTACTCAGTCGAGCTGCATGTGCAGGATTAACCTAACTAACTGATCTCTACATGAGTGGTTGGGATTTTACCTCTCATTACAGTAGAGCCGTAAATTAAAGGCCACTGTTGGTTAACACTTCTAACATCATCATTTTATGTTTATGTTACATGTGGATATCTGCAGTACAATGCTGACAGATATTTTTTAACCTACACTCCCATCAAAAGACGCATGTCTTTGCACGACAAAGCCTTACATTTTTTTTTTATTGTTAATGTATTTAGATGAAACCCAAATATCAGATTTCTATGCCCAGCATTCTACGCTGTCGATTTATTAGAAAATGGGTCATCAAACTTGAGATCGATCGAACGAACAATATGATAGCTGGGTCCGCGATAAGTTGGCCATCCCGCGACATCAACGAATTGTACACAATATCTTTGTGGCATTTCGTTTACATAAGAAAACCAAAAACTATAGCCAGAGAGCTTAACATCGTCATTGAAATCGTAGAGATGTACTTGGGAACTGTGAAACTGATGAATTAGTTATAGACTAGGTTTCTAGAAAGACTGAGCATAACCATTGAAGACGTTGCACTAATGTCGAGATGTCTGCCTAAAATGTTTAAAATGGGAAATATTTTCAAAATAAATGCAGTTAATTTTTATTTACTTATATGATACAGTTCCAATTCTCCCGTGCCTGGCTATGACAAAAGCAATAGTGTGTAGATGTTTTTTATGTCTTCTGGAAATTATTGTGATAGATAGGGACAGCTCCGAGAGCGGACTTGCTTGTAGAAAAAGTCAATTTCATCATTTTTGCATCAGCAATTTATGTGCGGTTCGTCAAACTGTTTTATAGCGTCTATATTCAAAGTTATAGAGATGTTTATGGACTTATATTAGCCACGATCGAAATAGGTATGAAGAAATGCATTGAATAACACATAAAATAAAATCAAATTGATGCACTTTACTCACTCGCGCACGAAAGTACTACTTTTGTGCAGAATAACACAATATTTCTTTAAGAATACATATTGTTTTCTTAAATATTAAGACGAATACTTTATGAATGTATGTTTCAAAATAGCGACCAGTCGGAAGACATAAGCAGAGCAAAAAATATGTTTAAATAATGCACTCTACGACGTCAATTAAATAGAAAACGAGTCATCAAACTTGAGATCGATCGAACGAACAATATGATAGCTGGGTCCGCGTTAAGTTGACCGTCCCGCGGCACCAACGAATTGTACACAATATCTTTGTGGCATATTTTACATAAGAAAAACAAAAGCTATTTCGACTTAGGGACACTTCCTGTATTGTGTTATTATCTTGAAAGGCATGCAGTCAGAAATTACATCAGTTTCTGTGTGGATATCTATATACTGTAGCAATACATTTTTTAAGATTGTTAAAATTTCGTGGTGCTTATAGCTTAAGTTAAAATTGACAATTGTCGAGTTGTTTCAATTACTCAAATGTCAACAACGAAATTGAGCAACATATACATAGTTACCTACAAAAGTGGGAATGACTGTTACAATATAAATTAATTATGTATAAACTTTCCAATAATCATAAATTCATAACCAACGTACCTATACCTAAGGTAGGTGATCGAAATAAAGTTCCTAAAACGGCCCACCGAAAATATTAACGGGCCTTATTAGATACATGCAATTTTTTTTTAACATAATGGTATATATGGAAATGGCCTTGAGGTCTATCCAACGTGGTTTTTTTTTCATCACAACATGTGGCGCCACAAAATTCCAATAGGAACTTTGAGCAACTCTATCAAGATTGTCCCAGTTACAGGGAATCTAGGTAGGTCCACAACGTTTACACCTGAACAAGAAGTTGATCCGTCTAGCGGTCGTTGAAGTTGGATCGAATTCTAAATTAGCTGTAATAATTACAAGCTATAAAAAGGGAATAAACTCCTTATTGCAAATTAATTTACTAAAATCAAATTCTAGTTAAGAAGCCTGTGTTTCTTTTGTAATAATAAATAATTACGTTGTTATATTTTTTTTAAAATACTTCTTATTTTAGCAAAGGAATTGAAATTAGCCAAAGGAAATGAACAAAATTATCCATGTGTCTTTTTCGGAACAGATTTTCGTAAGAAGGCCCATAAATACACAATATTTCTGTCTTGCTAAATATGCGGTAAAAAAAAATGTTCTATACAAAATAAAGTATCTATCTATCTATAATGTGTACCTGGGTGACACCTGCAGTAAATAGGCTAGACAAGAAAGAAGAATAATGCATATATACAATACAGCCTAATTGTTGGGACTGATTGGCTTAACATTTCAAAATGAATTCTGTAAATTCCATTACCCTGAATTTTTAAACAATAATTGATGCGGATAATATCTGTCAAGGAGGAGGAGTTAAGTTAAGTACCTAAATTAAACATCCAACCATATAGCCGGAATTAAATTATTCTATACTACAAAATGTAGTGAGGTTAACAAGGACAGAGCTATTCATTTGTTTCATTTACTCTCATAGAAGTAAAGTTATGTGCGGCTAAATTTTTGTTTAATGCATTCACAGAGCAAAACACAAAACACTACGTTGTCTAAGTTGCCTTAGTGTCAGCTTTCAGTATCGCTAAATAAGTTGATGAATAACTGGACTTTTTAAACTGTTCGCGACAAGCAAAAATTAATTTCGTTTGTAAAATTCATTCAATGTACCATAATTTGTTTTGTGACAATCTGTATAAAATAAGCTTCTAACCCGCAGTGACCTTTGGGGAGAATACCTATAGATGTAGGTATTTAAAAGAAAATTCTGGTGAATTAATATGAAAATTCCGAATATCGCGAATAAATATGCTCATTAAACATATTTACGTTGCGTAGGTACCTCGTGAAGTTGTTCTTTTGAACTCTTCCGAATAGTTTTTGAACTGTATATGGCGAATCCCAAATTACAGAAAAATACGGTCTGACAAACGAGCAATAAATAATTTTAATGCTATTTATATTTCGAAAGTCTTTATTACGTTTATGAAAGTCTTACCAATGATAACATAACAAGAACTTAACTAATGAACTTATAACAAGAGAATTACCCGCGCAATGTGAACAAATAATTTGACATATCATAAGAAAGAGATCACCTAATATTTATTACATAAGATATAAGACATAGCATAGCAGTAGTAGTGATGCTTTTCTTTGAGAGTGGCCGGCCACTCGCAAAATGCAACGACATCAATGTCACGTTTTCATTATTACTAGACATACAAAAATACGGCACCGTTATTCTGCCAAATTTCGCAAAACCAAATGACGCCGAGATTCGACATACATATTTCCATGCCAACTAAAAGACGCCATCATGACGACATACTTACAGAAGTATTGCTGACGGCAATAGTCTTGAGATACACAAGTTTTTTAAACGGGGAAAAATGTAATAAGAAAACATTAGTAAGCAACGTACTTATTTACTTTTCATATCTATCTATATGACAAAAAGACAAGGAAGCACAAACCTGGGCAAAGAATTTCTCTTATATTAAGAGATTTTACCCTTCGAAATAGAAACAGAAGGGTACGTTTGAAAAATCTGAGCACACCGATTCCAAATTTCTGGTGGTATTGTAAATTTGTTTCAGAGCGGATACTTGTACCGAGTACCTAAATCAAGAGGGGTAAAATAAATTTACACATCCTACTCTTACCAATTTTTTTTTTGTGTTTAGTTCGCATTAATGTTGAGTTGGAAGAATGAGATATGCTATTTCCATTTAAAACAGCCTTTCGATGGTTTTCTGAAGTGGTAGTGTATTTTATACCAAACTGATGAATTATTTCTCTTTCTCATTTTCAAATAATCAACATTGTTTTTCTCTTTAATATACTTCTGCTAGCCGTTCCGTATGTATTCAGGGCAATGCGTTGTTGAAAAGTTGTAGTTTTGCTGGTCGTTGTAGTTCTGAAGGTTTTGTTATTGCGTCTCTTTAATTTTAATTTTGTCTGCCTCGGGCCGACTCAGAGTAAAAACAAAAACTGTTGCATTTGAGGTTAAATGGAGACATGATATTTTTCATCCCCAAAAAAACGTGTCGCATTTGGTTCGAGGTGTAGACATTTTTTTAATTTATGTAGGTGGCTTTGAGTTACTTTAGGTATACACTTGATGATGATAAAGAACTTTTTGTCATTTCACATTTGCGTTTCAAAAAATTTAATTTGCCACTCAAAATTTGCCATTCAAATTCATTGTAATCAAGGTAGGTATAGGTATATATGTAAAGGATTAAAGTTAAAAAAAATTTCATCGGTTTTCCACATTTTCCGCAAAGAAGTCACTACCAAGTAGGTACTTCAGAAAATAACAATGGGTCCCCGGACACGTTGAAGGAGTGGAGGAGAACGAAAAAGCGCATGAACTTGGCAGATATGGATCTGATCTGAACCCACTACTAGCGGACGAGCAGCTGATAGGTACTACCTTTCAACACCGCTAAGAATTTCGTAGTCGGTGTCACTACGTGTACTACACATTAAGCTAAGGAACAATAGAGCAACACTAGCGGTTGCGCCATAACTCGAAATCTGTTTCCCAATATTGATAGGTACCAAGAGACCAGAGATAAAGAAAACATGGAGTATGTTGAACATCTCCTTGCCCCATGGGGGCAGTTGCCCTCCCCGCAACATTTTTTGTGTTCATACAAACTTTTATTTTTATTAAGGAATTAGTTATGAAATGAAATATTTAAAGATTATAAAGTTTTTACAACTTTGTTTTTTTTTTGTCTTTCTCATATCAGTACTGTCAGTTGCACTGTACTAAAGGAATTAGTTTTAATAAATAAAAGTTTGAAACGTTATACATTGGCACATGAATGAGTTTTGCAGAAACATTTCCTAAACTAACTGGTTTTTGTGTTTTCGTGCCACGGAGAATTCGATAGGCAGATGTATTTTGCTTAAAAACATCAACGACAAACAATTCGCGGGCGATGTTTTTAACTAAGACCACAACTACGTCAGCCACATAAAGAAAATCTTGAAACTGCATACATAGAGGCTTTTCTATCATACATTTATATGAGTACGTTGACAATCGGCAATCAATCGTTACATCGCTTTGGAGTATCTATCTGAACTTATTTCTCTTCCTGTCTATGCAGACTTTTTGCAAAAATTTCAAAATGAGCTATCTAAACTGCACAAACACACTTTCCGTTCTTTGCGACATCGAGTATGTGGTCATTCCAACGAATTTTGTCGTTAACGCACATACCGAGGATGGAAAGTTTTTCGGTTTCGGCGATGCAAGTGCCATCCATGGATAATGGCAAAGTATTTGGATTTTGTTTTAATGACAGAAGACAGCATTGTGTTTTGGAAGCATTAAATTCTACTCTATAGCTCCACGCCCGAAGATGAGGGACGTGAATTATAAAACGAATATGTGAAGCTAAGGGTACTGTCATCAGCGAAGGAATGGATTGGATTAGAAGAAACAGACAGGAGATCATTGATAAAAATGAGAAAGAGAGTCGGAGACAGAACGGAGCTTTGGGGGACACCAGCATTTATTTGGTGAGTTGCAGACTTGAAGCCGTCCAAAACGACTTGAATTAAACGGTCCGAAAGATAATTTCTAATCCATTGAAGAAAAGTATCATCGATTCCAAATGCACGCATTTTCGACAAAAAACCCTGATGCCAAACTCTGTCAAATGACTTTGAAATATCAAGCGCAACGACCTTACTTTCACCACCATGGTGAATAGATTGGTTTCACTTTTCGGTTAGATATGTCATCGAATCACCAGTGGACCTGTTGCTGCGAAAACCGTACTGCCGTTTATTAAGAAGAGTTCGGGATTCGAGATATTTCATAAGCTGACGATTTATCAGCGAAAGAAGGGACGTAAGTGCAATTGGTCGTTAGGAGGTGGGAGAGGAAGATTCGCCTTTTTTGGGGACGGGCTGTTTTCCATCTTGAGGTGAATTAAATTTGTTATCATAGCGGCATCCACGTCGTTGTTGAGGAAGCACAGCGACCAGTTAAAACTCCTAAAGAAACCGTTTAAAGCTTCCCAATTGGCTTTCTCGTATTGCCATATGGTTCTCTTAAGAGCTTATTCTTTAACTGTGTGGCTGGAGTACGAGAAATTCGCCGATATGATACAATGGTCTGACGAACCTAGAGGCGATAATACATTTAAAGCGTATTTATCAGGGTGAGAGGTAAGAAACAAGTCCAGAGTGTTGGCGTTTTGACCGCTAATGTCCGGTATCCGTGTCGGCTCATTTACAATCTGGGTTAAATTATTAACCTTAGCAAAGATCTCAACATACCTTCCTTCGGGTGTTGTCTGTCCAGAATGTCGAAGCCAACTTGAATTGTGTATATTGAAATCGCCCGCAATGACGATTTCAGTACGAGGATAATGGGTTACAATTCTGGTAATGCAATCAGACAGTGCATCAATCTCATTATAAGTTGAATGCCTGTCTTGGTAAGGGCTTCTGTAAATAAAACAGTAGTGAAATAATTGCTTACGGACATGGAATTTTAGCCAAATAAAATTAAATTCCGGATTGGAACATTGGCCATATTGAGGTAGAAATTGGTAGGCTACATCACTACGTATATAAACGGCGATAACACGATGGGAAAATGATAATGGCACCAATTTATATCCAGTCAGACTAAACTCCGTTAAATCGGAATCAATGCTGACCTGTGTTTCACTTAGTGCCAAAACAGCTGGTTTATTGTGAATCGCATGGGCATACAATGAAAAAAATTGGATCTCAACCCACGAATGTTGCCCACGTCCACTCTAAAATTCCTAAACGTAACAAGAAACAAACACAAAAAACTCAGCACCGACGCTGACTTAGCTAGGCGGTATCGTGTAGATCCTGACGTCAGCTTACCAAAAACAAATCACTGCAGGTGTTATGCCCATGCCATTGCATGTCTACCAACAAAATCTACACAACGCGACCCGCTATTCGCCAAATGATACCCAACCTCAAGGCAGCAGCAAACGAATGGCTGCTGATAGGAACCATGTAACTCACGAGCTTCGACAAAACACGAACAAGGGAACAACAATTTTCAAGATTGCCGCACAGAGAAGAAGAAATGCTCAGGGAATTCGTTCGCCGAAGTTCATTAACAATGGTCAAGGCCTAGTGGACGACAAAAAAAAGCACACATGTCCCAAGAGTATTGCGAGCAACTTTTAAACCAGTTTCCCCAGCTGTATTTTCCAGTAGCCACCCCCCAAAAATGAAGAAGTGACCGACATAAAAGTCGAAGAAGTTGGAAAAGCGGTTAAAAACTCCAAGAAGAGAAAAGCGGTTGGGCCGGATGAGATACCCAGTGAGTTCTGGAAAAAGATGGGAGATATCGGGCTCAGATGGCTCATGATTCTTATCTCCAAACTCATGAGAGGTGATCCAATGACCATTCAGTGGAGGGAAAGTTATCTTCTTTCTTTGCACAAAGGAAAGGGAGATACGAGAAACTGTGATAACTACAGTTCAATTAAGTTGATGTCACACACCATGAACGTCGTTGAGCGGGTATAAGATGGTCGACTAAGACAAATAATACGGCTATCTGATGACCAGTGCGGTTTTGTCGCGTATAAGGATCATAATGAAAAAGCATCGCGATTCTTGAAAGGATCTGCATATGATTCTGGTTGATTTTGAAAAAGTATTCGATAGACAACCAAGAGGTCTGATGTGGGTAGCGCTTCGACAACGCGGAGTTCCTGAAACCTATGTACAGATGATCATGGACATGTCCGAGGGAGCGAAGTCAAAAGTCAGATGTCCTGCAGGAGTCACCGATAAATTTCCAATAAAAGTCGGTGTTCACCAGGGAAATGTTTTAAGTCCTTTGCTCTTTATTACGGTCATTGATTATCTGCTTGAAGGAATCGTGACGGCACCTTAAGAGCATCAGTTATTCTTTGCTGACGATGGAGCCATCATAAGTGATGATCAGACTTCCCTGCAACGAGCACTTGATGTTTAGGTAGATGTTTTAGAAGGAAATAGGTATCGTTTTAACCAAAAAAAGACAGAGTATCTGTACTGCCCATTCACTGACCCAAGCCAACCCATTCCAGACATTTATTTGAATGGGGTGGTGATTCCCAAGTGTGAAAAGTTCAAATATCTGGGATCAATAATCAACATCAACATCGAAACCGCAGTTGTGTGTCCGGCGCTCACATACGGTTCAAAATGCTGGTAAATGTAAATGTACAAAATCTTGCTTGATCGAATTAGAAGTTCCAGAATCCGAGGAAGCCTTCACGTCAAAGAACCCATCTCGCAAAAATTGGAGCACGACCGACTCAGTTGGTATTGTCATGTTCAAAGGAGGGATCCTACGAACCCCGTCAAAAAGGCAATGGGAATCAACGTTCCCTTACAATCGCGTTAGAGAGGCAGGCCTAAAAACTCCTGGATCACACAAATGCAGAAACATCAGCATTTGATTAGCCTCAATGATGAAGTGATCCAAAATTGGGATGGTTGCATATATTTTTTGAGGTCGACCCGGCGAACTCCACAGACGGACCAGTAGGAATGTAGTGAAGTGGGAGGGTTATGATCCCTGTAATCCTGATCATAATCTCGTTAAATAGAAAGAAGTTAGTTGCATATTTTAAGCACCTGATGAGGGTTATTGTGATGCCTCCTGAAGCCTAATTGCAAATCGGCCAAGAGAAGATTTTTTTTTTACGTTTCTAATTACAGAACTATAAAAGTGCTCCTTTTTGAAATTGAAAAACGACAGCACTATTGTATGCAATGATATGTAGACGCAGAACTTAGCTTGACAAGTTCAAAGAAAATCAACTCTTTCAGTTCCGGCATGATTGTGTTCACAACATTGTTGCGTAAAATGACAAGTTCACCCAGCGAACTAAAGCGGCTGCGAAGTAGCTAATGACCTATAAAAAAGGCCTAAAAAAATACCTTTACCCGTCGCCAAAATAACTGAACGAAGGAAAAAGATGAATGCACTGTCCAAAGAATAGAAAGAAATACCTCTTAAAATGAAGTCGTTGAATTCTGCACCAAAGGCTAAGGAATTGTCCAAACAGCCGCTAGAAAAGAAAATTAGTATTAAAAAGTCCTCAAATACTCGACCACAAACATTTGCCGAGGCCGCGCTGCAAGCGAACCGACAAAATAAAATAAAGCCTGATCTAGTCTGAAGTTTTTTTCTCGATTCTTGCCAGACTGGAAAAACAGAGTCGGTTAAATAAACGCATGTTTGAAAAGTAAGACAAACTTCAAGTTAAAAAGACTATACGCATATCACCCATTGGAAAGGGAAAAAATTGAGCTCGACAGTATGCAAATAAATACGGTTCGTGTGAAAAAGAAGCGCAAAGCCTATGATATTGCGTCTATTTATATCCAAGGGAAAAGCTAGTGAAAAAAACATTGTAGAAGTATCTTTGACTCATTTGGTAAAAATGTCTTTATATGTGGCGATTTGAATGCAAAGCACACCTCTAAATGTATTACATCAAAATGTAGATTCCTATATGAAGTCGGTATGGAATTCGGGGTAGACAGGTAAACCGACGTATTGGCGGTCCTATTCGTCGAAAACTGCAGACCTAATAAAAATTTTCATATCGCAAAAGGTGTGCAGAGGTGTCAACTCTGTTAAAGTTGAGGAAAGTTTCGATCTCTCCTCTGACCACTCGCCTGTCATTCTGACCATTAGCGGCTGCCAACGGCAAAAGGGCGGTCCGCCCACAATAACTAGTGGAGTTCCACTTTTAAAAAAGACTGCGCAAATAAAATCGATCTCAACGTATCTCTTTAAACACCATATGAACTTGAAGACGAAGTCGATCAAATAATCTGAGTCATACATAGCTCTGTCTGGTTAAATACTCCTTAAAAAGGATAACAAAAGCAAAAAGTGCAATAAAATATTCTCGGGAAATAACCGAATTAGTAAAAGAGAAAAGAAAAGCGTGTAAGAATTGGCAACAATCTCGTGCTCCGCAGCATAAAACGATAGTAAATAATCTATGTAGATCTGTAAAGAAATATATTCAGGAATTTAAAAATCGCAAAATCTCTTGATATCTTGGAGGTGTCACTGCGGAAAATAGTTCAAACTACTCGCTCTAGAAATATATAAAAAGCCAAAAACACAAGCGCCTTCTATCAGAAAAGATAATGGCGAATGGACGAAAGGAGACGAAAAAAGAGCCGACATATTTGCCAAGCACTTAGAAGAAACTTTTAAGCACTTTGACTTTCAAGAGCTAATTGAAGACACAGTCTTAGCCGGGATACAACATAATTTTAAAATAATCGCTGCACTAATCATGCTCGTTTATCTAAGTAATGCTTCGTTAAGACTACTGTACGTTCCACGACAATGGAAGGTAGTTCCAAGTTCCAAGGTCCGGAAAGCCTCTACATGACAAGAAATCGTATATACCAATTTCCCTTTTACCAATAATATCATAGGTATTCGAAAAATATTTAAGCGATTACATCCGATTATCGAAGAGCGCCGAATAATACGTGACCACCAATTCGGGTCAAGAACTAAGAACTCCACAATCGACCAGATTTATAGAATCATTAACGAAATAACGGATGGACTCTTCCGTGTTAACCACATAAACGGATATTCCGCATTCAAAGAAATTGCGGCAGGAGTTTCCCAAGGAAGCGTTCTGGCCCGATTCTCTTTTAAATTTATACTCGAAATATTCCGCAAAAACAAGGCACATTTGTAGCTACGTTTGCGGATGATACAGCTATATTATCTGTGAGTAATACGGTAGAATCGGCAACGAACAATCTCCAACGGGCTTTCAGTAGCGTTTTTGAGTGGACAAACACTTAGCGTATTGTCTGTCCTCAACGAAACAAAATCTCCGCACATTCATTTTATTTACAGAAATGTAAATACACTTCCCATTTTTATAGACTCCGTACAAATTCCGTATACAAATGAAACTAATTATTTGGGAATGATGAATTAGATGCGAAATTAAAATAAAATGGATATCTCACGCGAAGGAAAAAACATTAAGAGCTCGTAAATAAATATAATCAAATGCATTGAGAGGCTGCCAAATGTGACAAATGTGATTAAATATTTAAATTAAAACTGATTTATATGCATTTGCATTGTTCTAGTAGAAAGGTTTTTTAAGAGAGGTGTTTTTTAGTGAGTAAGAATCTTACACTATGAGCAACTTGCGGCCGGTCCACATAGGACAAACTGATAGAACGATTTTAAACAACGAAAACCGATAGCTTTCATGATTTTCAACAATATATTTAGAACTAAAGATTTAGCAAAGCCGAGAGCTGACTACGCATGATTCTTATTGAATATTGCAAGGACGACTTTAAAACATTCTTACTTAAATAGAAATTTCTTCAATGGGCTACGTGCGCTACTTTGTACAAGGCAGAACATTGAGAAAAGAAAATTGGTAGTTCTTAAAATACCTGTAGTTTGTTACATTAAAGATTTTTCAAACAATTCACTCACTAATTGATATGTGATATATTTTTTGTTTCCCCTAATAACAACGCAAAACCAGACTCAAGCTCTGTCTGAGTAAATACGTATGCAATGGTTTGCAGCTATAAACAGCAAAATACTCAATACCAAAATAGCACGCGTCCTTAAAGAATAACATAAGTGTATAACTGAAATTAAAGTCAGGAAACTCAAGAGCCGCAAATGGTGCTATCATCGTATGTATCGTATCATCGTATTATCAAAAGCATACTCTGTGATTATTTAATGACTCGGCTGGCCCTTTATTCACATGCAGAGCAGAAATAGGGGCATCAGTGAAAATCTGTGCTGTTGAATGACATTCGATCTATTAACTAATTGGTATTTCGACTCAAGTGCATCTGGCAAGAAGGAAAATTGTCATGATTGATAGGAACAATGCCGAGAGCTGAATTTCTATTAGAACGAACATTGCATAGTGTTTGGAAAGTCAATCTTACCAATGTTGCTTCTGCAATTTCTATGGAGTGCAAAAACAATGCACTGAATGTAATTGTTTATTTTCAATACTACTCAATGTAATAGATATAAAATGAAGAATACCCACAAACATTAAAATAAATGAATGCGTATAAAATATTAGGCGAAAACGGCCCATACAGAACCTAAAACATAGCTTCTCCAACCATTAGGTGCAGTGTGGCTAGTGGTTATGTGCGTTGGACAATGTTCAGTTTGGCAGCAGCTCACCAAAGTTTTTCGAAAGATGCACCGGATTACGGGAAAAGGATGCACTGTCTAGTGATTTCTTCAATCTAATTTTTAGCAGATAGCACGCAGGGTTGGTGTCAACACGGAAGGCAGATCCGTCCAGCTACTGTGGTATGCTGATGATATTGACATCATCGGTCGCTCCTAGCGTGTCGTGATAGAGGTTTTCACGGCTATTGAAGAACAGGCGAAATTAGTAGGCCTTGAAGTAAATGAGGACAAGACTAGTTAGCTATCAGCTAACTAACTAAACTAACTCCACTGCTTAGCACGAAACGCCGAGGAGTTTATCTGCCTTGGTGTAAATATCAACACTACGAATGACATCGAGAATGGAAGGCTGCCTTGTCTCAGGCAGAACCTCTTCACGCGTCGGAAGCCAGTTAAGTAAGTAAAAAACAGTTCTGGATTATTTTCGTTATGTGAAACATAATAACGATGGCAGAGATTGAAACAAAAGAAAGTGAAATTACTCAAAACTATAAAAATAGAGATAAGACTTTTTTCCTTAACACGGCAGTATAGTAGGTATATAAATACATATATTTATCACTCAAATGGAGCTTATGCCATAACTTTTTTTTACTTTTTGTCGGAGGTTGCTACTATTCGATGGAGTGCTCAGACACAACTACTGGTACATTGTACTACCATTCAGACACCTTACATGAATGTACTTAGTTTTCTCGCCTTTCGAAGATGACGAGCTCAGCTTTTCGGCACTCACCATGTGAGCCCCGAAAATCCGCCATCTGATGCGGGCAATGGCCTGACAACTGGAGAGAAAACGCTATGATGTGTCATCCTTCTCATCGCAACAGGTAGTGTTGTCACTTCAGCTCAACACATTTAAGTGTTTAGCAACAGCTTGGTGGCCCTAAAGGACGCCTTCAAGCAACCCGCTGTCGATTCCCCTAAGAGATAAAAGAAAAGATGCAGACCTTTTGCAAATGTCCAGTTTGGCAAAAGAAGCAGTAACACGTTTTCGTGAAAGCCTGTTCATCCAAACAACCGATGCATATGAGAGGAATGGTCTAATCACGGCCGTATAGATCCAAAAGATCTGGGGAGACAAGTCCCACGTCTGGCAAAAAGCACCTCTACACTCCCAGAAAATGGAAAGTGCTTTATTGATTTGCTTAGCAAACAACTTTTGATGACATAAAACTAAATTTATTGAAGTCAAATTTTTAAATGGTTTTCTATAGAGAAATTAATTGACCAGACCCTACGAACTGACTTGGTTGGACTTCTTTTCTCAACTTCCATGTGAACACTGTTTAGCCCTTAACTATGCCTACCTGTAGTCTCTCATATTCTGGCGCTATTGTTTTTTATTATTTACAACTATCTTAAGTACCCTTTGCAAATTATGTTGGTAGGTACATTATCAACCCATGTACCAGCTGCATCCTTGATTGTTTTTTTATGAAAGAGACTTAGTTATTAACTTGGGTCGGCACGTAGATACTAACTTTACTGGATATCATCATACCTACGATTTATTTTCATGAACAATATTTTACTACATATGTATTCACAATCAGACTCTTTAACCAGAAATAAAAAAATACAAATCTCGAAGTTTCTGGAAAGCAAAAACTGATTGTGGTGCAATTTCAAATTTCAAATAGAAGAATAGAAGCTCTATTATCTATATATTCCTATTTCACATTGCTTATTATGTATTTGTTCGCAATAACATTTGGATGCGGACGCAGTGTAGAGATGTGTTATCTTTCTTGTTCCATTTCCATTTCGATACCCAGAATAAGTGTAGAGTTGTTCATGTATAAAGTCTGCTAATTGTTGTTTGTGTTGTAAATTTGTATCAGAGCGCACATTCTACTAAGTATTTCCACTCTTATTTTCAAGAGGGGTAAAAAATTCGGTAAGTTTTCTAGGCTGCTTGCTCAAAATTTGTTTGTGTGTGTTTTCATCACTCACAGTTGGGAGGGATTTATACCAAACGTGGTAATTCAATGATTTTGAGCACACACAAACAAATTATATTTTTAAATCCAATCGGATGGCCTACGCCACATTTCTTTGTTTGGGTGTGGTTGGCATTACAGTTGGTTTGATATAGAGAGAGAAAGAGAGAAGAAATTCGTTAGAACTTGTGGTAGTTAAATGTATTTCTAATGGCTAAAAAATTTCTTCATCGCTCTCCAATCTTTAGGAAATGTAAAAACATCCATCCAATCAGTCATATTCCACATTTCTTTGCATGGATGGGTGTCGTAGCCAAGTGGTGAAGATCTTCGACTTCCATTCAATTTCAATTATGATCTCCAGAAAACGTGTAGAGTTGTGCATGTGAAATAGTCATTCAAAATTTCTGCTGGTATTTTAATTTATTTTAGAGCGGACTTATTCCGAGTATATCAAGAGGGGTAAAATATATTTTCACATCCTACTCTTTCCCATTTATTTGCTTGCGATTTGCCCGCACTAAAGTTTTGGTGAAAGATGGTGAAGGATACATTTGATTGATTTTGTTGGTGAAAATGGATTTTATGGGCAATGTAAAAAAAAAGGAAAGTCTACAGTCCGCTGGGGCGAACAGTATGATACCTGATATCCATATCCCTATATGCCCCAAAGAAAAAATCATTTCATTCTATTAATTAAAAAAAAAATATTTAATTTTATTAATTAAAAAAAAAAAGTTTTTTTGTAAAAACTCCCCCAAAAAGTAGGCGTGGCCAAATACTTTGTATAGGCGATATGTTGGAAAAAATATAAGGTAAATATTTTGTTTAACATTTTTTTTGTTTTCTATGCAAATTTTCGAAGAAAACGAATTTTAGTAAAAAACGCCCAAAAAAGTAGGCGTGGCAAAAAACTTTAAATAACAAACTTATGAAGGGGGGCAGTGCCTACATATCTTGTGAAGGATGTAACACTATCTCTCGAACTTCAGCTTTAAAACGGTTTTTTCTAAATTGTGGTCGTGGCAGTGGGCGTATTCAAAAAAATTTTACCATTTAGGAGCCCTAGGGAATATGTGGTCCAAATTTCAGCTTCCTAGCTTAATTTTAAAGGCCTAAAAATTGCGTACGGACGGACGGACATTGCTAGATAGTCTTAGGATTTGGTCCTGATTATAAATATATATACTTTTATGGGTCTATGACGAATATTAAGGGGTGTTACAAACTATGTGTCAAAATTAATATACCCTTCGGAAATGAAAAACAGTGTATTAAAACACAATGGCAACACTTACAAAAAAGTGCAATAGCTGTTTTGAAAGCCAGGAATTCGTTCTTTCATATTTGTTTTTAAATTACTGTTTGTGATACTGTTTCACCATGGGATCTGACAATTTTCATATTAGACGAGTATCGCTAGTCGAACTCTGTACAAAAACATCAATTAAACAAGGCTCCTGGATATGACCTAATTACGACAGAGGTCCTTAAAGAGCTGCCCAGAAAAGCACTACTTAAATTTGTTTATCTCATAAACGCTTCTATTCGACTTTTGTAATTTTTCCGGCAATGGAAGATAGCTGAAGTGATAATGGTTCCTAAGCCAGGTAAACCTCCAAATGACAAAAAATCCTATAGACCAATATCGCTTCTGCAAATAATGTCGAAGATATTTGAAAAGCTCGGATTCAGAAATAAGCACTCTACAATTGACCAGTTTTACAGAATTACCAACGAAATTGAAAAAGCACCAGAGGAGAAAAAAATGTGTTTTAGCGTTTTCTCTCTATATCAGAAACGCCGATATCCACAGAGATCTAAGTATAACTACCGTTGAAGACGAAATTTCGCGCGTAAACAACACACTTGTCTAATTGACCATTGCAATGAGGCTGTACTACAGATTCTCGATCAGACAAATCTTGTGCGCCGATTACAAAGGATAAAACCTTTTGAATTAGCGCAATAAAATATAACTGCATGTTATTGTCGGTCTAAGCAGGTGCTTCCGCTGGAAGGTTTCCTGCCAAACGTAATTAAATATTTTAATTAAAGCTGCTTGATAGGCATGAGCCTAGTTGTAGTATAAAAGTATTTTGTAGGGAGGTGTTTTTAGTGAGTAAGAACCTCACACTATTATGAGCACGTGCAGCCGGTCCTCATAATGTCTCATGAAAGATTTTCAGGATACCCTCGGAAAAAGAAAAGAAAAACAGATTAAAATATCAAGATATCACCTCCATAAACAAATTTTTTAAGAGAAGCTATAAGCACTGACGCTTCTATCCGAGTTGGGATCATGCTATAGGAATAGTGAGTCGCTCAAGAGGTTCTACAACAACTAAAACACCAAAATAAGGAAGGAGGCGGCTAATGAAAAAAAATTCCAGTGTACAAAAAGGAGAAGGAGAGCCATTCAGACCTTCTGACCCTAATTTTGAACTGGCCATAAATGTTATGAACCGAACAGTTTATGGTCTGAAAAACGAGTTCTACTACAAATTCGTTGCAGCGCCACGCCCCTGCCCACAAAGCCGATGACATATTTTCAGAGGATGAAACTTCGCCGGATTTCGAATAAGGCTCAAAACGACAAATAGTGATGACAAGGGCCTTCAAAAAACAATTAAATAGCTCCGAAAAATTGGATAATACTCCATGAGCTTCAAGAAGAAGTCCATTTGCCTCTACATTGCAAAGCAGAAAGATATCTGAGCAGTATTCCGAGCTTTCAAAGATTAAAATCTTACCAGCCAAACTGCAATATGAAACCATAAAAGAAGAAGCAATTCAAAGTAAATATCAAAGCAATGTGGAGCATGAAATCTTTGGAACTAGATATCCCAATTATAATTGAAGTTTTAAAAAACAAAAATTACAAAAAGAAAGAAAGATGCACACAATGTTTTAAAAGACATTGAATATTTTTTAAAAGACATTAACGAGTAATTTCTGAATTATGGTTTCTTATTTATTAATTATTTTATTAACATTGAAATTAAGATAATTTTTGACTGAATTAGAAGTAATTTTATTTAGAGTTGAAATTTTTGGTTTTTTATTTGAGGTAAGGGTCTATAAAGTTACAATCCTGCAAAATAGTTTTTTATCAAATCTGTACGCTATCTGTTCATCACTAATTACATGTTGTAAGTCTTCTTCACTAAAATCGAAACTTTCAGGAGTATACCATTATGGCTTAATATATTGTGCAAAGTGCAGGGCGCAATTATAATTGCACTCAATTTTAGTCGGGCACCATAAGCCAAAACGGGAAATCTTCTTTATAAATGGCAAAAGCTTTTACACACATTTGCTATTACACCTCTAGAATGAATTTCATTCTACAATAGTTCTGCTGGACTTCTTGGATTGAAAAGAGGTGTCATCAAATATGTTTTTTGATCAATCTTAAATATTATTTTACTAGGGGACTGAATTTTAACGTGAGTCAATGGCTCTATTCGCATTCGGAAACTATTTTATGTCAAAAAAACTCACGTTTGGTTTTGAAATGTCAGTTGCAGTTTCAGGAAACTCTCGAAACTCTCAAAACTATTTTTGAAACTGTTGAGACATGCATTCCACCAAAATCGGCTATACTTAAGAGATGGTTACTTGTTGCAAAAAAGCGCAGTGCAACCAATTGTTGGTTAATAGGAGCGATGGAATTATTTCATAAATAGGGAAATATGTTTTTATATATTAACTTTAATATAGTTTTGCCATTTTAAAGAGCATTCTATTTGGTTTAAAATAACTATTGTTATTTTCTTTTGTTAAGCTAAATCTATTGTAAAAAGAAAGAGTAAAAATATAAATTGCTCTCGGAAAGTTGACGAGGAACTCCTACTTCTAGAATTTCAAGAACTTTCAAGTCATCTTTGATCTAGTTCGACAGTTCAAAATCCATTTCTATTATATTTTTTATAATATTATCGCAGCAGTATCTTCACAATTCTTTGCAAATTAGTCAAAAACATAGTAAACGAAAATTAATGTTGAATACCTATACAAATTGAATGTGACACTTTTTCTTCCACCTAAGTTATGTTCAACTTAATGATTTTTATGTTTTAGTTTACGTTTGGTGCACAGTAAGGGTTTACGTGGAACATAAGTATTTATGTTTCGTATCAGCAAACGGGCTTAAGCCAAAGCCAATACGGGGTGCATCAGCACATTTAATGAATTTTGCAACGAAATTGATTTTTGCTCGCCGCAAGCAGATTTTAAAAAGTCCATATATTCATTAACTTTAAATTAATTAAATTAATATTTAATTGAAATAGTCTATAAGATGAAGATCGGTAGATGAAGCTTAGTCGCGCAATAAACAACCGTTGCGTAAAGCGATACTGAGAGCTTACACTTAGAGAATGTAGTGTTTTGTGTTTTGCTCTGTGATGGTATTTAAAAAAAAACATATTTTGTAAATCGTGGAACGAGCGCAGAACGAGTCCTATCTTCTCTCTTATTAAACACTTAGCTCAACAAAGTTTTTTTTACAGAACGACGTTGTTGTACTTACTTATAAGTACCTGGATACACGTTCATGGGAATGATCGTCATGTCGCACGAGACAGGTAGATTTTATGTGAGTCAGAAAGAATAGAGTAGACCAAGAATCCTCCGAAAATCCTCTTACGTTTTGAATTCTCGGCGAGGGCATGAACGTTTCGGTTCCAAACCATATCACTTTTGACAGAATACCTCATTTGAAATTTGTTTTTGAAGAGAGCACAAAAGTATTCGATTTTCCAAGAGAAATTTAGTTTTGTTTCAGATTTCAGCGTTCCCCGCTCTTCAAATTCTTATGAGACATTTTTGTGTGAGTAGCCACGACGTTCATGGGAATGAAAGTCATTCGGGGAAATATATTTTTACCATCAGTGAAATTATGGAATCGGCGCGGCGTTATCAGATTAACAAAAAGAAAAGGTACCAATTTTTTTTTAAAAATCAACAAAAATAAAAGGTACCAACATGGAACCCACGGAAAACTAAAGGCCAAATACGTATGTGTAATATTCAACTTTAAACTTTCCAATTCAGTTTTTATACCCTATCCTAAGGGTATATTAATTTTGACACATAGTTTGTTACACCCCTTAATATTCGTCGTAGACCCATAAAAGTATATATATATATGATCAGGACCAAAGACCTAAGACTATCTAGCAATGTCCGTCCGTCCGTCCGTCCGTACGCAATTTTTAGGCCTTTAAAATTAAGCTAGAAAGCTCAAATTCGGACCACATATTCTCTAGGGCTCCGAAATGGTTAAGTGTAAAAATTTTTTTAATACGCTCACTGCCACGCCCACAATTTAGAAAAAAACCGTTTTAAAGCTAAAGTTAGAGAGATAGAGTGTTACATCCTTCACAAGATATGTAGGCACTGCCCCGCTTTATAAGTTTTTCATATAAAGTTTTTTTGACACGCCTACTTTTTGTGGGCGTTTTTTACTAAAATGCTGTTTTCTTCGAAAATGTTCATAGAAAGCGAAAAAAAATGTTTAACAAGATATTTACCCTATATTTTTTCCAACATCTCGCCCATACAAAGTTTTTGGCCGCGCCCACGTTTTGGGGGCGTTTTTTCAAAAAAACTTTTTTATTTTTATTAATAGAATGAAATAAAATCTTCTTAATGCTTTTTTCTTCGGGGCATATAGGGATATGGATAGGGTATCATACTGTTCGCCCCCAGCGGACTGTAGCCTTTCCTTATGTTTATGGATGAAACAAAGAAGAGAAGCTTTTAAAAATAATTTGAACCGCTGAACAGCTGAACTCCAAGAATCAGAGATTCAGAAAAAACAAAATTTTGGATTACTTTTTTGATTACTTGTTATTTAAATAAAAACGCGAGTTACGTAGCCAGTGGTCCCCCCGTTTCCTCCTAACACCGACAACTAACACCGATTGCATTTTCGCAATCGCAACATAAAAGCTGAAACCTAAGAAATAATAATAATGTAAATGCAAGTAATCCCAAGAACTTATTTCAATAAAGTGATGAATTTACGTCTGGCAAGTTTCCGGCCTGCTTTTTCCACAAGTTCATGGAATCACACCGCATTAATTAAGTTAGGTTTTAAGCTCAAAAATTGTAAAGTATGAGTTGATTAAAGGCATTTGAATCGAGAAGGTTGTTTTTTTAGTACGCTCCGCAGCTAAACTTATAAGTGGCGCAGTCGTTAGTTCGGTGAACGGTTGTTGTATATTTACAATGTGAAATCATTGCATTTTTAAAAGTATAATAGTGACTCGTATGATTAAATACCTTTCGTAAAATAATAGTTTAAAGGAATTGCGACTTTCATCGTATAGTGACTCGTACGCTCTAACATCTTTTGAAAAAGTTAAACTTTTGTACAAGTGTGTTTGGAAATGGAAAGTCACCGCAGAACCGAATCCTGATCTCTCATCACCGTTGGACCTTTCAACTCAACATTGGAAATAATGGAAATAACTAACATCATTGGGAGCTTGTGCCTGTAAGTGTTTGTGTGTGCTTTATAAATATATATTAACAGTAACAAGATACTCCGATCTCAATCGTTGAGCACTCCAGTAAAATTTTACAATTGATTTTACAAATAAACATTATCAGTTATAATAACTATCTTATACACATCAATTGTGCTTATTTTACCTCCGAGTGGTAACCGCCGGATACTGGTCTCGCCCACCCGGGCTTGACTTGCTAAACTTATAAGCGCGAGTGTTGAACACGAAAGAAGTAGCAACACTATAATGCTCTGCCGGAATGACTGGCTGATGAGTCTCAGAGGTCTTACATGAGCCCCTCAGAAAGAGGACATACAGCGGATGAATTCGCCATATTGAATCAACGGTGTTGTCAACAGTCGGGATGGCAGATGCCTAAAGCGAGCTACTCTGGCATATTTAGAGCAAAGGTCGGTAAGGTTTTTAAGGCACTAGTCAGGGTGCTGAAATAGAGATGGTGGCGGATAAACCCTTTATGGGCCAACGGCAGCGCTCATATCCCCGAAGTGGGTTACTGACAACGGATTACCCGACCCGCTGGGTCAATTTAGGGCCTGGTCCTCCAGGTTGGGGGTTGTGCGTGGGGTTAACTACCCAACCACATGGTTACGAAGCAACCAAAAGCCTCGGATACGGACGGATTCACTGTTGACGACCCTGCAAAACGGAAAAAGGACAATGACTTTCGGATCTGCACGTGGAATGTTCGAACCCTGAATAGACCACGTGCAGCCGTACAATTAGCGGAGGCCCTAACCTGCTACAATGCAGATATCACCACCATCCAGGAAGTGCGATGGGATGGACCGGGCAAAAGAAGAATGAAAAACTGTGACATCTACTACGGTGATTGCTATAGGGAACAGAAGCAGCGTCTATTTGGATGTGGATTCGTTGTAAGCGGCAGACTTAGGCAAGAAGTCTTGAGCTTTCGACACGTTAGTGAACGCCTTACAACCATCCGCATCAAGGCTAAATTCGCCAACATCAGCCTTTTATGCGCTCACGCCCCCACAGAAGAGAAAGATGATGCTACCAAAGTGATTTTAACGCCAAAATAGGAAAGGAGGACATCTTTGGTAGCACAATCGGAAAGTATAGCCTACACGACACCACGTCTGGAAACGGACTTAGGCTAATTGACTTTGCTACGGGACGTAATGTTACTATAGCTAGCACATGGTTTCCTCACCTCAATATCCACAAAGGAACATGGCGGTCACCAGATCACCAAACCGTCAATCAAATTGATCATGTTGCGATTGACGCAAGGCACTCCTCCAGTATTCTAGATGTCCGAACTTTCCGAGCGGCCAACATAGACTCGGATCACTACCTTGTTGTAGCCAAGGTACGTATGCGGATATTCCAGACACCACAACAGCGAGGAAAAGCTGTGAGGAGATTCAACGTTGAACGGCTACAAGTACAACAAACCGCCAGAAATTTTGCCGATCGCGTATCCCTCAACCTCTCGAGAAGTCCTGTGCTGCCAGCATCAAGTGCTGAAGACCAGTGGCATCGATGCCAAGAAGCCATCAGAAGCGCCGCAACTGATGTGCTTGGTTTCACCAAACCACCCCCACGAAACCCCTGGTTCGATGAAGAGTGCCGGCAAGCGCATGCAGCAAAACAACGTGCCTACGAAGCGGCGCTGCACAGAAGGACGATAGCGGCTCGTGAGCTCTACGAGCAAATGAGAAGCGCGCGATCGAGGAAATAGAGAGGTGGTACTCCAGGAACAATGTTCGGAAGTTTTACCAAAAGGTAAAAAGAACGTGTCAACGCAACTTTACCCGAGCAGATACCTGTAGAGACGAACAAGGAAACTTAGTAGTGGAAACACAGTCGGTGCTGAGGATATGGAAAAACCATTTCTGCAGACTGTTAAACGGCGATGATGACACAAATTCCGCTGTCAGGCAGAATGAACCATTCAACATGGGTGATGAAAGCCCAGACTCCCGCCCACCTAACCAAACTGAAGTGAGGAAGTGAGGATAGCAATATCCAAACTGAAATCCAACAAGGCTGCCGGGCCGGACGGCTTAACTGCCGACCTTTTCAAGGCAGCGGGAGATGATGTGGTAGAGAGCATGCATCGTCTCCAAGATTTGGTCAGAGGAAAGTATGCCTGATGAATGGAACCTCAGCATTGTTTGCCCGATCCACAAGAAAGGAGACCCTTTTAACTGCGCCAACTATAGAGGTATAAGTCTCCTTTTTATAGAGACGAGCTATACAGAGCCATGTCTAGTTTTGGCATACCTGCCAAACTCGTCAGATTGTGCAGGATGACGATGGAGAACTCTCGCTGCTCCATTAAGGTCGGAAACAATCTCACCGAGACCTTTGATGTCAAAAAGGATTTAGACAAGGCGATGCGCTGTCATGTAACTTCTTCAACATCATACTTGAGAGAATTGTGCGAAACTCGCAAGCCAACACCAGGGGCACAATTTTCCAAAAGTCTGTGCAACTACTTGCTTACGCCGACGACATCGACATCATTGGCAGAACACAGCGAGCTGTCACTGGTGCGTTTGCAAGTATCAGTACAGAGGCGGCAAAAATGGGTTTAGAAGTGAATGAGGGCAAAACGAAATATATGCTGTCAACAAGAAGGGACGCACAACATCGACGAATCGGACAGAACGTCACGATAGAGAGCTATAACTTCGAGGTAGTTCGGGACTTTATCTACCTCGACTCCGCTATTAACTCTGACAATGACATATCGTCAGAAATCAAGCGAAGAATTACACTTGCCAACCGCTGTTACTTTGGCCTAAGGAGGCAATTGATTAGTAAGGCCTTGTCGAGAAACACCAAGGAGACTATATAAGACCCTCATTATCCCAGTCCTGCTGTATGGCGCAGAAGCATGGACGTTATCAAAGGCGGATGAAGATCTCCTTGGTCGTTTCGAACGCAAAATTCTTCGAGTGATTTTCGGTCCCGTTTGCGTTGACGGGCTTTGGAGGAGGAGATTTAACAGCGAACTCTACGAGCTGTACAGCGACATCGACGTGGTCAGAAAAATACGGATTAGTCGTCTAAGATGGCTGGGTCATGTAGAGCGAATGGACACCAACGCTCCGGCCCGAAGAGTTTTCGAATCCAACCCGGAGGGACAACGCAGTAGAGGAAGACCTCGCCTAAGGTGGGGCGCGCAAGTGGAAGGGGACCTCAACCAACTTGGAGTGCGCAACTGGAGCCAGTTAGCCAAAGATCGTGCTAACTGGAGAGGCGTATTGGTTGAGGCCCAGGTCCACCCCGGACTGTAGCGCCACCTAAGTAAGTAAGTAATTCCAGTCAAATTTCGCAGCGTTCAGTAGTTCTGCACCTACAAAATTTGTGCCGCATTCGCTGTAGATTGCAGTACAAATGCCTCTTCTAGCAACAGATCTTCCGAACGCCGCGAGAAATGCTTGTGTGGTCAAGTGAATGACCACTTCTATGTGTACTGCCCTAGTAGCCATGCACACAAAAATTGAAAAATACCCATTCAGCGTCTTCGCGTCCTTTCCATGTTTTGATGTCCAAGGGGCCAGCATAATCTACCCCCGTGCGTGTAAATGGTCTTGACATCCTGACACGTAGAGCCGGTAGACTGCTCATCAGCTGAGTTATGTTCGTCGGTCAGTATCGAAAACATATATTGCAACCGTGCATATGTTTCTTTGCTACGTTTTTTATGCCCAGAAACCAATATATTTGATGTAGGTAAACGGCCATTTAGTGTACCGTAAATTGTCTCCTCATGTGCATCCCGAATGAGAAGCTTGGGGAACTGATGTATAGACTTCAGAGTTATTGGGTGCTGCTGGCTGTAACTTAGGGTTGAGTTTTGAAGTCTGCTACCTACTCCTAAAACTCCATCATCTCGAAATCGGTTGAGTAATTTGAGTCCTCTCTCTTTTGTTTTTAAGTTAGCTGGAAACAGTTCGTCTTGTACATTTCGTATGATGCACAGGATTGCTGTCACTCGGTGTTAATGGGCCCATTTTTCTGTATGTTTCGAATTAAATTAGAACCTAAAATTTTCGTCGACCTGGCCATAAAGTTCAGAAAATGTAACAGGACAAGAGAAAAAAAACCAACTACCACTACGCACTCACCTGAACCTGTATAAATATACCGCCAATTGCTGTAAATTTTTGTTTTATTTGCACTTGCAGGAAACCGTTTTGCAAAAAAAAAAATTATTGTCTTTCGATTTTTATTAAACTGTCTTTTTTCGTACTTTAATGATTTATTTTATTGTCTTTTAACTATTTAAAATGTTTTTTTTTATATTCCGGTTTTCGAAGGACCAATAATTAATCATTTACACCTTTAACCTTTATAGTATCTCAAAGAATATAATATACCAATCGCCTTAAATGTGCGTACAACAATGTCTTTATTCGCGCCAAAATTCGTGATATAAAAGCACGATCTAAAAATTGAGAAGTGAAATTTATGAAATGTATTTAATATTTTAATTGCAATGCTGCCAAACTAATTAATTTACAATAGACCGCTAGAATTCCTTTTTAACGGTCTTAAAAAAAACATATAAATAGCTACACTTCTGTGCCATCATATAATTCTGGTAATAGTAAGTATAAGCCTCTAAGACCGTGGATGACTTGCTGCACAAAATTAAAAAGAAGAGGAAGTTTTCATTAAAATATAGCATAACTTAAGACTAAGAAATACTATCACAGGTTATGTAAAGATTTTGATAGAGACGTAATTGATTAACGCAACAATTATTATACCCAAAAGATGCTTAATGCGAAAGATAATAGCAAAGAAAATGGAAAATTATTGGTCAAATTTTAGGTTAAAATCGAGAAATGAAATCAAGAGATTTTTTTGAAGTCAATGGAGTTACTCTATTTGAGTCTGTTAATACAGCTAGTACATTTAATGAGTACTTTATTGAAATCTCTGATAGCCTTAAGCCTTCCATAGAATGGAATAATACCTGTCAATTTAGTTCTTCTTCAATGACTACAGATATGAGATATGGTACAACCGAACACCTTCGTCTTTTTCCTATTACTTCTGAAGATGTCTTCAAGCTTAAAATGTCACACAAAAATATAAGTTCATGCTCAAGTGATGGTATTACTAACATACTCTTAAAGAAAATAGCTGACAACAAAGTTGACTACCTGCTACCTTTTTAATCAGAGTGCCTATAAGGGATGTTTTCCACAAACGTTAAAGTGTGCAAGAGGTATCACTCTTTTCAAAAAAGGAGATCATAGAGATATAAGTAATTGTTTTTTCATTTCTCTACTTCAGACTTTTTCGAAACTGTTTGAGAAACTTATGAAAGCTCGCATGATTTCTTTTTTAGAACATCGACAATGTTTCTCGTGCTATCAGTTTGGTTTTAGATCAAAGAAATCCACTGAAGATACGATTTTAATGTTGTGTTCTACAATGTATGAGGGTTTTGATTGTTCCAAACCTACTATGGCGCTGTTCATTGATATGTTTAAAGCTTTTGATATAGTGGATCATGGTTTGCTTTTAGAAAAATTATCTGCACCAGGTGTTAGAGGTTTATGTTATGGGATGTTTATTTATTTAAATAGCAAAAATAAATGTACGTTGTTTTGTAGTCGCACAATTTACAGAGATATGATACAATGGATCTTACTATTGAAGAGATGTATTATTTTGAGGAAAATTATTCTTAGTATCTGAGTATAATTATTCTTAATATAACTTTGATATCTTAAAAACTATTGACTAGAACTAGAGGATGACAAGGTCATCGAAAAAGCAAACTGCCAGTAATAAATGAAAAACTAAACAACAGTATATATCTAAACGATCAATAAATAAACAGCAAAAGTTATTTATGAACTAGTGGGTTGTCTGACATTTGGCAATTAATGTTAAATTTTTAGTTATGTTTTTTAATTCTTAACAAAATTTTTTCAACATTTGATTTTTCATGCAGTCTGGCTGTAGACAAAAGTCCCAAGGAAGCTCCAATAATAACTTTAAAAGCTTGTTTTGGCAAACTTGTAATATTTTAATTACAAGTAATTGCGCGACATGGCACAATTTCCCGAAACAGGAGAATCATATGTCAAAATCGCCTGTAAAATCACTTCGAAGACTACTAGCTTGTTTTCAACACTTACGATAAACGTCTGTTATTCAGTTATTTGCGTAGTATGCCTAAGCTCACTTTTATCCTTATAACTTTTTTATCCAAATGAACCCCAAAATATTTGTTAGAGGTGTCGTTCTTGAACAGTTTTATTCTTATCTCAATGATCGAAAGCAAAGAGTGAAATTAAACCGAGTTTTAAGCAATTCTCCTACTATTAAAAATGGTGTCACTCAAGGCTCTGTCCTTGGGCCTTTTATGTTTTAAATTTTTGTAAAATTACCTTTTTTACTTTCTCAATAAATGTTTATAGTTGTGGTCTGGCAAACTATAATGATGCACCATGTCAGGTTTTAAAATGGAATCCGTATTTGGGTGTTTTAATTGATTCAAATTTAAATTGGAAAGCGCATATATTTACAAGCTACAAAATTATATTTGATGCAGGTAATACGAAAATGGTATCTCTAAAACCCTACGGTTCTAATCAAATACTAATTATGATATGTAATGCACAATCTTACAAATTGTTGTTCCCTTGTTAACCGGCGAAGAAGATACCTCCTCCAGCTCCTGATACAGACTCTCCCTCCACTAAGCTTGAATTTGGGCACACTTTTTCTTCGCGATACTTTTGCAAATAAGTTTTGGGAACTAATGATATTTAATTGTGAATTTGTCGCATTGAGTGTCCTACACACTCAAGAACTGTTCGGTCATAGCTGGCTCGTTTGCCCTACAACCATATAGTGTTCACTTAGACTGATTCTTCTATATACGGATTGGTAGCATGGGTGACCGCTTTGGAGAGGAACTGCACTCTTAAACAGACGGAAATAGTTCACAGAGTTGCATGTCACAGCATTACTGGAGCACTAAGACTTCATGGGCTAGTAAATGTGCCAGCTCAGAACTAAGCCTGAGAAGGTCTCCACAATGGTTAAGAAGTGGGCGTTAACTATTTACAATATCTCTTAGTGATATTGTCATATGGAAACGATTCTACACTTTCTGTGCTTATGTCCCGCCCTTGCCAGCGTAAGAATGTATGTGATCGAAATGATCTCGATGATAGCTGCATCGCTGACATTAACAATTTCATTGGGGAATTGATTGGTTCTAGCAGTGAAAAAGCAGTTGAACAATTACATCATGTCAATCAAATATTGTAAGAAAAATGCGTTGTGAATTTTGACTTACCCGCACTGTTCTCAGCAAAAATTCGAGTCGTCTGCCTAAAATTTTTAATATGAGAGATATTTTTAAAATAAATGAAGTCAATTTTTATTTACATACATACAAGACGCAGTTTTAAGTCTACCTTGGATGGCTATGAAGAAAGCTATATTGTGTAGAAGTTGTTTATGTCTTCAATGCTTCGCTTTGAACTTTGTTGGCCAATTATTGATGCCGGAAAAATAAAGGGAAGTATCAAGTGCGCTAAAAGAGAAATAACATTATTATAAAAAAGTATTTTAAAGATTTTATAGGTAAATCGAGCTTCAAGTTTATTCAGTACTAACTTCAGACGGTTTTATGTATATGTCAACCCAATTGTCAGTGCATATGTTAAACTGTTTGCAATTTTATTTTATATAAAATTTGGTTCCAAAATAATAGCCAAACTTATAGATCAAATACTTTTATTACACTCGACATATACGACGCGGGTATGTCAATAAGAAAAATTGTCGTACTTGAAGCGAAGATAATCAATAAAAGATTGTCGAAACACGCCATTATGTGCTATTAAGGACCTCAAATGTTTAAAAATTACATTCATGAGATCGGGCAGTGGCGGGCATGAACCCAAAGTTGTTTTAAAAAAAAGGAATTACAGAATGCATTCTCCCGATTGGACTGACTATAAAAAGTTATATTTGTGTTTAACTGAAATGTAATAGGGCCGCAAATAGTACTATAATCATACTTTGTGATACTTGAATGACTTGGATAATGACCCTTCCCTCAATGACATTCGATCTATTGACTTATTCGTGTTCCGACTTGAGTGCATCTGGCAACGGAAATTATTATGATAAATAGGGACAGCTCCAGGTGCTGAATTCCTTGTAGAAAAAGTCAATTTCATCAATTTTGCGTCAGCAATTTAGGTGCGGTGCGTCAAACTGTTTTATACAGCGCCTAAATCTACTGTTCAAATGTATAAAGACGTTCATGAATTTATATTATCTACGAACGAACTAGGTATGAAGAAATTAATTTAATAACACATTAACTGAAATCAAATTAATGCGCATTACTACGTAATGGTACTACTTCTATGCAGAATAACACAATATTTCTTAAAGAACACAAATTATTTTCTTAAATATTAAGACTAATATTTTATGTACCTTTCAATAGCGACCAGCCAGAGGTCATAAGCAGAACAAAAGAATTGTTTTAATGAGGTTAAGGGTTAGCTTAGGGGGATGAATTAATAAGAACGCATATAGAGTGTTTCTGCGCACAAACATGTAACCATGGGGAAATGAAATTAAGACGGTAAATGCGTACACACATTAAAATAAATGGCTGTATAGAAAAAAAGGAAATAGAAAAGGTAAGATGGATGCGTTAGTATCTATGTGAGCAGTATATATTTGCCAGAAAATCCAAACCCGTCCAAAATAATTTCCTACACTAAAAGTTCTTCTTCCGTTCTTGAAACTTTGCAATAATTCAAATATAGTAAAAGGTTAGAGAATTAAAGGTATGTTAGTTATTTTGTAAGCCATAGGCTGTCGTTTCTCAAGTTCAATTTAAAATTGCTGTATTTTGCTTATTGGTAATTTTTCATAAACATGCGCGTTTTCTGTATGTATCACATATCAAATCGTCGGCTTAAAGTGTAAGCCATCTAACTCTATTTTTATGATATCTGAGATTATTACACCATTCAAAAGGTTTACTGAAGACGCATCGTCTGAATAAAGATCAAAATTCAATTCGAAGTAAATGTGGTCCATTTCTAATCTTACCACTTACCCTATCAAAACTAGGGAGAGCATACACAAAATCTTTATGTAAAAGGGTTGGAAAATACAATATGCATGGGACGGCAATGTGTTAGAACAAAGTGAAAAACTAGCAACTTGTGACTGAATCTTTGTTTTGCATTAACCTAATTCGATACAAAAAAATTAGTTACATTTATATAATCTATACATCTTTATTCTGAACCCTTCTATTAGCCTTTTAAAAATGAAACCGATCCTAGCACGTCGCGAACTCGACCGAGCGCCCACGACCGCTGATATGGAATGCCAACATAAACTCAATCCACCAACTTCACTCAGTCGAGCTGCATGTGCAGGATTAACCTATTCTAACTAACGGATCTCTACATGAGTGATTGGGGTTTTACCTCTCATTACAGTAGAGTCGTAAATTAAAGGCCACTGTTGGTTAACAGTTCGGCCATCCGACGCTTCACTGTCCTCAGTGAAAAAAGCTCTTCCCTAGCTAACAAGTCAATTTCTTTGACTTTTCCGACACGATTACTGTTTTAAATCTTTGCATGTTAATAAGATGTTCTTCTTTATACATTTTTGTTTTATCTAACATAATCACAGCCCAAACATTTCATACTCGCATGATCACAGCGAACGGCATGATCACAGCCCAAACTTTTCTTACTCGCATGATCACAGCGAACGGCATGGTCACAGCCCAAACTTTTCTTACTCGCATGATCACAGCGAGCGGCATGGTCACAGCCCAAACTTTTCTTACTCGCATGATCACAGCGAACGGCATGGTCACAGCCCAAACTTTTCTTACTCGCATGATCACAGCGAGCGGCATGGTCACAGCCCAAACTTTTCTTACTCGCATGATCACAGCGAGCGGCATGGTCACAGCCCAAACTTTTCTTACTCGCATGATCACAGCGAACGGCATGATCACAGCCCAAACTTTTCTTACTCGCATGATCACAGCTCAAACTTTTCTTACTCGCATATAACCAAAACCACATCGCCGAGACCAATAAATACTCCATGTGGCATCATTAAGCTTTCCAACAGCACCTACACTATCATCGTCATATTTTTTTTTATAAAGAAAAATTAATGAAACATAATCGGCTTCTTATAAAAAGTTATAGCTTTAATTTCAATGCTTTAATAACAAAACAAAACTTAACTTACTTCATTTAATAATACAAAATATAATAAATACTTATAAATCACTTATTTATCGGCTCGTCGATCTCGAAGTCTTTCTCGAGATCTCCTAGTTCATCCAGGCAATCGAACGAGAAATCGTCTAATAGGCACCATGACTTCAAACGATCTGCTGAGTGAACGGCTTCATAAGGTCTTGATTACACCTGGGTCGATGAGGAGTCTCCTATCAGATACCGGTCGTTTGGCAACACACACCTCACCTCATATGGTCCTTTAAATCGAGGCAAGAGTTTTCTTAACTGCCCAGTTGCTGAATAAGCGGCACGAATTAAAACCATATCTCCCACTTGATATTTTTGGGGTTTACGATGCGAGGCATTAAATCTTTCGGCTTGCTTAACTTGTAACGTATCTACGCGTTGTTTTACTTTCTCCCGCAACTCAGCAAGTGGAATGTTTTCATCACCATCGTCTTCCGAATCGTCCCCTTGTAGCATTATGTTGAGTTCATTACTCAGCGCGTTTTTTGGTTTGAAAGCGAATAGGATTTCTTGTGGGGTTTGATTTGGAATGCGATGTTTCAAGCAATTAAGGCCCCATTGTATTGCGGATAGGTGGGAATCCCAATCTCTTCCATCCGGTCTCGTGGTCATTGTTGATATCGCTGTTCCTACCGTACGAAAATACCTTTCGGTCTGCCTATTAGCACGCGGAGTACAGACCGCCGTGGAAATATGTTTGATTCCATTATCCTTGCAATAGTTGTTAAATAATCGCGATGTGTACGCTGTTCCTTTATCCGAAACAAGTCGTGCTGGAGTCCCAAAGAATTGCGTTAAATCTACTAGAGTGCGAACTACAGCTTTAGAAGTAGTATCTCTCACAGCTCTTAGAACAACAAACTTGCTAAAAGAGTCTACTATACCCAAAACATATTGATTCCCCTTTAAACTTTTTACATACGGTCCCAAATGATCGACGTGTATTGTATAGAATGGTACTGGATGTTTCTCAATCGGATGTATGTGGTATCTCGTTTCGTCCTTAGAACGGTGATTATAGAGACATGGAACACAGCTACCAAGATATTTGCCAACAATATTACGCATTCTAGGAAACCAATATCGTTTCTTAATATGTTCAATAGTTCGATCGATTCAATGTCGATACAGTGTCCAATGTCATCGTGTGAAGTTTTTATAATCCGCCAACGAACACCATGTGGCACTACAAAACGAAGTCCTTCAGATGTAATTTTGAAGAGACGACCAGCTTTAAAGCAGTATTCCTTCTGAAAGGACTTCCACTTTGGATCCTTTTTATCGCCTTTCGTTAGTATTTCCTTAATTTCGTAAAGTTGTTCGTCTTTGAACTGCAATGTGGCTACCCAATCCGTATCCTCCATTCCGACGATATTGATGTTCAGTCCGACTTCGTCCATTTCAACTGCATTACCTGTAGGATTACGGCTTAAAGCGTCAGCATGTTGCATTTGGTTCGCTGTTCTATACTCCAGATCAATATCGAACTCTTGAATTTTAAGCCACCACCGAGCAATTCTAGGTACAAGATCTTTTTTTGTCTGAGTCATTTTTAAAGAGTTGCAGTCAAGGAAGATTATAAATCGCTTGCCAAGAAGGTAATACCGAAAACGTTGGAGACTTTCTACCACAGCCAATGCTTCTAACTCGTAGCTGTGGTATTTCTTCTCTAAATCAGTGGTTGCTCGGCTATAAAAGGAAACCGCATGCTTTTCACCTGTCGTACTAACTTGTATCAAAACTCCAGCAAGGCCTAACGAACAAGCATCTGTATGAAGTTCATGATCAAGGTTTGGGTTATACATTACGAGAATTGGCGATTCGCATAATTTTGTTTTTAAGCTATCAAATGCATTTTGTTCAGTTTGCGACCAAGTAAATTTGGTATCCTTTTTTAACAATCTATGCAGCGGAGTTGCTATTTTTGCATAGTTCGCAACAAATCGTCGAAAATATCCGGAAAGACCTAAAAATTGCCTCACATGCTTAATTTCGGTAGGAATAGGAAATGAGTTCACCGCTTCTACCTTATAGCTCCCAGGCCTTATACCTTCACTACTGATTTCATGTCCCAGATAGGACATTTGCCGTAAGAAGAATTTGCATTTGGATAGGTTGAGGGTAAGATTAAAGTCTTTTAATACACTTAACAGTTTTTCAAGTGTGTCGAAAATTGTATCAACATCCTTACCAAATAGGACAATATCGTCCATGTAGACTAAGATGTTTTCGGAGGTAACGCGGCGCATAACCAGATCTAAAAGTCTCATGAATATCGCCGGAGCATTGGTCAAACCAAAGAGTACGCGTTGGAATTGGTAATGACCATGTGGAGTGACGAAAGCTGTTAAGTGTTTACATTCATCACAGACTGGGACTTGATAGTACCCACTCATCATATCAAGTACGACAAAAATCTTGCCATCGGACATTAAATTAATTTGCTCCTCAATGTTAGGAGTGGGGAAATTTTCGCGCACCGTGATGTCGTTCAAACGACGATAGTCTATACACATTCGAAATGTCCCATTTTTCTTTCTCACAAGTAACGCCGGACTGGCATATTCGGAGGAAGAATCTTCTATGATATTATTTTCAAGTAGTTCATTTACGATTTTTTTTGAGCTGGGCCGATTCATTACACGCGACGCGATATGGCTTGTATCGAATTATTGTGTCTTCCTTCAATTTAATTTGCATTTTAATAACATTCGTTTTTCCAAGTTCTTTTAACGTCGACGCGAAACAGTCCCGATACCTATTTAAAAGAGTTATAAGTTTTTCAGTCACTTCACCATTTATATTTTCATCTATTTCTAAGTCCGTAATTTTAATTGGGAGTTTATCTATACGATCCATTGTACCAGGAGCCAGTCACATTGGAGATCCTACATTTTTGACTTCAAGTGGACCGAATTCCTTTATAACGCGAACACGAGGGAATCAAGGAAATTTCTTCCTAAGATCATGGGGACATCCTGGGTATCATTGTCCACTACGTATATGTCAATAGGCATGGTAACATCTCCCACAGTTACTGTCTGATTAGTTTTAGCTAATGATGTGAGCACATCCCCCTCCAAACCCATTCAGCGTTACGTTGCAAAACTCCCGACTACAATGATTCAAGTCTGCCTCATCGAGCCTAATCGTGGAGCAATCAGCTCCCAAATCTAAAAACGCGGTGACTGTGAAGCCACCCACTTTCACCTGCTTCATCAACCCGCCTTCATCGCCCTTATGCATTAGTCGTCGCATTTTATTTGGAGGGCCAGATACTGGTGTTAATGAACGCCCTTTCGGCTTTCGGCAATTACGAGCATAGTGACCAGGCTCCTTACAGTTAAAACAAATTATGTTAGGTACAAGGGGAATGGTGGTATGATTAGATCTAGTAGGTTGGTAACTGTTTTTGCAATTCCGTAACCTGCCGTCCACTTGAATACTCTCGAGCAGATTTTAAAGGTATGACGTACGGTCTCGAATTTGTTTGCGGTCTTTGATTCATCGGCTTATTGATCGCGCTATCAAATTTCTCCCGGCTAGCTGCCTGTGACCGAATTTTGGTAAGTGATTTTAAAAGTGCTAGAAGTTCGCCAATAGATTCACACTTAGTCATGGTGACGTTGTCTATCAGAGCTTGGTCTCCCAAACCCGAAACAACAAAATTCAATATTGCCTTTACACCAAACTTACCCCTTTTGCCCAAAGCCAACATTGCGTACGCATAATTTTCGTAGCTTTCATTTGGGTCTTTTTTTCTTTCCATTAATTTTACTAAGGCATCAGACTCATCAGCTAAAGTGGGAAAATCGGTCACCAAGCTGGTTTTAAACTGAGCCCAACTGGTAACTAACCCTCCATGAGCCGTCAGCCATTGTGCCGCTGCTTCGTCTAACCTCAAGGAAGCATAAAACAGCGTAGATCGATCGTCCCAATCATATAAATGACTTATATTGTCGATCATATCTACCCACTCACTTGCCTTTAAGCCCGCACTCGACGAAGGATTAAAACAAGGAATTAATTTTTTAACTTCCTCAATACCCAATCTAATCGACGGAGCACGCGAGTGTCCTGTCGAACTATCGCCCAACGATTGCACCTCCGAGCTTTGACTGTGACGACACAAAGCTACCTCCTTTTCCAGCGCCACATTCCGCTCTTTTAATTCCCGTAATTCTTTTCTTAATTGATTCATTTTATGTTTTTTTTTTTTTCTTTGAATAGTTTCGATTTTATTTATTTATTTTTTTTTTTTTTTTGTGTAGGAACACTTTACCTCTCGAGTGTAATCGAGCTTTTACACCAGGTGTTCCCAAAGGTGACACTTTCACGCAACGCTTATTCTCACTCAATCTGGTTTTTGTTATAGAATACTTGTATTCCGCGCACAACACTACTTCATGCGCACTTTTCAAAAAATAACGAACTCATGCAAGCAGCAACAAGAACCGTTTGACGACGCGCCGTTGTTTTCGCACTATTTCCTATGAATATGAATGCACGTGTCATGAGATTTTGGTTTGTTTTTTCCCAACTTCGACACGAATCTTCAATTTTCTTTTATTTTTTTCTTGAATTCCACATGCGCCGGTCAATTTAAAATAACGTTTGATTTATTATTTTTGTGTCACAATTCACAAATACACAACACAATGCTTATATCAGTACAACACTCCGTAAATTTATGTATATTCAACTTAAATGAATAGCGTATATGGATTTAAAATCCCACTTCTGATTTTATTAGCCTTTTAAAAATGAAACCGATCCTAGCACGTCGCGAACTCGACCGAGCGCCCACGACCGTTGATATGGAATGCCAACATAAACTCAATCCACCAACTTTACTCAGTCGAGCTGCATGTGCAGGATTAACCTAACTAACTGATCTCTACATGAGTGGTTGGGATTTTACCTCTCATTACAGTAGAGCCGTAAATTAAAGGCCACTGTTGGTTAACACTTCTAACATCATCATTTTATGTTTATGTTACATGTGGATATCTGCAGTACAATGCTGACAGATATTTTTTAACCTACACTCCCATCAAAAGACGCATGTCTTTGCACGACAAAGCCTTACATTTTTTTTTTATTGTTAATGTATTTAGATGAAACCCAAATATCAGATTTCTATGCCCAGCATTCTACGCTGTCGATTTATTAGAAAATGGGTCATCAAACTTGAGATCGATCGAACGAACAATATGATAGCTGGGTCCGCGATAAGTTGGCCATCCCGCGACATCAACGAATTGTACACAATATCTTTGTGGCATTTCGTTTACATAAGAAAACCAAAAACTATAGCCAGAGAGCTTAACATCGTCATTGAAATCGTAGAGATGTACTTGGGAACTGTGAAACTGATGAATTAGTTATAGACTAGGTTTCTAGAAAGACTGAGCATAACCATTGAAGACGTTGCACTAATGTCGAGATGTCTGCCTAAAATGTTTAAAATGGGAAATATTTTCAAAATAAATGCAGTTAATTTTTATTTACTTATATGATACAGTTCCAATTCTCCCGTGCCTGGCTATGACAAAAGCAATAGTGTGTAGATGTTTTTTATGTCTTCTGGAAATTATTGTGATAGATAGGGACAGCTCCGAGAGCGGACTTGCTTGTAGAAAAAGTCAATTTCATCATTTTTGCATCAGCAATTTATGTGCGGTTCGTCAAACTGTTTTATAGCGTCTATATTCAAAGTTATAGAGATGTTTATGGACTTATATTAGCCACGATCGAAATAGGTATGAAGAAATGCATTGAATAACACATAAAATAAAATCAAATTGATGCACTTTACTCACTCGCGCACGAAAGTACTACTTTTGTGCAGAATAACACAATATTTCTTTAAGAATACATATTGTTTTCTTAAATATTAAGACGAATACTTTATGAATGTATGTTTCAAAATAGCGACCAGTCGGAAGACATAAGCAGAGCAAAAAATATGTTTAAATAATGCACTCTACGACGTCAATTAAATAGAAAACGAGTCATCAAACTTGAGATCGATCGAACGAACAATATGATAGCTGGGTCCGCGTTAAGTTGACCGTCCCGCGGCACCAACGAATTGTACACAATATCTTTGTGGCATATTTTACATAAGAAAAACAAAAGCTATTTCGACTTAGGGACACTTCCTGTATTGTGTTATTATCTTGAAAGGCATGCAGTCAGAAATTACATCAGTTTCTGTGTGGATATCTATATACTGTAGCAATACATTTTTTAAGATTGTTAAAATTTCGTGGTGCTTATAGCTTAAGTTAAAATTGACAATTGTCGAGTTGTTTCAATTACTCAAATGTCAACAACGAAATTGAGCAACATATACATAGTTACCTACAAAAGTGGGAATGACTGTTACAATATAAATTAATTATGTATAAACTTTCCAATAATCATAAATTCATAACCAACGTACCTATACCTAAGGTAGGTGATCGAAATAAAGTTCCTAAAACGGCCCACCGAAAATATTAACGGGCCTTATTAGATACATGCAATTTTTTTTTAACATAATGGTATATATGGAAATGGCCTTGAGGTCTATCCAACGTGGTTTTTTTTTCATCACAACATGTGGCGCCACAAAATTCCAATAGGAACTTTGAGCAACTCTATCAAGATTGTCCCAGTTACAGGGAATCTAGGTAGGTCCACAACGTTTACACCTGAACAAGAAGTTGATCCGTCTAGCGGTCGTTGAAGTTGGATCGAATTCTAAATTAGCTGTAATAATTACAAGCTATAAAAAGGGAATAAACTCCTTATTGCAAATTAATTTACTAAAATCAAATTCTAGTTAAGAAGCCTGTGTTTCTTTTGTAATAATAAATAATTACGTTGTTATATTTTTTTTAAAATACTTCTTATTTTAGCAAAGGAATTGAAATTAGCCAAAGGAAATGAACAAAATTATCCATGTGTCTTTTTCGGAACAGATTTTCGTAAGAAGGCCCATAAATACACAATATTTCTGTCTTGCTAAATATGCGGTAAAAAAAAATGTTCTATACAAAATAAAGTATCTATCTATCTATAATGTGTACCTGGGTGACACCTGCAGTAAATAGGCTAGACAAGAAAGAAGAATAATGCATATATACAATACAGCCTAATTGTTGGGACTGATTGGCTTAACATTTCAAAATGAATTCTGTAAATTCCATTACCCTGAATTTTTAAACAATAATTGATGCGGATAATATCTGTCAAGGAGGAGGAGTTAAGTTAAGTACCTAAATTAAACATCCAACCATATAGCCGGAATTAAATTATTCTATACTACAAAATGTAGTGAGGTTAACAAGGACAGAGCTATTCATTTGTTTCATTTACTCTCATAGAAGTAAAGTTATGTGCGGCTAAATTTTTGTTTAATGCATTCACAGAGCAAAACACAAAACACTACGTTGTCTAAGTTGCCTTAGTGTCAGCTTTCAGTATCGCTAAATAAGTTGATGAATAACTGGACTTTTTAAACTGTTCGCGACAAGCAAAAATTAATTTCGTTTGTAAAATTCATTCAATGTACCATAATTTGTTTTGTGACAATCTGTATAAAATAAGCTTCTAACCCGCAGTGACCTTTGGGGAGAATACCTATAGATGTAGGTATTTAAAAGAAAATTCTGGTGAATTAATATGAAAATTCCGAATATCGCGAATAAATATGCTCATTAAACATATTTACGTTGCGTAGGTACCTCGTGAAGTTGTTCTTTTGAACTCTTCCGAATAGTTTTTGAACTGTATATGGCGAATCCCAAATTACAGAAAAATACGGTCTGACAAACGAGCAATAAATAATTTTAATGCTATTTATATTTCGAAAGTCTTTATTACGTTTATGAAAGTCTTACCAATGATAACATAACAAGAACTTAACTAATGAACTTATAACAAGAGAATTACCCGCGCAATGTGAACAAATAATTTGACATATCATAAGAAAGAGATCACCTAATATTTATTACATAAGATATAAGACATAGCATAGCAGTAGTAGTGATGCTTTTCTTTGAGAGTGGCCGGCCACTCGCAAAATGCAACGACATCAATGTCACGTTTTCATTATTACTAGACATACAAAAATACGGCACCGTTATTCTGCCAAATTTCGCAAAACCAAATGACGCCGAGATTCGACATACATATTTCCATGCCAACTAAAAGACGCCATCATGACGACATACTTACAGAAGTATTGCTGACGGCAATAGTCTTGAGATACACAAGTTTTTTAAACGGGGAAAAATGTAATAAGAAAACATTAGTAAGCAACGTACTTATTTACTTTTCATATCTATCTATATGACAAAAAGACAAGGAAGCACAAACCTGGGCAAAGAATTTCTCTTATATTAAGAGATTTTACCCTTCGAAATAGAAACAGAAGGGTACGTTTGAAAAATCTGAGCACACCGATTCCAAATTTCTGGTGGTATTGTAAATTTGTTTCAGAGCGGATACTTGTACCGAGTACCTAAATCAAGAGGGGTAAAATAAATTTACACATCCTACTCTTACCAATTTTTTTTTTGTGTTTAGTTCGCATTAATGTTGAGTTGGAAGAATGAGATATGCTATTTCCATTTAAAACAGCCTTTCGATGGTTTTCTGAAGTGGTAGTGTATTTTATACCAAACTGATGAATTATTTCTCTTTCTCATTTTCAAATAATCAACATTGTTTTTCTCTTTAATATACTTCTGCTAGCCGTTCCGTATGTATTCAGGGCAATGCGTTGTTGAAAAGTTGTAGTTTTGCTGGTCGTTGTAGTTCTGAAGGTTTTGTTATTGCGTCTCTTTAATTTTAATTTTGTCTGCCTCGGGCCGACTCAGAGTAAAAACAAAAACTGTTGCATTTGAGGTTAAATGGAGACATGATATTTTTCATCCCCAAAAAAACGTGTCGCATTTGGTTCGAGGTGTAGACATTTTTTTAATTTATGTAGGTGGCTTTGAGTTACTTTAGGTATACACTTGATGATGATAAAGAACTTTTTGTCATTTCACATTTGCGTTTCAAAAAATTTAATTTGCCACTCAAAATTTGCCATTCAAATTCATTGTAATCAAGGTAGGTATAGGTATATATGTAAAGGATTAAAGTTAAAAAAAATTTCATCGGTTTTCCACATTTTCCGCAAAGAAGTCACTACCAAGTAGGTACTTCAGAAAATAACAATGGGTCCCCGGACACGTTGAAGGAGTGGAGGAGAACGAAAAAGCGCATGAACTTGGCAGATATGGATCTGATCTGAACCCACTACTAGCGGACGAGCAGCTGATAGGTACTACCTTTCAACACCGCTAAGAATTTCGTAGTCGGTGTCACTACGTGTACTACACATTAAGCTAAGGAACAATAGAGCAACACTAGCGGTTGCGCCATAACTCGAAATCTGTTTCCCAATATTGATAGGTACCAAGAGACCAGAGATAAAGAAAACATGGAGTATGTTGAACATCTCCTTGCCCCATGGGGGCAGTTGCCCTCCCCGCAACATTTTTTGTGTTCATACAAACTTTTATTTTTATTAAGGAATTAGTTATGAAATGAAATATTTAAAGATTATAAAGTTTTTACAACTTTGTTTTTTTTTTGTCTTTCTCATATCAGTACTGTCAGATGCACTGTACTAAAGGAATTAGTTTTAATAAATAAAAGTTTGAAACGTTATACATTGGCACATGAATGAGTTTTGCAGAAACATTTCCTAAACTAACTGGTTTTTGTGTTTTCGTGCCACGGAGAATTCGATAGGCAGATGTATTTTGCTTAAAAACATCAACGACAAACAATTCGCGGGCGATGTTTTTAACTAAGACCACAACTACGTCAGCCACATAAAGAAAATCTTGAAACTGCATACATAGAGGCTTTTCTATCATACATTTATATGAGTACGTTGACAATCGGCAATCAATCGTTACATCGCTTTGGAGTATCTATCTGAACTTATTTCTCTTCCTGTCTATGCAGACTTTTTGCAAAAATTTCAAAATGAGCTATCTAAACTGCACAAACACACTTTCCGTTCTTTGCGACATCGAGTATGTGGTCATTCCAACGAATTTTGTCGTTAACGCACATACCGAGGATGGAAAGTTTTTCGGTTTCGGCGATGCAAGTGCCATCCATGGATAATGGCAAAGTATTTGGATTTTGTTTTAATGACAGAAGACAGCATTGTGTTTTGGAAGCATTAAATTCTACTCTATAGCTCCACGCCCGAAGATGAGGGACGTGAATTATAAAACGAATATGTGAAGCTAAGGGTACTGTCATCAGCGAAGGAATGGATTGGATTAGAAGAAACAGACAGGAGATCATTGATAAAAATGAGAAAGAGAGTCGGAGACAGAACGGAGCTTTGGGGGACACCAGCATTTATTTGGTGAGTTGCAGACTTGAAGCCGTCCAAAACGACTTGAATTAAACGGTCCGAAAGATAATTTCTAATCCATTGAAGAAAAGTATCATCGATTCCAAATGCACGCATTTTCGACAAAAAACCCTGATGCCAAACTCTGTCAAATGACTTTGAAATATCAAGCGCAACGACCTTACTTTCACCACCATGGTGAATAGATTGGTTTCACTTTTCGGTTAGATATGTCATCGAATCACCAGTGGACCTGTTGCTGCGAAAACCGTACTGCCGTTTATTAAGAAGAGTTCGGGATTCGAGATATTTCATAAGCTGACGATTTATCAGCGAAAGAAGGGACGTAAGTGCAATTGGTCGTTAGGAGGTGGGAGAGGAAGATTCGCCTTTTTTGGGGACGGGCTGTTTTCCATCTTGAGGTGAATTAAATTTGTTATCATAGCGGCATCCACGTCGTTGTTGAGGAAGCACAGCGACCAGTTAAAACTCCTAAAGAAACCGTTTAAAGCTTCCCAATTGGCTTTCTCGTATTGCCATATGGTTCTCTTAAGAGCTTATTCTTTAACTGTGTGGCTGGAGTACGAGAAATTCGCCGATATGATACAATGGTCTGACGAACCTAGAGGCGATAATACATTTAAAGCGTATTTATCAGGGTGAGAGGTAAGAAACAAGTCCAGAGTGTTGGCGTTTTGACCGCTAATGTCCGGTATCCGTGTCGGCTCATTTACAATCTGGGTTAAATTATTAACCTTAGCAAAGATCTCAACATACCTTCCTTCGGGTGTTGTCTGTCCAGAATGTCGAAGCCAACTTGAATTGTGTATATTGAAATCGCCCGCAATGACGATTTCAGTACGAGGATAATGGGTTACAATTCTGGTAATGCAATCAGACAGTGCATCAATCTCATTATAAGTTGAATGCCTGTCTTGGTAAGGGCTTCTGTAAATAAAACAGTAGTGAAATAATTGCTTACGGACATGGAATTTTAGCCAAATAAAATTAAATTCCGGATTGGAACATTGGCCATATTGAGGTAGAAATTGGTAGGCTACATCACTACGTATATAAACGGCGATAACACGATGGGAAAATGATAATGGCACCAATTTATATCCAGTCAGACTAAACTCCGTTAAATCGGAATCAATGCTGACCTGTGTTTCACTTAGTGCCAAAACAGCTGGTTTATTGTGAATCGCATGGGCATACAATGAAAAAAATTGGATCTCAACCCACGAATGTTGCCCACGTCCACTCTAAAATTCCTAAACGTAACAAGAAACAAACACAAAAAACTCAGCACCGACGCTGACTTAGCTAGGCGGTATCGTGTAGATCCTGACGTCAGCTTACCAAAAACAAATCACTGCAGGTGTTATGCCCATGCCATTGCATGTCTACCAACAAAATCTACACAACGCGACCCGCTATTCGCCAAATGATACCCAACCTCAAGGCAGCAGCAAACGAATGGCTGCTGATAGGAACCATGTAACTCACGAGCTTCGACAAAACACGAACAAGGGAACAACAATTTTCAAGATTGCCGCACAGAGAAGAAGAAATGCTCAGGGAATTCGTTCGCCGAAGTTCATTAACAATGGTCAAGGCCTAGTGGACGACAAAAAAAAGCACACATGTCCCAAGAGTATTGCGAGCAACTTTTAAACCAGTTTCCCCAGCTGTATTTTCCAGTAGCCACCCCCCAAAAATGAAGAAGTGACCGACATAAAAGTCGAAGAAGTTGGAAAAGCGGTTAAAAACTCCAAGAAGAGAAAAGCGGTTGGGCCGGATGAGATACCCAGTGAGTTCTGGAAAAAGATGGGAGATATCGGGCTCAGATGGCTCATGATTCTTATCTCCAAACTCATGAGAGGTGATCCAATGACCATTCAGTGGAGGGAAAGTTATCTTCTTTCTTTGCACAAAGGAAAGGGAGATACGAGAAACTGTGATAACTACAGTTCAATTAAGTTGATGTCACACACCATGAACGTCGTTGAGCGGGTATAAGATGGTCGACTAAGACAAATAATACGGCTATCTGATGACCAGTGCGGTTTTGTCGCGTATAAGGATCATAATGAAAAAGCATCGCGATTCTTGAAAGGATCTGCATATGATTCTGGTTGATTTTGAAAAAGTATTCGATAGACAACCAAGAGGTCTGATGTGGGTAGCGCTTCGACAACGCGGAGTTCCTGAAACCTATGTACAGATGATCATGGACATGTCCGAGGGAGCGAAGTCAAAAGTCAGATGTCCTGCAGGAGTCACCGATAAATTTCCAATAAAAGTCGGTGTTCACCAGGGAAATGTTTTAAGTCCTTTGCTCTTTATTACGGTCATTGATTATCTGCTTGAAGGAATCGTGACGGCACCTTAAGAGCATCAGTTATTCTTTGCTGACGATGGAGCCATCATAAGTGATGATCAGACTTCCCTGCAACGAGCACTTGATGTTTAGGTAGATGTTTTAGAAGGAAATAGGTATCGTTTTAACCAAAAAAAGACAGAGTATCTGTACTGCCCATTCACTGACCCAAGCCAACCCATTCCAGACATTTATTTGAATGGGGTGGTGATTCCCAAGTGTGAAAAGTTCAAATATCTGGGATCAATAATCAACATCAACATCGAAACCGCAGTTGTGTGTCCGGCGCTCACATACGGTTCAAAATGCTGGTAAATGTAAATGTACAAAATCTTGCTTGATCGAATTAGAAGTTCCAGAATCCGAGGAAGCCTTCACGTCAAAGAACCCATCTCGCAAAAATTGGAGCACGACCGACTCAGTTGGTATTGTCATGTTCAAAGGAGGGATCCTACGAACCCCGTCAAAAAGGCAATGGGAATCAACGTTCCCTTACAATCGCGTTAGAGAGGCAGGCCTAAAAACTCCTGGATCACACAAATGCAGAAACATCAGCATTTGATTAGCCTCAATGATGAAGTGATCCAAAATTGGGATGGTTGCATATATTTTTTGAGGTCGACCCGGCGAACTCCACAGACGGACCAGTAGGAATGTAGTGAAGTGGGAGGGTTATGATCCCTGTAATCCTGATCATAATCTCGTTAAATAGAAAGAAGTTAGTTGCATATTTTAAGCACCTGATGAGGGTTATTGTGATGCCTCCTGAAGCCTAATTGCAAATCGGCCAAGAGAAGATTTTTTTTTTACGTTTCTAATTACAGAACTATAAAAGTGCTCCTTTTTGAAATTGAAAAACGACAGCACTATTGTATGCAATGATATGTAGACGCAGAACTTAGCTTGACAAGTTCAAAGAAAATCAACTCTTTCAGTTCCGGCATGATTGTGTTCACAACATTGTTGCGTAAAATGACAAGTTCACCCAGCGAACTAAAGCGGCTGCGAAGTAGCTAATGACCTATAAAAAAGGCCTAAAAAAATACCTTTACCCGTCGCCAAAATAACTGAACGAAGGAAAAAGATGAATGCACTGTCCAAAGAATAGAAAGAAATACCTCTTAAAATGAAGTCGTTGAATTCTGCACCAAAGGCTAAGGAATTGTCCAAACAGCCGCTAGAAAAGAAAATTAGTATTAAAAAGTCCTCAAATACTCGACCACAAACATTTGCCGAGGCCGCGCTGCAAGCGAACCGACAAAATAAAATAAAGCCTGATCTAGTCTGAAGTTTTTTTCTCGATTCTTGCCAGACTGGAAAAACAGAGTCGGTTAAATAAACGCATGTTTGAAAAGTAAGACAAACTTCAAGTTAAAAAGACTATACGCATATCACCCATTGGAAAGGGAAAAAATTGAGCTCGACAGTATGCAAATAAATACGGTTCGTGTGAAAAAGAAGCGCAAAGCCTATGATATTGCGTCTATTTATATCCAAGGGAAAAGCTAGTGAAAAAAACATTGTAGAAGTATCTTTGACTCATTTGGTAAAAATGTCTTTATATGTGGCGATTTGAATGCAAAGCACACCTCTAAATGTATTACATCAAAATGTAGATTCCTATATGAAGTCGGTATGGAATTCGGGGTAGACAGGTAAACCGACGTATTGGCGGTCCTATTCGTCGAAAACTGCAGACCTAATAAAAATTTTCATATCGCAAAAGGTGTGCAGAGGTGTCAACTCTGTTAAAGTTGAGGAAAGTTTCGATCTCTCCTCTGACCACTCGCCTGTCATTCTGACCATTAGCGGCTGCCAACGGCAAAAGGGCGGTCCGCCCACAATAACTAGTGGAGTTCCACTTTTAAAAAAGACTGCGCAAATAAAATCGATCTCAACGTATCTCTTTAAACACCATATGAACTTGAAGACGAAGTCGATCAAATAATCTGAGTCATACATAGCTCTGTCTGGTTAAATACTCCTTAAAAAGGATAACAAAAGCAAAAAGTGCAATAAAATATTCTCGGGAAATAACCGAATTAGTAAAAGAGAAAAGAAAAGCGTGTAAGAATTGGCAACAATCTCGTGCTCCGCAGCATAAAACGATAGTAAATAATCTATGTAGATCTGTAAAGAAATATATTCAGGAATTTAAAAATCGCAAAATCTCTTGATATCTTGGAGGTGTCACTGCGGAAAATAGTTCAAACTACTCGCTCTAGAAATATATAAAAAGCCAAAAACACAAGCGCCTTCTATCAGAAAAGATAATGGCGAATGGACGAAAGGAGACGAAAAAAGAGCCGACATATTTGCCAAGCACTTAGAAGAAACTTTTAAGCACTTTGACTTTCAAGAGCTAATTGAAGACACAGTCTTAGCCGGGATACAACATAATTTTAAAATAATCGCTGCACTAATCATGCTCGTTTATCTAAGTAATGCTTCGTTAAGACTACTGTACGTTCCACGACAATGGAAGGTAGTTCCAAGTTCCAAGGTCCGGAAAGCCTCTACATGACAAGAAATCGTATATACCAATTTCCCTTTTACCAATAATATCATAGGTATTCGAAAAATATTTAAGCGATTACATCCGATTATCGAAGAGCGCCGAATAATACGTGACCACCAATTCGGGTCAAGAACTAAGAACTCCACAATCGACCAGATTTATAGAATCATTAACGAAATAACGGATGGACTCTTCCGTGTTAACCACATAAACGGATATTCCGCATTCAAAGAAATTGCGGCAGGAGTTTCCCAAGGAAGCGTTCTGGCCCGATTCTCTTTTAAATTTATACTCGAAATATTCCGCAAAAACAAGGCACATTTGTAGCTACGTTTGCGGATGATACAGCTATATTATCTGTGAGTAATACGGTAGAATCGGCAACGAACAATCTCCAACGGGCTTTCAGTAGCGTTTTTGAGTGGACAAACACTTAGCGTATTGTCTGTCCTCAACGAAACAAAATCTCCGCACATTCATTTTATTTACAGAAATGTAAATACACTTCCCATTTTTATAGACTCCGTACAAATTCCGTATACAAATGAAACTAATTATTTGGGAATGATGAATTAGATGCGAAATTAAAATAAAATGGATATCTCACGCGAAGGAAAAAACATTAAGAGCTCGTAAATAAATATAATCAAATGCATTGAGAGGCTGCCAAATGTGACAAATGTGATTAAATATTTAAATTAAAACTGATTTATATGCATTTGCATTGTTCTAGTAGAAAGGTTTTTTAAGAGAGGTGTTTTTTAGTGAGTAAGAATCTTACACTATGAGCAACTTGCGGCCGGTCCACATAGGACAAACTGATAGAACGATTTTAAACAACGAAAACCGATAGCTTTCATGATTTTCAACAATATATTTAGAACTAAAGATTTAGCAAAGCCGAGAGCTGACTACGCATGATTCTTATTGAATATTGCAAGGACGACTTTAAAACATTCTTACTTAAATAGAAATTTCTTCAATGGGCTACGTGCGCTACTTTGTACAAGGCAGAACATTGAGAAAAGAAAATTGGTAGTTCTTAAAATACCTGTAGTTTGTTACATTAAAGATTTTTCAAACAATTCACTCACTAATTGATATGTGATATATTTTTTGTTTCCCCTAATAACAACGCAAAACCAGACTCAAGCTCTGTCTGAGTAAATACGTATGCAATGGTTTGCAGCTATAAACAGCAAAATACTCAATACCAAAATAGCACGCGTCCTTAAAGAATAACATAAGTGTATAACTGAAATTAAAGTCAGGAAACTCAAGAGCCGCAAATGGTGCTATCATCGTATGTATCGTATCATCGTATTATCAAAAGCATACTCTGTGATTATTTAATGACTCGGCTGGCCCTTTATTCACATGCAGAGCAGAAATAGGGGCATCAGTGAAAATCTGTGCTGTTGAATGACATTCGATCTATTAACTAATTGGTATTTCGACTCAAGTGCATCTGGCAAGAAGGAAAATTGTCATGATTGATAGGAACAATGCCGAGAGCTGAATTTCTATTAGAACGAACATTGCATAGTGTTTGGAAAGTCAATCTTACCAATGTTGCTTCTGCAATTTCTATGGAGTGCAAAAACAATGCACTGAATGTAATTGTTTATTTTCAATACTACTCAATGTAATAGATATAAAATGAAGAATACCCACAAACATTAAAATAAATGAATGCGTATAAAATATTAGGCGAAAACGGCCCATACAGAACCTAAAACATAGCTTCTCCAACCATTAGGTGCAGTGTGGCTAGTGGTTATGTGCGTTGGACAATGTTCAGTTTGGCAGCAGCTCACCAAAGTTTTTCGAAAGATGCACCGGATTACGGGAAAAGGATGCACTGTCTAGTGATTTCTTCAATCTAATTTTTAGCAGATAGCACGCAGGGTTGGTGTCAACACGGAAGGCAGATCCGTCCAGCTACTGTGGTATGCTGATGATATTGACATCATCGGTCGCTCCTAGCGTGTCGTGATAGAGGTTTTCACGGCTATTGAAGAACAGGCGAAATTAGTAGGCCTTGAAGTAAATGAGGACAAGACTAGTTAGCTATCAGCTAACTAACTAAACTAACTCCACTGCTTAGCACGAAACGCCGAGGAGTTTATCTGCCTTGGTGTAAATATCAACACTACGAATGACATCGAGAATGGAAGGCTGCCTTGTCTCAGGCAGAACCTCTTCACGCGTCGGAAGCCAGTTAAGTAAGTAAAAAACAGTTCTGGATTATTTTCGTTATGTGAAACATAATAACGATGGCAGAGATTGAAACAAAAGAAAGTGAAATTACTCAAAACTATAAAAATAGAGATAAGACTTTTTTCCTTAACACGGCAGTATAGTAGGTATATAAATACATATATTTATCACTCAAATGGAGCTTATGCCATAACTTTTTTTTACTTTTTGTCGGAGGTTGCTACTATTCGATGGAGTGCTCAGACACAACTACTGGTACATTGTACTACCATTCAGACACCTTACATGAATGTACTTAGTTTTCTCGCCTTTCGAAGATGACGAGCTCAGCTTTTCGGCACTCACCATGTGAGCCCCGAAAATCCGCCATCTGATGCGGGCAATGGCCTGACAACTGGAGAGAAAACGCTATGATGTGTCATCCTTCTCATCGCAACAGGTAGTGTTGTCACTTCAGCTCAACACATTTAAGTGTTTAGCAACAGCTTGGTGGCCCTAAAGGACGCCTTCAAGCAACCCGCTGTCGATTCCCCTAAGAGATAAAAGAAAAGATGCAGACCTTTTGCAAATGTCCAGTTTGGCAAAAGAAGCAGTAACACGTTTTCGTGAAAGCCTGTTCATCCAAACAACCGATGCATATGAGAGGAATGGTCTAATCACGGCCGTATAGATCCAAAAGATCTGGGGAGACAAGTCCCACGTCTGGCAAAAAGCACCTCTACACTCCCAGAAAATGGAAAGTGCTTTATTGATTTGCTTAGCAAACAACTTTTGATGACATAAAACTAAATTTATTGAAGTCAAATTTTTAAATGGTTTTCTATAGAGAAATTAATTGACCAGACCCTACGAACTGACTTGGTTGGACTTCTTTTCTCAACTTCCATGTGAACACTGTTTAGCCCTTAACTATGCCTACCTGTAGTCTCTCATATTCTGGCGCTATTGTTTTTTATTATTTACAACTATCTTAAGTACCCTTTGCAAATTATGTTGGTAGGTACATTATCAACCCATGTACCAGCTGCATCCTTGATTGTTTTTTTATGAAAGAGACTTAGTTATTAACTTGGGTCGGCACGTAGATACTAACTTTACTGGATATCATCATACCTACGATTTATTTTCATGAACAATATTTTACTACATATGTATTCACAATCAGACTCTTTAACCAGAAATAAAAAAATACAAATCTCGAAGTTTCTGGAAAGCAAAAACTGATTGTGGTGCAATTTCAAATTTCAAATAGAAGAATAGAAGCTCTATTATCTATATATTCCTATTTCACATTGCTTATTATGTATTTGTTCGCAATAACATTTGGATGCGGACGCAGTGTAGAGATGTGTTATCTTTCTTGTTCCATTTCCATTTCGATACCCAGAATAAGTGTAGAGTTGTTCATGTATAAAGTCTGCTAATTGTTGTTTGTGTTGTAAATTTGTATCAGAGCGCACATTCTACTAAGTATTTCCACTCTTATTTTCAAGAGGGGTAAAAAATTCGGTAAGTTTTCTAGGCTGCTTGCTCAAAATTTGTTTGTGTGTGTTTTCATCACTCACAGTTGGGAGGGATTTATACCAAACGTGGTAATTCAATGATTTTGAGCACACACAAACAAATTATATTTTTAAATCCAATCGGATGGCCTACGCCACATTTCTTTGTTTGGGTGTGGTTGGCATTACAGTTGGTTTGATATAGAGAGAGAAAGAGAGAAGAAATTCGTTAGAACTTGTGGTAGTTAAATGTATTTCTAATGGCTAAAAAATTTCTTCATCGCTCTCCAATCTTTAGGAAATGTAAAAACATCCATCCAATCAGTCATATTCCACATTTCTTTGCATGGATGGGTGTCGTAGCCAAGTGGTGAAGATCTTCGACTTCCATTCAATTTCAATTATGATCTCCAGAAAACGTGTAGAGTTGTGCATGTGAAATAGTCATTCAAAATTTCTGCTGGTATTTTAATTTATTTTAGAGCGGACTTATTCCGAGTATATCAAGAGGGGTAAAATATATTTTCACATCCTACTCTTTCCCATTTATTTGCTTGCGATTTGCCCGCACTAAAGTTTTGGTGAAAGATGGTGAAGGATACATTTGATTGATTTTGTTGGTGAAAATGGATTTTATGGGCAATGTAAAAAAAAAGGAAAGTCTACAGTCCGCTGGGGCGAACAGTATGATACCTGATATCCATATCCCTATATGCCCCAAAGAAAAAATCATTTCATTCTATTAATTAAAAAAAAAATATTTAATTTTATTAATTAAAAAAAAAAAGTTTTTTTGTAAAAACTCCCCCAAAAAGTAGGCGTGGCCAAATACTTTGTATAGGCGATATGTTGGAAAAAATATAAGGTAAATATTTTGTTTAACATTTTTTTTGTTTTCTATGCAAATTTTCGAAGAAAACGAATTTTAGTAAAAAACGCCCAAAAAAGTAGGCGTGGCAAAAAACTTTAAATAACAAACTTATGAAGGGGGGCAGTGCCTACATATCTTGTGAAGGATGTAACACTATCTCTCGAACTTCAGCTTTAAAACGGTTTTTTCTAAATTGTGGTCGTGGCAGTGGGCGTATTCAAAAAAATTTTACCATTTAGGAGCCCTAGGGAATATGTGGTCCAAATTTCAGCTTCCTAGCTTAATTTTAAAGGCCTAAAAATTGCGTACGGACGGACGGACATTGCTAGATAGTCTTAGGATTTGGTCCTGATTATAAATATATATACTTTTATGGGTCTATGACGAATATTAAGGGGTGTTACAAACTATGTGTCAAAATTAATATACCCTTCGGAAATGAAAAACAGTGTATTAAAACACAATGGCAACACTTACAAAAAAGTGCAATAGCTGTTTTGAAAGCCAGGAATTCGTTCTTTCATATTTGTTTTTAAATTACTGTTTGTGATACTGTTTCACCATGGGATCTGACAATTTTCATATTAGACGAGTATCGCTAGTCGAACTCTGTACAAAAACATCAATTAAACAAGGCTCCTGGATATGACCTAATTACGACAGAGGTCCTTAAAGAGCTGCCCAGAAAAGCACTACTTAAATTTGTTTATCTCATAAACGCTTCTATTCGACTTTTGTAATTTTTCCGGCAATGGAAGATAGCTGAAGTGATAATGGTTCCTAAGCCAGGTAAACCTCCAAATGACAAAAAATCCTATAGACCAATATCGCTTCTGCAAATAATGTCGAAGATATTTGAAAAGCTCGGATTCAGAAATAAGCACTCTACAATTGACCAGTTTTACAGAATTACCAACGAAATTGAAAAAGCACCAGAGGAGAAAAAAATGTGTTTTAGCGTTTTCTCTCTATATCAGAAACGCCGATATCCACAGAGATCTAAGTATAACTACCGTTGAAGACGAAATTTCGCGCGTAAACAACACACTTGTCTAATTGACCATTGCAATGAGGCTGTACTACAGATTCTCGATCAGACAAATCTTGTGCGCCGATTACAAAGGATAAAACCTTTTGAATTAGCGCAATAAAATATAACTGCATGTTATTGTCGGTCTAAGCAGGTGCTTCCGCTGGAAGGTTTCCTGCCAAACGTAATTAAATATTTTAATTAAAGCTGCTTGATAGGCATGAGCCTAGTTGTAGTATAAAAGTATTTTGTAGGGAGGTGTTTTTAGTGAGTAAGAACCTCACACTATTATGAGCACGTGCAGCCGGTCCTCATAATGTCTCATGAAAGATTTTCAGGATACCCTCGGAAAAAGAAAAGAAAAACAGATTAAAATATCAAGATATCACCTCCATAAACAAATTTTTTAAGAGAAGCTATAAGCACTGACGCTTCTATCCGAGTTGGGATCATGCTATAGGAATAGTGAGTCGCTCAAGAGGTTCTACAACAACTAAAACACCAAAATAAGGAAGGAGGCGGCTAATGAAAAAAAATTCCAGTGTACAAAAAGGAGAAGGAGAGCCATTCAGACCTTCTGACCCTAATTTTGAACTGGCCATAAATGTTATGAACCGAACAGTTTATGGTCTGAAAAACGAGTTCTACTACAAATTCGTTGCAGCGCCACGCCCCTGCCCACAAAGCCGATGACATATTTTCAGAGGATGAAACTTCGCCGGATTTCGAATAAGGCTCAAAACGACAAATAGTGATGACAAGGGCCTTCAAAAAACAATTAAATAGCTCCGAAAAATTGGATAATACTCCATGAGCTTCAAGAAGAAGTCCATTTGCCTCTACATTGCAAAGCAGAAAGATATCTGAGCAGTATTCCGAGCTTTCAAAGATTAAAATCTTACCAGCCAAACTGCAATATGAAACCATAAAAGAAGAAGCAATTCAAAGTAAATATCAAAGCAATGTGGAGCATGAAATCTTTGGAACTAGATATCCCAATTATAATTGAAGTTTTAAAAAACAAAAATTACAAAAAGAAAGAAAGATGCACACAATGTTTTAAAAGACATTGAATATTTTTTAAAAGACATTAACGAGTAATTTCTGAATTATGGTTTCTTATTTATTAATTATTTTATTAACATTGAAATTAAGATAATTTTTGACTGAATTAGAAGTAATTTTATTTAGAGTTGAAATTTTTGGTTTTTTATTTGAGGTAAGGGTCTATAAAGTTACAATCCTGCAAAATAGTTTTTTATCAAATCTGTACGCTATCTGTTCATCACTAATTACATGTTGTAAGTCTTCTTCACTAAAATCGAAACTTTCAGGAGTATACCATTATGGCTTAATATATTGTGCAAAGTGCAGGGCGCAATTATAATTGCACTCAATTTTAGTCGGGCACCATAAGCCAAAACGGGAAATCTTCTTTATAAATGGCAAAAGCTTTTACACACATTTGCTATTACACCTCTAGAATGAATTTCATTCTACAATAGTTCTGCTGGACTTCTTGGATTGAAAAGAGGTGTCATCAAATATGTTTTTTGATCAATCTTAAATATTATTTTACTAGGGGACTGAATTTTAACGTGAGTCAATGGCTCTATTCGCATTCGGAAACTATTTTATGTCAAAAAAACTCACGTTTGGTTTTGAAATGTCAGTTGCAGTTTCAGGAAACTCTCGAAACTCTCAAAACTATTTTTGAAACTGTTGAGACATGCATTCCACCAAAATCGGCTATACTTAAGAGATGGTTACTTGTTGCAAAAAAGCGCAGTGCAACCAATTGTTGGTTAATAGGAGCGATGGAATTATTTCATAAATAGGGAAATATGTTTTTATATATTAACTTTAATATAGTTTTGCCATTTTAAAGAGCATTCTATTTGGTTTAAAATAACTATTGTTATTTTCTTTTGTTAAGCTAAATCTATTGTAAAAAGAAAGAGTAAAAATATAAATTGCTCTCGGAAAGTTGACGAGGAACTCCTACTTCTAGAATTTCAAGAACTTTCAAGTCATCTTTGATCTAGTTCGACAGTTCAAAATCCATTTCTATTATATTTTTTATAATATTATCGCAGCAGTATCTTCACAATTCTTTGCAAATTAGTCAAAAACATAGTAAACGAAAATTAATGTTGAATACCTATACAAATTGAATGTGACACTTTTTCTTCCACCTAAGTTATGTTCAACTTAATGATTTTTATGTTTTAGTTTACGTTTGGTGCACAGTAAGGGTTTACGTGGAACATAAGTATTTATGTTTCGTATCAGCAAACGGGCTTAAGCCAAAGCCAATACGGGGTGCATCAGCACATTTAATGAATTTTGCAACGAAATTGATTTTTGCTCGCCGCAAGCAGATTTTAAAAAGTCCATATATTCATTAACTTTAAATTAATTAAATTAATATTTAATTGAAATAGTCTATAAGATGAAGATCGGTAGATGAAGCTTAGTCGCGCAATAAACAACCGTTGCGTAAAGCGATACTGAGAGCTTACACTTAGAGAATGTAGTGTTTTGTGTTTTGCTCTGTGATGGTATTTAAAAAAAAACATATTTTGTAAATCGTGGAACGAGCGCAGAACGAGTCCTATCTTCTCTCTTATTAAACACTTAGCTCAACAAAGTTTTTTTTACAGAACGACGTTGTTGTACTTACTTATAAGTACCTGGATACACGTTCATGGGAATGATCGTCATGTCGCACGAGACAGGTAGATTTTATGTGAGTCAGAAAGAATAGAGTAGACCAAGAATCCTCCGAAAATCCTCTTACGTTTTGAATTCTCGGCGAGGGCATGAACGTTTCGGTTCCAAACCATATCACTTTTGACAGAATACCTCATTTGAAATTTGTTTTTGAAGAGAGCACAAAAGTATTCGATTTTCCAAGAGAAATTTAGTTTTGTTTCAGATTTCAGCGTTCCCCGCTCTTCAAATTCTTATGAGACATTTTTGTGTGAGTAGCCACGACGTTCATGGGAATGAAAGTCATTCGGGGAAATATATTTTTACCATCAGTGAAATTATGGAATCGGCGCGGCGTTATCAGATTAACAAAAAGAAAAGGTACCAATTTTTTTTTAAAAATCAACAAAAATAAAAGGTACCAACATGGAACCCACGGAAAACTAAAGGCCAAATACGTATGTGTAATATTCAACTTTAAACTTTCCAATTCAGTTTTTATACCCTATCCTAAGGGTATATTAATTTTGACACATAGTTTGTTACACCCCTTAATATTCGTCGTAGACCCATAAAAGTATATATATATATGATCAGGACCAAAGACCTAAGACTATCTAGCAATGTCCGTCCGTCCGTCCGTCCGTACGCAATTTTTAGGCCTTTAAAATTAAGCTAGAAAGCTCAAATTCGGACCACATATTCTCTAGGGCTCCGAAATGGTTAAGTGTAAAAATTTTTTTAATACGCTCACTGCCACGCCCACAATTTAGAAAAAAACCGTTTTAAAGCTAAAGTTAGAGAGATAGAGTGTTACATCCTTCACAAGATATGTAGGCACTGCCCCGCTTTATAAGTTTTTCATATAAAGTTTTTTTGACACGCCTACTTTTTGTGGGCGTTTTTTACTAAAATGCTGTTTTCTTCGAAAATGTTCATAGAAAGCGAAAAAAAATGTTTAACAAGATATTTACCCTATATTTTTTCCAACATCTCGCCCATACAAAGTTTTTGGCCGCGCCCACGTTTTGGGGGCGTTTTTTCAAAAAAACTTTTTTATTTTTATTAATAGAATGAAATAAAATCTTCTTAATGCTTTTTTCTTCGGGGCATATAGGGATATGGATAGGGTATCATACTGTTCGCCCCCAGCGGACTGTAGCCTTTCCTTATGTTTATGGATGAAACAAAGAAGAGAAGCTTTTAAAAATAATTTGAACCGCTGAACAGCTGAACTCCAAGAATCAGAGATTCAGAAAAAACAAAATTTTGGATTACTTTTTTGATTACTTGTTATTTAAATAAAAACGCGAGTTACGTAGCCAGTGGTCCCCCCGTTTCCTCCTAACACCGACAACTAACACCGATTGCATTTTCGCAATCGCAACATAAAAGCTGAAACCTAAGAAATAATAATAATGTAAATGCAAGTAATCCCAAGAACTTATTTCAATAAAGTGATGAATTTACGTCTGGCAAGTTTCCGGCCTGCTTTTTCCACAAGTTCATGGAATCACACCGCATTAATTAAGTTAGGTTTTAAGCTCAAAAATTGTAAAGTATGAGTTGATTAAAGGCATTTGAATCGAGAAGGTTGTTTTTTTAGTACGCTCCGCAGCTAAACTTATAAGTGGCGCAGTCGTTAGTTCGGTGAACGGTTGTTGTATATTTACAATGTGAAATCATTGCATTTTTAAAAGTATAATAGTGACTCGTATGATTAAATACCTTTCGTAAAATAATAGTTTAAAGGAATTGCGACTTTCATCGTATAGTGACTCGTACGCTCTAACATCTTTTGAAAAAGTTAAACTTTTGTACAAGTGTGTTTGGAAATGGAAAGTCACCGCAGAACCGAATCCTGATCTCTCATCACCGTTGGACCTTTCAACTCAACATTGGAAATAATGGAAATAACTAACATCATTGGGAGCTTGTGCCTGTAAGTGTTTGTGTGTGCTTTATAAATATATATTAACAGTAACAAGATACTCCGATCTCAATCGTTGAGCACTCCAGTAAAATTTTACAATTGATTTTACAAATAAACATTATCAGTTATAATAACTATCTTATACACATCAATTGTGCTTATTTTACCTCCGAGTGGTAACCGCCGGATACTGGTCTCGCCCACCCGGGCTTGACTTGCTAAACTTATAAGCGCGAGTGTTGAACACGAAAGAAGTAGCAACACTATAATGCTCTGCCGGAATGACTGGCTGATGAGTCTCAGAGGTCTTACATGAGCCCCTCAGAAAGAGGACATACAGCGGATGAATTCGCCATATTGAATCAACGGTGTTGTCAACAGTCGGGATGGCAGATGCCTAAAGCGAGCTACTCTGGCATATTTAGAGCAAAGGTCGGTAAGGTTTTTAAGGCACTAGTCAGGGTGCTGAAATAGAGATGGTGGCGGATAAACCCTTTATGGGCCAACGGCAGCGCTCATATCCCCGAAGTGGGTTACTGACAACGGATTACCCGACCCGCTGGGTCAATTTAGGGCCTGGTCCTCCAGGTTGGGGGTTGTGCGTGGGGTTAACTACCCAACCACATGGTTACGAAGCAACCAAAAGCCTCGGATACGGACGGATTCACTGTTGACGACCCTGCAAAACGGAAAAAGGACAATGACTTTCGGATCTGCACGTGGAATGTTCGAACCCTGAATAGACCACGTGCAGCCGTACAATTAGCGGAGGCCCTAACCTGCTACAATGCAGATATCACCACCATCCAGGAAGTGCGATGGGATGGACCGGGCAAAAGAAGAATGAAAAACTGTGACATCTACTACGGTGATTGCTATAGGGAACAGAAGCAGCGTCTATTTGGATGTGGATTCGTTGTAAGCGGCAGACTTAGGCAAGAAGTCTTGAGCTTTCGACACGTTAGTGAACGCCTTACAACCATCCGCATCAAGGCTAAATTCGCCAACATCAGCCTTTTATGCGCTCACGCCCCCACAGAAGAGAAAGATGATGCTACCAAAGTGATTTTAACGCCAAAATAGGAAAGGAGGACATCTTTGGTAGCACAATCGGAAAGTATAGCCTACACGACACCACGTCTGGAAACGGACTTAGGCTAATTGACTTTGCTACGGGACGTAATGTTACTATAGCTAGCACATGGTTTCCTCACCTCAATATCCACAAAGGAACATGGCGGTCACCAGATCACCAAACCGTCAATCAAATTGATCATGTTGCGATTGACGCAAGGCACTCCTCCAGTATTCTAGATGTCCGAACTTTCCGAGCGGCCAACATAGACTCGGATCACTACCTTGTTGTAGCCAAGGTACGTATGCGGATATTCCAGACACCACAACAGCGAGGAAAAGCTGTGAGGAGATTCAACGTTGAACGGCTACAAGTACAACAAACCGCCAGAAATTTTGCCGATCGCGTATCCCTCAACCTCTCGAGAAGTCCTGTGCTGCCAGCATCAAGTGCTGAAGACCAGTGGCATCGATGCCAAGAAGCCATCAGAAGCGCCGCAACTGATGTGCTTGGTTTCACCAAACCACCCCCACGAAACCCCTGGTTCGATGAAGAGTGCCGGCAAGCGCATGCAGCAAAACAACGTGCCTACGAAGCGGCGCTGCACAGAAGGACGATAGCGGCTCGTGAGCTCTACGAGCAAATGAGAAGCGCGCGATCGAGGAAATAGAGAGGTGGTACTCCAGGAACAATGTTCGGAAGTTTTACCAAAAGGTAAAAAGAACGTGTCAACGCAACTTTACCCGAGCAGATACCTGTAGAGACGAACAAGGAAACTTAGTAGTGGAAACACAGTCGGTGCTGAGGATATGGAAAAACCATTTCTGCAGACTGTTAAACGGCGATGATGACACAAATTCCGCTGTCAGGCAGAATGAACCATTCAACATGGGTGATGAAAGCCCAGACTCCCGCCCACCTAACCAAACTGAAGTGAGGAAGTGAGGATAGCAATATCCAAACTGAAATCCAACAAGGCTGCCGGGCCGGACGGCTTAACTGCCGACCTTTTCAAGGCAGCGGGAGATGATGTGGTAGAGAGCATGCATCGTCTCCAAGATTTGGTCAGAGGAAAGTATGCCTGATGAATGGAACCTCAGCATTGTTTGCCCGATCCACAAGAAAGGAGACCCTTTTAACTGCGCCAACTATAGAGGTATAAGTCTCCTTTTTATAGAGACGAGCTATACAGAGCCATGTCTAGTTTTGGCATACCTGCCAAACTCGTCAGATTGTGCAGGATGACGATGGAGAACTCTCGCTGCTCCATTAAGGTCGGAAACAATCTCACCGAGACCTTTGATGTCAAAAAGGATTTAGACAAGGCGATGCGCTGTCATGTAACTTCTTCAACATCATACTTGAGAGAATTGTGCGAAACTCGCAAGCCAACACCAGGGGCACAATTTTCCAAAAGTCTGTGCAACTACTTGCTTACGCCGACGACATCGACATCATTGGCAGAACACAGCGAGCTGTCACTGGTGCGTTTGCAAGTATCAGTACAGAGGCGGCAAAAATGGGTTTAGAAGTGAATGAGGGCAAAACGAAATATATGCTGTCAACAAGAAGGGACGCACAACATCGACGAATCGGACAGAACGTCACGATAGAGAGCTATAACTTCGAGGTAGTTCGGGACTTTATCTACCTCGACTCCGCTATTAACTCTGACAATGACATATCGTCAGAAATCAAGCGAAGAATTACACTTGCCAACCGCTGTTACTTTGGCCTAAGGAGGCAATTGATTAGTAAGGCCTTGTCGAGAAACACCAAGGAGACTATATAAGACCCTCATTATCCCAGTCCTGCTGTATGGCGCAGAAGCATGGACGTTATCAAAGGCGGATGAAGATCTCCTTGGTCGTTTCGAACGCAAAATTCTTCGAGTGATTTTCGGTCCCGTTTGCGTTGACGGGCTTTGGAGGAGGAGATTTAACAGCGAACTCTACGAGCTGTACAGCGACATCGACGTGGTCAGAAAAATACGGATTAGTCGTCTAAGATGGCTGGGTCATGTAGAGCGAATGGACACCAACGCTCCGGCCCGAAGAGTTTTCGAATCCAACCCGGAGGGACAACGCAGTAGAGGAAGACCTCGCCTAAGGTGGGGCGCGCAAGTGGAAGGGGACCTCAACCAACTTGGAGTGCGCAACTGGAGCTAGTTAGCCAAAGATCGTGCTAACTGGAGAGGCGTATTGGTTGAGGCCCAGGTCCACCCCGGACTGTAGCGCCACCTAAGTAAGTAAGTAATTCCAGTCAAATTTCGCAGCGTTCAGTAGTTCTGCACCTACAAAATTTGTGCCGCATTCGCTGTAGATTGCAGTACAAATGCCTCTTCTAGCAACAGATCTTCCGAACGCCGCGAGAAATGCTTGTGTGGTCAAGTGAATGACCACTTCTATGTGTACTGCCCTAGTAGCCATGCACACAAAAATTGAAAAATACCCATTCAGCGTCTTCGCGTCCTTTCCATGTTTTGATGTCCAAGGGGCCAGCATAATCTACCCCCGTGCGTGTAAATGGTCTTGACATCCTGACACGTAGAGCCGGTAGACTGCTCATCAGCTGAGTTATGTTCGTCGGTCAGTATCGAAAACATATATTGCAACCGTGCATATGTTTCTTTGCTACGTTTTTTATGCCCAGAAACCAATATATTTGATGTAGGTAAACGGCCATTTAGTGTACCGTAAATTGTCTCCTCATGTGCATCCCGAATGAGAAGCTTGGGGAACTGATGTATAGACTTCAGAGTTATTGGGTGCTGCTGGCTGTAACTTAGGGTTGAGTTTTGAAGTCTGCTACCTACTCCTAAAACTCCATCATCTCGAAATCGGTTGAGTAATTTGAGTCCTCTCTCTTTTGTTTTTAAGTTAGCTGGAAACAGTTCGTCTTGTACATTTCGTATGATGCACAGGATTGCTGTCACTCGGTGTTAATGGGCCCATTTTTCTGTATGTTTCGAATTAAATTAGAACCTAAAATTTTCGTCGACCTGGCCATAAAGTTCAGAAAATGTAACAGGACAAGAGAAAAAAAACCAACTACCACTACGCACTCACCTGAACCTGTATAAATATACCGCCAATTGCTGTAAATTTTTGTTTTATTTGCACTTGCAGGAAACCGTTTTGCAAAAAAAAAAATTATTGTCTTTCGATTTTTATTAAACTGTCTTTTTTCGTACTTTAATGATTTATTTTATTGTCTTTTAACTATTTAAAATGTTTTTTTTTATATTCCGGTTTTCGAAGGACCAATAATTAATCATTTACACCTTTAACCTTTATAGTATCTCAAAGAATATAATATACCAATCGCCTTAAATGTGCGTACAACAATGTCTTTATTCGCGCCAAAATTCGTGATATAAAAGCACGATCTAAAAATTGAGAAGTGAAATTTATGAAATGTATTTAATATTTTAATTGCAATGCTGCCAAACTAATTAATTTACAATAGACCGCTAGAATTCCTTTTTAACATGCAATTGAATATATGAATTAAAGATTATAATTTTAGTTTATTGTATTTTAAATTCGTGTTCAACAGTCCCGATAATAAGAATAGTTCAATGCTTCGATGTCTAAGGGAAAAATACATTTATATGAGTACGTCGACAATCGGCAATCAATCGTTACTTCCCTTTTGAGTATCTGAAGTTATTTTCACTGATATATGTATTTGGCAGGGTCGAGATTTCGCCATTTTTAGCCAGCTTCTTGAACTGATATTTTTTGTAAAGGGTTGTTAAAACAATTTTATAAAACGATTTTTTATTATTCAGAATGTTTTCCATTTTAAACATGGATTGTGCATAAATCAAAACAAATAAATTTTCAGCTTGTGTGACATTTAAAATGTGGCTTGTTTGTCAAAAGAGCTTTTTCAAAGAGAACTATCTGTGTGATAGAAGCGTCCTCTTGCGGAATATGAGTGTTCCTTTTGGGAACTCTCTGGATCCTTTATGCTGCGAAAATGATCTTACTTGTGGTTTCTTAAAACTTTTCTTAAGTAGGTATGTACCTAATTCTTAGTTGCAGTGCATAGATGTTGATTGCAACTCTTTCTTTCAATCTCAAGTGTGCAAATCAATATATTTCAATTTTAAATAATGCTAACTATCATCCTAGAAGTACGTAGCAAAAAAGTGTGACAGATAAATGTGGAAAGATCTAGATGTTTGGGTTTTGGTAATAATTATGCTCTACGGTCGAATACTAAAATGCGGACTTATCACCGTTTCAAAAAATAAAATGATAAACGGCCCTTAAACCTAGCTTAAACCAACCATTGTGTGTGCGAAGATTTGTGTTATGACACGAATGGACGGACCTGCAGCTTATTGCCGATTCCGAATGCCAATTTTATTTTAGAAGCTTCCCATGACCTTTCTTACTCTTGAATGTTTATAAAACTTTAATGTGGTATGGGGGATTTGAAACAGCTACCCTTCGCTTAGTGCTCCAACGCACTTAACCACTAAGCCAATGCACCCACCGTCTCAACTAGAACTAGACAAAATAATCCGAAGATTCGAAGGGAAATCATATTTCTTTCCATCTTGGTATCTATATCTCCGTCACCCTTTTCCGAGCACCCATTGAATAGAGAAATAAATTTCCAAAGAAATTTCCAAATTTCCAAAGAAATTAATTTCCAAATTTAAATTCTTTTATCTTATATTTACTGCTTTCTTATTAAATCAATTCTATCCTGAAAACGTTAATGTTTGTTTTTATACCTACATTCGCCTATACCTTCCTCTGCCTTCATTGACTATAAAGTCATGGTGCAATTGGTTATACCTACTACAGTGACGAATATTAACATGCAAATTAAAATTCTAGGAAGAAATGAGTGTACACCAACCAATATATTACCATCAACTTGGAAGATACCGCCTTCCTGTTTATGCACTTTTTGCTTAAAAATTCAAAATGAGCTCTTTAAACTACACAGGCTGACCTTTTTCCGCACTATTTTTTTTATTGAATGGCGGTAAATGTTCAACGATGCGCATGCTATCTATAAAGGGAGGGGATGGGTTTTATGAATCATCCAACCAAATCCCTGGAATTCTCTTATCTAAATCTAATTCAATACATAGGAAGACATTTTTTATTGATCTACTTTTAGAAAGTATATGTAGAGCTGTCACTATCTCTACTTCACTTCGATTTGAAGTGGAAGGCGTGGAAGGCATTGCAAAAGTATCGCGAAGAAAAAGTATGCCCAAATTCAAGCAAAGTGTATGGAGAGTGTGTATCAGGACTCAGGAGTTGGAGGAGGTATCTTCTTCGCCTGCTGATAGGAACCAGGTAACACACGAGCTTCGACAAAACACGAACAAGGGAACAACAATTTTGAAGATTGCCGCTAAGAATAGAAGAAATACTCAGGAAATTCGTTCGCCGAATTTCATTAACAATGCTCAAGTCCAACTACTTATGGATGACGAAAAAAATGTACACAAGTGGCGAGAGTTTTGCGAGAAACTTTTAAACGAACAGTTTCCCCGGCTATATTTTCCAGGAGTCGGCCCCAACAATGATGAAGTGACCAAGAAAAGAAAATCGGTTGGGCCGGATGAGATACCCAGTGAGTTCTGGAAAAAGATGGGAGACATCGGGCTCAGATGGCTAATGTTTCTTATCTCCAAACTCATGAGATCACCTCAATGCCCAATCAGTGGAGGTAAAGTTATCTTTTTCCTTTGCACAAAGGAAAGGGAGATACGCGAAACTGATAACTACGATTCAATTAAGTTGATGTCACACACCATGAAGATGACGTTGAATTAGAAGTTTCAGAATCCGAGGAAGCCTTCACGTCAAAGAACCCATCTCGATAAAATTGGAGTACGACTGACTCAGTGGGTATTTTCATGTTCAAATGAGAGATCCTACGAAACCCGTCAAAAAGACAATGGCAATCAACGTTCCCTTACAATCGCGTAAGAGAGGCAGGCCTAAAAACTCATGGATCACACAAATGCAGAAAAACCAGCATTTGATTGGCCTCAATGATGAAGTGATGCAAAAATCTCATGCAGATATTTTTTGAGGTCGAACAGGCGAACCCAACAGGCGGACCAGTAGGAATGCAGTGAAGTGGGAGGGTTATGATCCCTGTAATCCTGTTATAAACTCTGGATGTTTGTTGAGAGGGCTTCTGCCGTTTAATGAAGAGAAGAAGAAGGTAGAGCTGTCAGTCTTGGCGACTCTTTCACAAAGGAAACGAGGCTAATTTATACATCCACGTTTAGGGATATATTTCTAAAAAGAAAGCCGAAAAAGGATTTGGTTTAAGTCCAACCTCAAAATGTCTATCCTTTCCTTATCTCTGTTTTCTTAAGTCAACTGTCTTTCGGACAACAAGGGGACTACTTGTTTTGAATGCATACGTGCTGTGGTACATTGTGAAATTTTTGATAAGAATATTCTATTCAATAACATGGTGTCTAATATTTTATTACCCCTTTTTCATTGTACGAAGATGAAAATATTCATATGAGGGTACAAAAGAAACTTAGAGAAAACAAATCCTTCTACAGATTGCCAACAGAAAAAAAGTAACTGATCATAGTGGTCGAAGATGTGGTTTTTTACTTAGGTATTCAAACCGAGCCTGTGTTTGTTTTACCTTTGGAAATAAAACTTTGAGGGTCAGCGTATGTTTATGTATGTATGCAGGCCTATTGCATGTAGATCCAAGGAGTATAAAACAAATACAGTGGCCAAATACCGACCACTAAGCGAGAGGTCGCTGGTTCAAATGCCAACCTGTACTACCTGCTGCCCCACCTCTTGCGAACGTCTGACAAACATCCAAGAGTAAGAAATGTCATGAGAAGCTTCTCAAAAATAAATTGCCGTTCGGAATCGGCATTAAACTGTAGGTCCCTCCATTCGTGTCGAAAATATAACTTCGCACACACAATGGTTGGAGAAGCTGGGCTTTGTCATGTATGGGCCGTTTACGCCTAATATTTATTTATTTTTAATATGTTACTACAATTATTAAAAGTTCAGCGAAATTTCGCAACGCACCTAAGCAGCTTCTCAACTTATTTTATTATGCATCATAATATTTTCGATAGTAAATATGGTGTGTTATTGCTATTCTACTCATTTCCCACATAAAACTACACACTCCCTCTCTGTGTCCATTTATCCCATTGTTATGGCATAAGCAGCCTTTGACAATCATTTTGGGATTGCCACGAAATCTCTATGACAGATCAACGGTCGAATACAACATAAAAGTGAGTCCCTTTCCCTAAACAATATAATCACAACCAATTGCGCGTGACAATGTTTGTCGGCACCGACCAAAGCTACCTGTTGAATATATCTTTGCGTATTCAAATAAAAAATTGAACACAATATGTAAAACTATCCACAGGCTGTGCAAGGTCATAAATATTGAAATAGTTATTGCGATAACTTTTTTTTAAAAAAGAAGAATCTGATCCAATCGTCGTTAGCAAGCAGACCTCATCCTCACAATTAAATTTTAACTTATTGTCCTAAAACAGATGGTTTTGTACGTTGCTTTTTATGCACATAATTAAAAGAATATGCAAAGCAACAAATAAAATCTTCTATTGTTTGAATTTGAATACGATACGTACTTTTAAAAATTGAAAATTATTTTCGCAAGTGCAAGAAATTATTCCATGTCAACTGACATGGGAATCTTTTACGCATGCGAGCATATGATGATTAGTGATTTGTTATGCTGTATACCGTTTACCTTCACCTACACGTAATATTCAATAAAATGACTTACATTGTCTGCTATGTCCGAGTTATTTACTGCCTTTTGGATAAAACTGTTGCTTCTTCTGGATAAAACTGTTGTTGACACACAGTTGACACAAAATTAAAATTCAGACAATAGGGCCAATTCAGCGTACGTCTCTGAAGGACCTTGTAAAGTAATTGGCTTTAGTGCCCTAGTATAAGATCTTTTCGTTGGTAGGTAGTGGACTGTAAATTACTTAGAAATAGTGAAAATAAAACACAGATAATTACAAACATAATAAATAAATCGATCGAGGACTGAATGATTTTTAAGTACATATATTGGAGTTCTTAGCTTTGCGAAATGAAAAACGTGATATTACCTACTATTACTTTTAGCTGAGCATCGATTGCTGCCTGAAGTAATGTTACCAATGGGTTCAACCACGGATTCTCTATCCGAAGTGGTTCTGCTTGAAATATTTTTAGCTGTCGTTGGAGTAACGCATTTTAAAGACATTATTAGCATCTTCAATGAACCAAATTCCTTCTCAAGGGCTTATCGTAGACGGCGTTCCAATTTGTTGCTTTGTCAGTACTTTCAATTCCTCGATATTGCGCGGAACGCTATTATTGATTGTTGCAATATTCCAGCCCAAGATTATTAACAAATTTATAATGAAATTTATAAATAAATTCTACCACAACTTTCTGGGGTATGTCTTTTCACAAAAAAAGTAAAAATTTGCATTGGGCGAGATTATTCCTTATAAATATGTGACGAATAAATAATAGTTAAGGCTGCTTTACAAACAGAACCATAACCATTTACTCTGACAGTCAAGCGGCCATAGAGGCCATGCAGTCGGATGTGGTGAAGGTCGGAAGGGCTGTGAATCAATGCAGTCATCTGATATACCCGGGAACGAGGAAGCCGACAAGCTTACAAGATCGGGGTCAAAGATGAACGCATGAGAAATAAATGAAATAAGAAATAAATAAATAAAATGTGTCACCAAAGTACAATCAAACACCTTATCTTATATTGAACTTTTTAAAATATTATCAATTTTCACTCACCAATGGTGGTGAAAGCAAGGTCGTTGCGCTTGATATTTCAAAGGTATTTGACAGAGTTTGGAGTCAAGCTCTCTTGTCGAAAATGCGTGCATTTGGGATCGATGTTACCCTTCTTCAATGGATTAGAAATTACCTTTCAGACCGTTCAATACAAGTTGTTTTGGACGGTTTCAAGTCTGCAACTCACCAAATAAATGCTGGTGTCCCTCAAGGCTCTGTTTTGTCTCCGACTCTCTTTATCATTTTTATTAATGACTTCCTGTCTGTCACTTCTAATCCTATCCATTCCTTTGCTGATGACAGTACCCTCAGCTTTACATATTCGTTTCCTGGGCAACGCCCCTCATCTTCGGGCGTTGAACTGGAACGGCAACATATGCTAAGCTCATTGAATTCCGATCTTGACAGCATTCTTAAATGGGTTGCACGCCCAACAGAGTGGAATTTAATGCTTCCAAAACGCAATGCTGTCTGCTATCATTGAAGCGAACCCCTAATTCTCTGCAATTATCCATGAATGGCACTTGCATCGCTGAAACCGAAAGGCTTTCCATTCTCAGTATGTGTGTTAATGACAACGTTCGTTGGAATGACCACATATTTGATGTCGCCAAGAACGCTGCGAAATGTCTAGGCTTCCTAAAGCGTTGCAAGAAATATTTCACCCCTTCTGATCTGGCTAGAATCTACAAGGCGTTTATTTGCCCAAAACTTGAGTACAACGCTCATATCTGGTCTGGTGCACCAATAACATATTTGGAGCTACTTGACAGGATCCAAAAACGTGCGGTAAAACTTATTGGCGATCGAGACATCGCGAAATCACTTGACTCTCTTAGTCATCGTCGTAATGTCTCCTGCCTGTCATTGTTTTATCGGTATTTCCACCACAAGTGCTCAAATGAAATAGCCAGTTGCATTCCACCCCTACAACAATTCAACCGCAATACTCGCCTTGCGAGGAATGCACATCAGTTTGCCCTTAAGCCTATTTTCGGACGTACTATGAAATATAAAGATTCCTTTCTCAACCGTACAATACGAATGTGGAATGCTCTACCACGCTCTGTTTTTCCTTTGCATTATAATTTACAAACATTTAAAATCAACGTGCATCGGTTTCTCCCTTTCTCTAATCCTTCATTTCCCTAATGCCCGCACTGTGTCACTTCATTATAAGGGTCCCTTTAGTGCGCGTACATTATAAACAAAAAAAAAAACCAAGAAGCTTTTGCAACATAATTGTTTAAGCACTGAAATTAGACTGCACAGTAAGATTGAATAAATCTTTTCCAACATTTTTCACGCAGATCGATTCGATGGTTGAAAATGAAAGGGATATCACATTTCACAAACTAAGTGGAAATTGCTAACTAGATATGCCTTACTATCGATGCGTTCGTTTAATGGAATATTATTGAATTCCAACGAACCGAGAATCGTGTGCAATTGGCTTGCAATTTGAAGGCAAATTAACTATTTGCAATATCAATGCGCAGAAAAAGTAGTTCTTCATTATAAACTCAAAACAAAAATGAAGTCTTTCAAATTCCACGACATTTTAAGCTCATAATTTCACAATTTTTTGAAATGTTTTTCATGTAAGATGAAATTTGATTACAGTTGTATCGAAGTATCGAACTCAAACACATTAATCCTAAATAAGCACATTAATCCTAAACACGGCACACGTGTTTTACGCGACCAATATGGAATGCCTATTTTGGGTTTATCGGAAGATCGATCCTAATGGGGATAAGAATAGAGGATAAGAAAGCCGACCTAGAAAAACTCCATTACCCAAATTAATATACGAGAAGCACATTCTAAGTACGGTCAACATGTGTTGAACTTAACTCAACATGTGTTGAAACTGGCGAATGACTTGTGTGTGGTACGGTCAACATGTGTTGAAACTGGTGAATGGCTTGTGGTGCCTATAGTTTTTAAGCAATTCAACTTATCAATCATTAAATTGTCAATCTTAAAAAAATATATGACAATAAATTAGTCATTTTATGTGTTAACCTATCACGTTGAGCTCTGTATGCGCTGACTGTGAGCAAAGAACAAAGAGACAAAATGCCTGAATTTGGAAAACTACTCGCATTCAATATGTTATGAGGTCTCCTACGAGAAACCAGTGAATGGAGGAAAATATACCAAATCAAATTTTGTATGTATCAGGTAGTCGGGAAGGTAGGAAAAGTGAATACATTATGCTGTTGAATTTTATGATGAGATGTCATCAAAGAAGTTCTTGGTTAGTGTGGAATATCTAGATTAAGCTTAAGCCGGACACCCACTGAAAAAATGAACTCACTCTCATTAGTAGTCAGGCAACTGCGATAACCCGTATTGTGGAGGATGCCAAGCTAAGTTATGTCTTCAAACACTTTTATAATTATTATTAATATTTTATTGTTAGGACAATATCGCGAATTGATTTCGAATGCAAAATTCTTCGAATGTTAAGAGCTCTCAGTTTGCCTTGATGGGCTACGGGGAAAAATATTTAGTGGAGAACTTCTCGAACTGTACGGAAAAGTTCGCATCGTTCGCCTAAGATTGCTGGGACTTGTACAAAACTTATATCAGAAATACTACAGCCTACGACGGCTCAAACTATGGACCCCAAGTTCACCCCAGACTCTAGCAGCTTCTGACAGAAAGTCAAGAAATAAACCTCTTGCTCAACTTCTGCGAAAATTTTCATAGAAACTCAAAAAAAATGTTTAACAAGATATTTAGCAAATATTTTTTCCAATATATCGCCTATACAAAGTTTTTGGCCACGCCCACTTTTTGGAGGCGTTTTTTTCTAAAAATATTTTTTATACCCTATCCTAAGGGTATATTAATTTTGACACATAGTTTGTAACACCCCTTAATATTCGTCGTAGACCCATAAAAGTATATATATTTATGATCAGGACCAAATTCTAAGACTATTTAGCAATGTCCGTCCGTATCAATTTTGAGGCCTTTAAATTTATGCTAGGAAGCTGAAATTTAGAGCATATACTCTTTAGGGTCCCGAAATGGTAAAGTGTTAAAACTTTTAAAATCCGCCCTCTGCCACGCCCACAATTTAGAAAAAACCGTTTTAAGGCTTAAGTTAGAGAGATAGGGTATTGGCGCCTTTACAAGATATGTAGGCACTGCCCTCCTTTATAAGTCTGTCATATAAAATTTTTTGCCACGCCTACTTTTTGTAGGCTTTTTTCACTAAAATGCTGTTTTCAGCGAAAATTTTCATAGAAACTCAAAAAAAATGTTTAACAAAATATTTAGCAAATATCTTTTCAATATATCGCCCGTACCAAGTTTTTGGCTACGCCCACTTTTTCGGGGCGTTTTTTCAAAAAATATTTTTTGTTTTTATAAATTTCGTAGAATGAAATGATATCTATCACCTTCTTAATGCGTTTTTCTTTGGGGCATATAGGGATATAGATAGGGTATCGTACTGTTCGCCCCAAGCGGACTGTAGCCTTTCCTTATGTTTTTTTTATAAATTTCATAGAATGAAATGATATCCATCACCTTCTTAATGCGTTTTTCTTTGGGGCATATAGGGTTATGGATGGGGTATCGTACTGTTCGCCCCAAGCGGACTGTAGCCTTTCCCTATGTTTTTTGTTCGATTTGATTCCTTTTTCAAAAATTCTTCAAAACTGGAAATTCTATCTTTTGTCATATATATGTAATTTTTTTTTTTTTTTAAATCAGGCTATATTAATTGTTCGATTTCATAACACTCGCAATATTTGACTTCACTACTTGATCTGAAGTTGTATTTCTTTAAGTCAAGTTCGTTGCTACAGTTGCAGTTATTCTGCTGTAACAAGTCGTCATTGATTGATAACCTACTCAGGTATGTAAGTACAATTTTAAAATTCTTATATTGACTATAAAATAAAAGTCATTTGGTTGATTTGCCATATCAATAACTCGACCCGGATAATATACGGATCCTCCAACCACGGAGGAAACATTAGTTTCGAAAGTGATGATTATCACCATGCTTATGAAGATTTAGTACGTTATTATATTTCAAAAAAAAAAATTGAATTGAAATTGTGGTTCCAAGAACAAGATGGGAAACCCTTTTGTATATACTGCAAGAAACTTTAGTAATTCTCATTATCCATTTTAAGCGCCATGGGACGTCGGCCTTCATTTAGAGAACTGACAAACTTATAAAAGTTAAAAAAAGAAAAATTAAAAAATCGATTTATTTGTTTTGATACATTTGATACCATTAAAAATCCATCAATCAATAACATATATGGATACATTTGATACATTTTTCAAAAGAAAAAGATACATTTTTCGAAAAGTCAGCGGCAACGCTTTTCCTCTTCTCTTGGGTTAACGAAGTCTACCCTTCACTAAAAATGTATATCTGTGATAAACATTAAAATACATACCACATGTATCCATCCGAATCATTCCTAACTGTGATAATATCTATATACTCCTGGATCCTCACAAGAAACTTACTATACCATCGTATCTGCCATTCCGCTCAGAGAGTCCACTCGTTTATCACAGCGTGAGTGTCTTTCTCCGCACTTCTCGGTGATAGGTCTGTGGTCCGTGTGCAATTAAAGCAACAGGGACTTACCACTTAAGAAATTTTGGTACTACTTAATATGATATTTTTCAAACTTTGGGGGTGAGCCACGCCCAAACTATTAGAGAGTGTTCCGGTAAAGTAAAATTTTGCCGATATTAAAATATAAATAATGTTAGATGTAATATTTTATTATTAGAGGATCAAGCTTTGTTACTTCTGCTGTCATGCGAAGCACCTTCATCTCAGTTGCTGTCAATTTGCCCTCATACTTTTTGTACATTTTCCGGCATTGTGAACCATATGTGAGCGCCGGAAGCACAACTCCGGTGTAGAGCCTTCCTTTCGGCTTAGGGTACATTTTTCGGTCACAGAAGATGGCAGGGTTTCCCTGCCACTTCATCCACCCTATGCTTACACGATGATTGATGTCGTCATCAACTGTTGCTTCGCTGTTGATCATTGATCCCAGATATTTGAACTTTTCACACTTGGGAACAACTGCCCCTGTAAAATAAACGAATTTCCTGAACATTTCTTCTTCTCTGTGCGGCAATCTTGAAAGTTGTTGTTCCCTTGTTCGTTGATGATTGTTTTGTTGATGATCGTTGGTTACCTGGTTCCTATCAGCAGACGAAGAAGATACCTCCTCCAACTCCTGATACAGATTATCCATACACTTAGCTTGAATTTGGGCACACTTTTTCTTCACGATACTTTTGCAACGCCTGTATTCCATTTCACGATGAGCTTTTTCAACTATATTATTAGAGGAGCACTTTAACCAAGCTTTGAAAGTAACTATCTTTTCCTTTATTGCTGCTTGAATTTCCTCTGTCCAGCACCAAGTTTCCTTTCCGTGTTGGTAGTGACTCTTCGAGGCTCCAAGCAATACTTTAACTTTCTCTAAGCAGGTTCGTTGTAGGGAATCCCACATATCCTGTGCGCTGCATTCTTCATCCTCAACTTCGCTGGTGTTATTACGGAGAAAATTTTCCATGTTGATAATAAATAACTCGCTTTTTTCTTTGTCCAGTTTGTACCAATGGTTTTTCGCAGAAACATTTGATTGTTTATTGTTGTTCTTCTTCTCCATAAATATTTTTGTCAGGAGGAGACGGTGTTGCCGGGTGATTGCCTCTCCCAAGATCGCTTTGGAATCTTTAACTCTAGGCTTCATGAAACTTGCCACCAAATGATAGTCAATCTGGGTTTCATTTCCGCCACTGCTATAAGTGACCAAGTGCCGGCTATGTTTGATGAACATTGTATTTAAAACGATCAGATCGTATGACTTGCACATGCTTAGAATGTCTACACCGGAAGAATTCCTGGTGCCATATCCTAGTCCTCCATGGCAGTCTTCGTAGTCTTCGTTAGACTTTCCGACAAGTCCATTCAAATCTCCGCCAACAAACAAAAGCTCATCCTTTGGGATATTCTTGATGAGGTTGTTAAAATCAAGCCAGAATGCATCTTTTTCCCTCTGCCCGCACCCGATTTAGTGCACTGACAATATTCCACACCTCATTTTGAATCACCAGTTTGAGAGACATCAAGTGGTCACTGAACTTTGAAATGGTCAATACGTTGATAAGCAACTCTGCCGCAAGGATGATACCGATACCATTCTTACCCTGTTCTTCACCGTAGTAGAATATCTTGCATGCTTTTGTCTTAACGTCCAAGAAACACGCCCGATTTCCGGTGTTTCGCCATTTCATTTCTTGGACACACAATATGTCCAATCGCCTTCTTACCATCATCTCTTCCGGCTCGTAGCTGCGACCACTCATACTTCCAACGTTCCAACTCGCGACTCTTAGGTTTCGCCAAGTCTTTGCATTATTTTGCTATCCCCCGGAAACTCTCCCGTGCATTTCTGCTCGTCCCAAGATTACAACCATACGTAGCATTAGAGGTGCCTGGCGGGGTAGTGTTCCTTTGAACGTAGATTATTTTTGAACGTAGTATTACTACCTAGAATACTAAATAAATGTAAATCACTTTTTAGTAAGAACGAAAATAACAACTACTCAAATGAACAATTCGGATGCCATGCGATAATTATTTTTTTTTTCGCTGGATTTGTGATTTAACTTACTTTGGAATAATAAGTAGTTACCTACCACTAGTAATTCTTTTTAAACATCAACTTCCTATTATGACAATTTTTCTGTTTACTGCGAGTTACGGCTAAATTATAATTATGGGAAGCTAATATCAGAATTTAATGTCCGAAAAACACAATTAGCTGAGAGAGAAATTTATTACTTTTGTTTTACTTTTTTTTGTTGCGAATCTAAAGATTACATAAAAAAAAAATAACATATAAGTATTCAAACAACTACACATTTTATTTAATTCAAAATATCTCCATTTACTAACAAAAAAATCACACACAAGCCAATGTAAAATTTATTCGTACCAAAAATTTCGGATGTGTGCTAAAATTACATAAAATGGAGGACGTCTCCAATATGATTGACTTGGCATAAAATGCATTTTATTATTTTATCTCGAAGACATCGTTTTTCGTAATGAAATAGCTCCTAAATCTCTCCTAAACCAGGATCAGAAAAATGGGGATGATACCCAGAAACTTCCAAAATATTGTTTTCCCTGATTCTGGCAATATTTCAGCTGTTACGTTTTGTGGAAAAATCCCAATGGGATATGTTTTAATAAAGGTGGGTTGTACCCAAGTTGAGATGTGGATTGAAAACATAAAGAGTTTAAACAAACATTATTTTGTACGCTGTTTAAATTTATAATTTAGCATTAAGTACTAATCGCCTTAATCAAAAAATTACTCCATAGATTAGCTGAATACAAATATTCCACTATATTCGGTTCTTCTGTTCAGCGGTTCAATTTATTTTTAAAAGCTTTTCTTCTTTTTCCGTCCGTTTTTCGTTTTCAATTCAGTTGAAAGTTAAAGAAAAACGCAGTAGGAAATACACCTCAACCTGAAAGATCCTTCGTGCTTAATGTCAGAAAGTTGGTTAGGTAAGTAGAGCTTCTACTTTCCTAATGTAGCTGATGCTACTATTAGCAGAAAAATTCTTAACAGCGTTAGTGCATCTTAATTCTCTGAGGAAAGTTGTTCTTCTTATTCCGTGTAGGGACGGGCGCTGACATATAATGTGCTCTGCTGCTGCGTCTTCTTCAAGACAAAGTGATTATCCGATGATTATTTATAATTATTATTTTTAGTTAATGGAGGTGATATCTTAATCTGTGATGACCTGTTAAGTATCCAACAACATTTTTAATATATCATGCCTGGGTAGGTTTGTCTCAGACCTGGGATGCTTTCCCAATATGAGATGCATATTTTGTGTTCCCAGTTTTTATCTTCATATTAATAGATGATTTGTTTATTTGACAGAATGGCTTGGGTCTAAGAAGCGTCTCCGAGCCTTTTATAGCCAGTTGGTCAGCTTTTTTATTTCACTCAATGTCTGGGAACCTCGTGTCTGGGAACTCACGAGATTTTGCTTTTGTTCCTCGCACTGAGTTATTGGAGGGTTTTAAAGCAGTGCAGTACTGATTTGGAGTCAATAATTGGCAAGCTAAAGGCTTTTATAGCTGCGTGACAGCCTTTAATTCTTGACATGTGAATAAGGTTCGCTCATTCCCTAATTTCATTGAGCTCTGCCTGAAAAATACTGGGACTTTTTCCCATGGGTATTGAGACAATTTTGTTTGATCTGTGGATACCAGCGGCCCAGAGTCTATTTTTGAACCATCCGTATACCACTTTAGGCCGTTTTGGCAATATGGATTGTTGGCAACCCATGCTTTTCTGTTTGAACTTTCTGTGAAGAAACTTTTGTTAAAGCGTAGTGCTTTTGTTGTTTGATCTGTGAACGTGCAGATCATGTCGAGTTCGGGGATTTCCCCAATAGCAATTGCATTAGTTCGGGGTGTTTAATAATGTTGTGCTCTTTCGTTTGTTTCAAGTTGCAGTGTTGCATATAGCCACTTTTTTTATGAAAATGTGAAGGGGGTGTTAATCTTATTAGAGCTTCTATGGCCGTTGTAGGTAAGGTTTTTATGGCACCTGAAATACCAATGTATGCGAGCCGTTGTACCTTATTGAGTTTGATTATCGCGAATTTAGCTGGTTTTCTTCCACCATATTATAGAAGCATATGTTATAATGGACCTTATGATTTTTGTATAGATCCAGTAAGTGATCTTTGGGGATTCTGGGTTTTTCCATACGTACGGCGACATGCCAAGTGGGCGTTCGGTGTTTTTTTTATTCTCGTTGTTAAGGTATGATTTCCAATTCAGTCTTTTATCCAAGATCACTCCCAGATATTTGACCTCGTCGGAATACTTTATGATAGTATCAATTATGGAAATTTGGTTTAGATTTAAGTATCTTCTTTATATGAAAGGAACTGTGATAGGAACAAGGACTATATGCATTTTGCATACGTGTTGTATTGCCCCTAATAATGATGACCAGGTCATCGGCGTATCCAATTACGTGAAAGCCAGTGGATAATCAGTGACCATAGTATGGGGTGAGAGAACTCCTCCCTCAGGGCAGACTTTAACGGCTATTACTGATACTGAGGTGAGTGCTGATGTTGCAGTTATTTTCCGACTTTCTAGCATCGCTCTGATCCATCTGATCATAGGTTCGTCTATTCGTCTATGAATCTAGGCGTTTGATATGGAATTATACCGAAAGCACCTTCTATGTCCAGAAAGGCGCACAGTGCAACCTCTTTGCAGCTAAAATCACGTTTGATTCGTTCTGTTAGATTCAACAGTGCTTTTTCGGTTGACTTGCCTTTCTGGCATGCATATTGGAAGGGGTGCAGAGGTATACCATTATTTAAGCATTCTCTGATATGAAAGTCTTTTATACTTTCCGTCGTTTTTAGGTTGATGCTTTTGCGTGTCTCTGCCTCCCGTGGAATACGAGGCTGGCATCTCTACACCTGTAGCTGCGGAAGTTGAGGTTGACAGCCCTACCTGTAGCTACTCTGGAGGCGGTAATTGTGCTAGGGACTGCTGGATTTTGCTCCCGCGCGACTCTCCACGTTCTTGTTTAAAGCCCTTTTTTTGTCCGTAAAGTATGGCTAGAATTCACTCGTTCACCACTTCGTTACTTTGTGGAAAGAAACTCCTGTTGACATGTGGTTAAGAAAAATCTTCCTCTTCCACAAGCATCACCTCCACATTTCTCCTTGAGTGTCGCAAAGTTTGCTTTTACCCAGTCCGCGGTGGTAGCCTCAGCCAGCATCAGCCATCCGACTTAAAATGTTGTCTCGCGGAAAGATGGTTTAGTCCACCGTGATGTCCAGAATCCTCTCTTGAATCTGAACCAACCCCCAATCTGACAAATATCATTATATTACTATATGACGCTTTGTCGATGGTTGTTTCGCTAGTTTGAGCTCGCTTCGCGTCAGACTGAGGAGGCGAATTATCCTCGGATCGCAGTTTTATAAGTTATTCTTGCCTGCATTTTATCCTCTCCATCTCTTAGCGCTTGTTTGAAACGGCACCAGTTAGATGGAGTAAATTTGCCAAAGACCGACTCTCTCTGACCCGCATTGTCAGAGGTGTTATCTTTGCCCATGTAGTCTCTAAGCTCATCCGACAACATGTTTTCATTGCATAAAGGCTTGTTTCTTAGACGAGCCGCATTCACATCTAAACTTCTAATTTCAGCATCGATTTGTATAGGCAATGCCCGAGTGACAGGTGTTACTAACACGGTGTTCGTCGTTGACATCCGTAGTTGATGGTGCTATGCTATTATAGAGGCATCATTCACTATGTTCGTTTTGTTTAGGCTTTCAATTTTGGAGCCAGGAGTATGCGGGATATAACGGTCGCCCGTGGTTTACCCATATAACAACAGAAGGCTGAATTGAAACCAGATGTCGCCTGGTTTCTCAAGTCAGCAAACTAACAACTACGCATAGCCACTCAACCCTCAGCGTTTGCTTTCCATTGGATTATAATTATTAATTTGCCCAGCCCAAGCTGATTGTAACATTTAGCGAACTTAAAAATTTGTATATGCATAATGCCTCGCCTAGTATAACCAGCCTATCGCATACCTTCGATGACATATATCATATCTTTCACTAACGACGTTCTATTTCATTTATGTGTAAAATATTTGAATGCAATTAAAAATATTGTTCTTGTATTTTCAGACAATAACTCATCACTAGTAGGACAAGATTTCGAATCTTGTTTCATACCAACCTCAAACATTCGTTCAGAATTCAGAAAACATTGCCCAGCAGTAAGTAACTTGTTGCAGGACCCTTTACTATTTGAATTTCACTTATCATTCTTGATTTTTTAAGGTTCCCCAACACTTCAGCAATAACAATTTCCAGCTACAAAAGACATACAACAACGACAACAAATGCAATCACATGAATCATAGGAGAATAGTAATCAAAACCGCCACCAATAATATCGCCTCAATCGTCCGTTGCGCAAACACTGTCCAATCTGATACCAGCAAATTGTCTTAAAACACCTTCATTAAGTCAATCATCATCCATATCAGCTGTCATCGATTCAACTCAAGGCATTTCGACGAGTCAAATCCATGATCAAGCTGCTGATCATTATCACATACACACAACCTCATCAGGAGGCTCGATTGCCAATTCGCCAGACTTGGGGTCACTATGGTATGCGTCGTGATGTAGCGATTGCCTTTATTCTCGGTCGCAACAATAATCAAACGCTAGAGAAAGCCGAAACTATGAAAACTATGTACATCTATGGGGATCATAATATCGATGAATTGAGAAGCAACAGCAACACAATGGTGGAAAGCCATAACTTAGATAGTAATTTTAAAAATTTAAACGATAATAAACTAAGATACTCACATCAAGGAAGTAAAGGTGTTGGTGGCAGCGGCAGCGGCAGCAACAGAATGAATACAGATGCAGCACAAAAATACAGTGAAAGACAGTCAAGCAATTGTAAGTACCTACATTATCCACATAAATACTTTATTCTCCCTCTTGAAGATCTTAGTGATATATGCAGAGTGATGTATTTGCTGCATCAGCAATAGTCCGATTAGACAATTTGAGATTGGTTTGCGTTTGGGTTTGGGCTTAGGAAAGGTTAGGATTGTATTATCACATTTTTCTCCACTCCAAAGTATTGAAAGTAGTTGGAAGTTCGATTACATCAATCACCTCGCAAAAGGAGTACTTGAGTTTCGATTGTAAGAGTCACCTCTTTCTGCTCCTATTCTAATCCACAACCAGCAGACAGACGATGATTGTAACATCTAGCGAACTTTGACGTTTGTATAACCAATGGTCGTTGTTATTTTAACCAATGTTTCATTATCAATTTTTTCTGAAAAACATTACAATTTTGTTGTTTGAATCGAATACGCCATTGTCAATTTTGTGTTTAAGCTACTGCTTAGCATCAACATTTTCATATTTAAGGTAACACAATTCGTGATAATAGTAACAACACATCCGTAGTATTTTAAATATAAACGTGATTGTCCCAAAATATTTACGTTAGTATTAATATTATCCTGCTTGCATTACTATAGATGAGTGATTGATAAAGCAACAACTGGGACATGGTAATTTATTTGTGCGTGTTTAAAAATTTGTATGCTTATATCATCATATAAGTGTTGTTACTTTTCCACAGTAATTTTTGAATAAAAAAAATTTCGGAATAAATCACCATTTGAATTCACTCATCCTAGTAATTTTCTACCTAAAAATAGAAACAATAAACAAATACGCTATTAAGTTTTAAATGCTTTTGTTGGTACAGTTATAGTTTTGTAAAGAATAGTTAAAAAGGAATGTGTAGTTAAAGTTTTCTAGTACAATTACTTTTAATGATTTTTACATAAGAAATTTTGTTATCATATGACGGTCCAATGAGGAACTAAAATCGTTGGCTTCATTGACATAAATGATTAGGAGTTTTTGTGAATCCTTGATTGTTGTTGGCTTTTAGAACTTCCGTATTTTCGATCCATCTTAAGAACATAATGTAATACATTTAGAATTAAATGTAATTTTAATTTTTTTTGTCTGTGGCCAGAATAGCTATTCAAACTCTCTTCTAATTCGTACAAACTAAACGGTCTTTGTGCCAACACTTCCTAACTGCGAATCTTTGTTTTAACTTGTAGACCAAGGGTAATGACCTGGTAATTGCCATTTATGGTCATCTAAACCGAATTTGTGTCTAGAAGTGTGTGTGCAATATGTTGACCACTTCTTCCTATTGCCATGTTTAGTCAGACGTATATATACTTAACTCTACTTAATATTACACTGATACATACATAAATAAATAACCTTAACCTGAATTGCATTTTTTAATTCATTTTGATCTAGGAGCTATCACACAAGTTATTTTTTTTTATTTTTAAATCTAACTGCCTATCATGCGTATACAAATTTATTTCCTATAATTGTATCTATACATAATTTCTCTCCCCAACAACTCCACAAAGTTTGGTAGCACTTCGCGAGTGCGAGTGGGCGAGCAATCTATACCCACGGTGCAACGGCTAGTGAATGCACTGAAGTGCAAATGACATTTAAAGCGATTTGTTTACAACTTTAATATTGTGCTTTGGTGGTTATTCTTGGTAAGTCTATGTTATTTTCTTTTTATTTAAAATGAATACCTTTATTCTTCTGTATATGATGTATTATATTTTATATTTTTTTTTTGTTCAGGATGTTATATTATGGAAGCAGGGGCATCCCATCCGTGTGGTAGGATTAGGGTTTAAAAACACCAACCCGTCACACCATGCGTTCGCGGCAGCGCGAATGGATTAATTTCTGCATTCCACATTTGCAGCAGGTAAGTACCATTTTTCTGTTTATTATCTCATCGATAGTGTTTACCTGTCCAGTGCAGTTGCAATGGGTCAATTGCTTGCCGGATAAAGCATTTTTGTGAGGTATAGTTTGTATTTATTTGGGTATTGACCTCCTTTTTTTTCATTTCGCAGGTACCTAATGGCAGTGTAACGAGGTCATTGACCTCAGGAATATATGGTTGCGTAAGCTGCGTCCGAGCTCCGTAACAACAGTTACATATTTGTCATAGTTTTGTAAAGAATATTTTTAAAGGAATGTGTAGTTAAATTTGTCTAGTACAATTAGTTTTAAAGATTTTTACATCTGAAAATTTGTTATCACATGACGATCCAATGGGGAACTAAAATCGTTGGCTCCGTTGAAATACATAAATGATTAGGAGTTGCTGTGAACCATGCGTTCGCGGCAGCGCGAATGGATTAATTTCTGCATTCCACATTTGCAGCAGGTAAGTACCATTTTTCTGTTTATTATCTCATCGATAGTGTTTACCTGTCCAGTGCAGTTGCAATGGGTCAATTGCTTGGCCTGATAAAGCATTTTTGTGAGGTATAGTTTGTATTTATTTGGGTATTGACCTCCTTTTTTTTCTTTTCTAAGGTACCTAATGGCAGTGTAACGCGGTCATTGACCTCAGGAATATATGGTTGCGTAAGCTGCGTCCGAGCTCCGTAACAACAGTTACATATTTGTCATAGTTTTGTAAAGAATATTTTTAAAGGAATGTGTAGTTAAATTTGTCTAGTACAATTAGTTTTAAAGATTTTTACATCTGAAAATTTGTTATCACATGACGATCCAATGGGGAACTAAAATCGTTGGCTTCGTTGAGATACATAAATGATTAGGAGTTGCTGTGAATCCTTGATTGTTGTTGGCTTATAGAACTTTCGTATTTTCGATCCATCTTAACTTCGAATTGTGTTTCGCCTGGCAGATGGTTGAAGAACATAATGTAATAAATTTAGGATTAAAACGTCTTCTGTTCCTGAAATGAAAGATGTATAAAAAATATTTAGTAAGGTCATATGGCGATATGTATCAAAAATTACCATTCGAAAAGTTTCTGTCAATTTTGGTCTTTCACTTTTACATTGAGCATTGAGCAAGACGATTAATCGAAACCCGTTAACCGGCGCGACATTGTTGTCGTTACTTTAACAATAAAAGTCGATTTGACCATATTCGTGGTAGGTTAACAACTTTTGTGTTTTTTCAACACTGCGTATGATCGATCGAAGGTAAACTTCAATATTTTCGTAAAACAATGTCCACTATTTTACGTAAAAAAAAAATTCCTCCATTTGCATTTATAAGAAATATGACAATTTAACTATGTTCATGATCGTTGGAAAACATTTGTGTTCCTTTAACATTAATTTAGCTTGCAATTTTTTTTATTAAACTGCACAATAATCGTATTTCCTTACCACGAATATGTTTAGTTTATAAAAAATTTGGTTAAACTGTATTGATACTCGAAATTAAATAAATTAATAAAATTGGAGAGTCAGTACTCTATCATAATTATTGTTATTTGAATATGAAATTAAAAATGTAATTCTTTATTAACTCAAAAACCATATTTGAATCAACCACAAATATGTTTAAATTGAACAAGAAGTTGTTGCAAGTATGCATAATGCCTCGCCTAGTACGATCAGCCTATGATGAGGTATATTGTATCTTTCACTAACGACGTTCTATTTCAGTTATGTTATGTGTAAAATATTCTAATGCAACTAAAAACATTGTGGTTGTATTTTCAGACATTAACTCATCATTAGTAGTACAAGATTCCGAATCTTTTTTTCATACCAACCTCAAACATTCAGACATTCGTTCAGAATACACACAACATTGCCCAGCAGTAAGTAACTTGTTGCAGCACCCTTTACCATTTGTATTTCACTTATCATTCTTTATTTTTTAAGGTTCCCCACCACTTCAGCAACAACAATTTTCAGCTACAAAAGGCATACAACAACGACAACAAATGCAATCACAGATACCTCACTGATAGGAGAATAGTAATCAAAATAAACCGCCACCATTAATATCGCCTCAATCGTCCGTTGCACAACCACTGTCCGCTCTGATACCAGCAAATCGTCTTAAAACACCTTCCTCTGGTCAATCATCCTCTTCATAAGCAGTTATCGATCCAACTTAAGACATTCCGACAAGTCGAATCCACGAAAGTGGACATTTAGACGATTCGACTTTACCCAGACGATGATGAATCGATCAAGCTGCTGATCATTATCACATACACACAACCTCATCAGGAGGCTCGATTGTCAATGTAGCTTGATGTAGCGATTGCCTTTATTCACGGTCGCAGCAATATTATAACGCTAGAGAATGCGCTAAACTACGAAAACTACATCTATGGGGATCTCATCGCCTCGAATGGATTGATCAATTGTCCCCAAGCTAAATTTATACTTAAGACTGATCGCAATATGTATTTGCTTTTCCCGGAGGATGTAGGTGTAGACAAAAAATAATCTAATTTTAATCGGCTGCAATCTTAGCTATAGCAAGAGATTTAACTTATACGTGCCGACCTTTGCATTTTATTTTGAATTTCGAAACAATGTAAACATTTTTAAACTTTAAGGCTCATTATAAATTTATTTAATCTATTGTACAATAGGTATTCATTTCACTAGTTAGTTAGTTAGTTATAATTGACTATATTTCATTATAAATGCTACAAATAAATAATGTTTCTTACAAGGGGAGTATCAATCTTGGGAATCACGGATTCCGATAATTTTTATATATGTTGTAGGGCAGCTTCCCCTGCCTAACAGGGTAAAAGGGTAAGACGCCCTTCTTCCCCATTTTCGAGAAAAATCGCTTTAAAGTTTTGGTAGTAAGTAAATATAAATGATTTTTACTGCTTGTAAAAGAAGCGGCGTAGATCAGTGGAAGAGTGCCCAACGAACTGATCGCATGGTTGGCTGTTCAAGGCTTGCCAGTTCTCGGAATTCCTTTAGAACTGGACATATTGCTAGAAAGTGCATTACATCTTATCTTGCTTTCATATTAAAGATATTGCATAAAATTGGTAGTTCTGGTCGGTTAGGTATATAATTCAATTAAACCAACTCTCCTCTCATTTTAAAAATGGTGCTAATTTTGTCTGTTGGAAATAGCTTAAAAAGAATGTCCGCTCTTCAAGCTGGTATTGTATTTTGCTATAGTACATCCTATATTGGGAAGATTGGGCTTCATTAACATATTTCTGGTATATAGCATTGCCAGTTCTTTTAATAGGGTATCAAACTGCCTTTTTAGAGAGTCTGACTGCAAGCTCGAAATTAAGTTAGGGGTTACCACTCACTCTAACGCAAGATGCTCCCATACATGAACCAGGTTGCCTCTTGTTTGCATAATAACTTTTTTTGGTAATCTTTCATCCTATAGCGCCATCACTTTTAGAATGTAATTAAAATGCATTCGTAATGTGCTCAGAAACATAGGAGGCGTCCCTGTTTCTATATGCAGCATATAGTTGGGGGTACTACTAGGCAATCTAAATATTCGCTTAAGAAAATATCGCAGGAACATCTCGACAGACGTATAAGAACAGTATCCCCACACTTGAACTCCATACAAAAGAATAGCTGCTTCTGTTTATTGGAACAACTTTTGTTTGGCACTGGCTTACAAGTTTAGTATTTATACATTTTCCCCATTCCAATGACTGTGGAAGCGTTTGGCCGGGGTCTGTCAACGATTAAAAATACCCCTGTGGTAAATTGCAAATACATTGCCGTAAAGGAAAGCAACTTTATTCTCAATCAAATAATTCCAAACCAAATGTAGCAGCCCAAATTTTAGCATGAGATTAGCTTATTTTTAATCAATTTTAAAGAAAGACGTTGTGATTTACGAAAAATATGTGATTTGTAAATTGCAATTGAAAATATTGCAATTGGACGGAATTCCTTCCGTGTACGCCTAATATTTCTGAAGCTACAGCATTTAGAGTTCTTATACTTCAAGATCGGATACAAGCCAATTTACCTTATATGGTGATAGTAAACCACACAACGGTACCACGTTGTTTTCGTCTAAAGTATAGCAATATCTATCTACTTAAGTAGTTTTTTGTAACTGGGATGACCTAACATACATGCATTCTTTAATTTATGATTATTAGGTACTAGAAGAAGACTTCATCTCATTTGTTGCCCACCACTGCATATTTCTCCAGCACTTAAGTACACTTTATATTATCCATAGCTAAGCCAATAGCAAACCAACGCAAGGTAAAACACTCGGTATTTCCTACCTTAGGAAAAGAGTAAAATAAAGTCACATTTCCATACCATAACACATTTATACGGGAACATACCAACATCTAAACGTGTTGAAATTATACGCAGCCTTTATGCAACCTTCTTTAAGTTTTATAAATAACGTTACATTCCTTCTTAATAAGTAATAATCAGAATTGCGGGATTTAAACACTATCAGATCTGTATCGTGGAGTGCTTATTCCAATCCTATCAAGCTTAGGTTTAGGGGCAGACGTCTTTATGTAATGTTTCAACTTGAACTTCACACGAAATTTGAAAATAAAATATGAATTATATAAAAAGTTATCGCTATATGTATCGGTCAATGTTCCACAAGTGGTCCTTTGCGTTGACCAGAATAACTTCTCAACACTTCCCGCAAATTCATTCAAATACAAAAAAATTGTGTTTTAATAGTAAATCGAGAAGGTTTTAATTTTTGAAAATAAGAAAAATGGCGGCCTTAGGCAATTTACTTCCAAATTTTCAGAAAAAAACAACTTTAAAAAAAAAATGCTTTCATCAGTTTTAAAAAAGTTGGTTAGAGCGACCTTAAGAACATAGTTTTGAGTAAAATGCGTTTAAAGTTTTACACTCGACTTTCTCGAGTGTCAGAAAGCCTGCCGGTGAATAACTCGAAAAGAATTCGTCGGATTCTTTTGAAATTTTAAGAGAATATTTTTAAGATGAGAAAATATTTTTTTTAATTCTGATTTTTTTAAACTCAGATTTCGATGATTCACTTTCTACTGCAAATTCATTTATTATATTATTCAGCGTTTGTTATGTTTTCGTCTAAGGATTGCTTCGCAGCATAATACAGATTTAGTTGTAGCTCTGCATCTGATATTGATATCTGAGATGCTAACATGTTAACCTTAGAAGTTATCAAACTCAGTGACTAAACCCGGCGGTTACTCCGGCGGTTACCTCCAAGTAGATTGAGGTTCCTTTCAACTTGTGCTCGCCACTTAGGGCGAGGTCTTCCTATACTGCGTTGTCCCTCCGAATTTGAGTTAGCCATATTAAATCGTCTCCTCCATAACACGTCAACGCATACGCATATCATACGAAGAACTTTTCCCTCGAAACGACCAAAGATATCTTCATCCGCCTCATAAACTACTACTACTACTCAACGTAGACACTTTCAGAAACTTCCTTTTGCCCCTTTTTCCTTCCCGACGACGTTATGATCAGGAGTGAGGAAGACCTCCTCTCGGATGGTATGATCCCTCAGACGAAGAACCTGCTTCAATGAGATTTGCCTGTGTGGTTGGACCTTAAAATAGATAATTGAGGTAATCAAATGGCGGTGTTGGTAGATTTATGTGACTCAAGGGATTTTTACCCGTTATTTGAAAATGCAATTTTGTTTAAAATCTTGCAAAAATTTCCAAAAATTAACTTTACTGCAAATAAAAAGCTTTGGTAAGACTGTGACTGGTGAGGTGATTATTGATTTGTAATTAATATTTTTTTTAATTAAATTAAATTGGTTAAAATTTTGGAATACTACATTTACTCTTTAAACACTAGTATTTTTTTCTGAACACACTACTTCACTTTGGTTTTATGAGGTTTAGGATGGTTTTGCATATCCTCAGCACCGACTGTGGCTCTTCTACAAGTGTTATATTTTATTTGTCTACTTTGAATAAAAAAAACTTCTATTTATTTATTTATTTATTTATTCTTCTTTTGACTTAAACATATTGAAACCAACTTAGAGACTAACTTATTCTAAAAGTAAAAAGTATGTTAACACCTCGGGAAGCTATGCTTTCCATGGTAAAGGAATGCATTTGTTTACGAAATATTCATATTTCATATTGCACCGTATGAAATCTGAATATTAGGAAAAAAACAAGATTTCTTGCAACGTGCGCAAAAATGGCTGCGCGTGCAGTTTAAATTTACTGTATTGAAATGGACGGGGAAATGGGCCATATCCGTTTAAGACTGGTTTTGCTTTGTAAGCAAAATGGTATGGGAAACCGTTAGACGAAGGGGAATGTGGAGAATAATGTTGGCGTGGGTTTAGGTGGAGTCTCGGACGTAACACAAGGTTTCCCTGTTCGTCTCTAATATTTTTCCTATTCTATTCTATATTATTTTTTTATTTTTCACAACGTCCGGAATATCTTCTAAATTCATTTTTCGTTTCAAAAGTTTTAAATCAAAATAACAAATAAACATTCATTGGAATTTATAAATTTAATTAGTAGGTGAACAATAATATATTTATTCTATATAACACAAAAAAAAAAAATTTTTTTTTAATCAAAAAATTTAAAATCTTCATAGAAACATATTATATGTTTTAGATAAACAATACTCATATTAACTAAAAACATTCATAAATCATGTTTCTTTGCGACTCCTAAATAATAATGTTACTTATTTTCCTTTTCAGACAGGTGACATATATAATATAACTCTACATTTTAATCAACAAAAATAAAATTATCCATTATGGCGAAATACGGAAAAAAATAAAGTGCACGACTGGGTCATATGAAACTTTCTCGGTTCATGAGATGCGTTTTGAATCACAAAATGAATCAAAAAGTAATGGTGACAAATTTATTTAAATCACTTTTTAGGTTTTGAAAAATTCGATTTTCTCAAAAACAGCACGTACGATTTTAATGTAATTTCGCACATTGGACACTTTTAACATAGTTGTTCGAAATGCAAAAAATTATCAAAATCGTCCGTTTTTAAGAAAACGAATTAATTTTAAATTAAAAAAAATAATTTAAATTGTATGGTAGATACCGTTATATCAAAAGATAAAGCAAAAAATAAAAAGGTACCCCGAGATGTAACCCGAAAAACTTTATATACAAACTTTGAAGAAAATACGTCGAGCCGTTTCGCCATACGGCGCCCGGACAGGCAGACAGACAGACGGACGGCATTGGCTGACCCATTTTATAGTCGTATACCATCCCTCATACTCAGTTTGAGTTCGAAATTTCCGCACGATCGCAATAACTTTCTCTTTAGTATACTAATGTTTACGAGAAAGTTAATTAAATGATTTTGCAAGTGTGGTCGTTGATCGAAGAATACAGATATTTTTACTCGCTACCGTTTTTCCAGTCATGCAGTACATTGCATGCAATTGCCTTAGTTTCTGTGGAACCCTTAAAAAAAATTATGACAACTGTACAGTCTGAATCACCTCGATTTATGCACGGTAATTTGATCGTCCAGGTCTGTTAAATTTAAAGATAAAACATAAGGAAAGGCTACAGTCCGCTTGGGGCGAACAGTATGATACCCTATCCTTATCCCTATGTGCCCCAAAGAAAAAATTCATAAGGAGGATGATAGATAGCATTTTATTTCATTCTATGAAATTTATAGAAAAAAAAATATTTATTTTGAAAAAACGCCCCCAAAAAGTGGGCGTGGCAACTTTACAACTTTATCTCTCTAACTTAAGCCTTAAAACGGTTTTTTCTAAATTGTGGGCGTGGCAGTGGGCGGATTTAAAAACTTTTAACACTTTACCATTTCGGGACCCTAGGGAGTATATGCTCCAAATTTCAGCCTCCTAGCATAACTTTAAAGGCCTCAAAAGTTGATACGGACGGACGGACGGACGGACGGACATTGCTAAATAGTCTTAGGATTTGGTCCTGATCATAAATATATATACTTTTATGGGTCTACGACGAATATTAAGGGGTGTTACAAACTATGTGTCAAAATTAATATACCCTTAGGATAGGGTATAAAGAGGGTATTTATAAACAAATTTAAAGTCAATTACTTCGCTTTCTCATTCAATATCTGTATGCAGCTTTGTCATCAATTGTTTTTAGAATTCATGCACTTCCTCTGCAGGTATCCAGTACGGTGCGGATTTTTATTTGGGATTTTCTTAGGGTTTCCTTCCTGCAAAGATGTATTTATTTTGTTTATTTTTTTTAATCAGTAGTAATGTCAGAAATTTAAAGTAATATATTTAGTCTAAAGTGCATAGGTGTTGTGGGGCTTGATACGAAATACAATAACAGTTGCCGTTGTTATAGCAGCTGTTTGACAATGGTCGGTCAACATAGTTCGGTTACTCAATCCATTCACTAAAACGGTCGCACTTGCATCATTTTAGAAAATAAAATGGCCTCACTTTGGTCCTTAGGGAGCTTCTCAAAAAATATATTAAGATTCTCTGTAATTTACTTATGTATCATATTTTGACCGCAGCATCCTTGATATGTCACAGATGATCAATGATTTCCAACTTCATTCGGTGGCGGTCTACCTATGTTGCAAACTTTTGTCCTAATCGATTAAACTGCCCGTTAAGTTTTTGTTACCATTTCTTCGGCCCGCTCGTTGCCAGCTAAAGTCCCGCACCCAAGAACACAGCAAGCTTCGTGTTATGCTGTGAGCCAAGTGTGTTAAGTTCCGAGCGACAGCGTTGCACTAGCTTGGACTTTATTTCATTAGTAGTAAGGCTGTCAATAATTGTGTCATATGTAAAATAAGCTTCGGAATATGTAAAATAATCGTCGAATGACAAAAAAAAAAACAAGTTTTTATGTTTAAATTTTAGTATTAGTTCGTACTTCTGCGTTTAAATTTAGTTGAGATATCAACTCCGTTAAGAGTTATAATAATTCAATATATTTTATATGTGATGGGTCAAATAGGGTCTGAGCCACTGTATGTTTTAGATTCTTTTTATTGGGACCATTAATTTAAAAAAATGGCATGTAAGAAATTTCAGCTGTGAGGCTGAGTAATAAGCGAAAAGTAACTTCATATAAGTAAGTGGGATGTGGACTTTTAATAATTTTATAAACATAGCTGAAGTTGTTATTTTAAATCCTAAGTCTATTTTTAAACACTACCAGCCGTATTCCTTAAAACACCTCTCACAGGTTGTTTAGTTAAACAACGCGTAAGTATTTACGCAACCTTTACGCATCTTTGCTGAAATTCTGATTTATAAACGATTTTCCTCTGTGTTTTAACTAAACGAGGTTTGTGTCTAAATAAGTAAGAATACTTAAAAAACTAGTACCAAAAACATAAAACTCTACTACATTTGGCTTTGAGTGCAGAAACTCAGCTGTATTTGACAGATTTTTGTTTATTTATATGGAAATATTTTGCGTAGCATGATGAATGAAGTCCCAAAATAAAAGAAAAATGTCCGAAAATTGGGATTGCACTGATAAGGTGGAAATGAAATATGTTACAAAGGCACACATATATATAATCAATTATACGATTTGCATTGTCTCGGGTTAATTTGTTGGCTAAAGAAGTTAATTAAATCTATATCCTTCTCAAAAGCTGCATTTGAAATGGCATTTTTATATCTCTTTATACCTTACAACTTTTTTGTTTTAAAGAAAATATAAAAATTACATTAATTTTACACACACCTTACGCAGTCTCTAAACGCAAATTTTGGCGTTTAGGTTACGCATCGCTTAAGCAACGTTGCTTAAGTTTTATAAATAATATTTTGCTGCGTAAAGGTAGTTTAAGTATTGCGTAAAGTTACGCTGGACTTAAAATATGTTTATAAATAAGGCTGTACGAGTCTATATTGAATCTATATTTTTCTCTCATAATTGCACAAAGAACGAGAAAGTTCGTCGGAGATCTCAATTTCCCTGATTCCAGTATCACCCGTTACCCAAACAAGAGTAGAGTTTAATCTTTCGACCAATTTCAAAGGGTTAAACGATTGAGCTAGGCCTTAAGTGTAGCTTGGCTGTAACTACAGCCACAAAGATTTCGACCCCTCCAACTGTTCTTCACAATGCATAGCCATTAGAATACCAAAGGGCTCTGTATTCATTGCATTATTAATTATTTTAAATGTGTTATGTAGTATGTACATAAAAATATACAACTAACTTAGTTTACTTTAAATTTAATAACATTCGCTGCAGTAATGATCATTAACGCACATTTTTTATTGTTTTGAGAAGCAACAATTGGTTTCTTTCCCACAAAATTGTGAAAATAATATTCAACAGTATATGCATTAAAGTAGTTTCGCAAAAATCCTCATTGTCTACCTTTTAAAATGAGTGGTCAATTATTAAAACCGTTCCAGCCATTCCCCCGCATATTAAATTCAAAAAACGCTCGATCATACAAAAACATTTTCACCACCGCCATTTTCTTGCATACACACAGGGGCACTCAAAATGTTTCCTTCGGTTTATTCTCCGCCTGTCGTCAGGGGTCGAATTAATTTTCCTTGTATACCATACGGAGGCCTATTTTTATACCCTATCCTAAGGATATATTAATTTCGACACATAGTTTGTAACACCCCTTAATATTTGTCGTATATTCAAAAGTGTATATATTTACGATCAGCATCAAAACCTAAGATTATTTAGCAATGTCCGTCCGTCCGTGCGTACTCAATTTTTAGGCCTTCAAGCTCAAACTAGGAAGCTGAAAACACACATTCCCTTGAGTTCCGAAATGGATATGGTATGGATAGGGTATCATACTGTTCGCCCCAAGGGGACTGTAACCTTTACTTACGTTTACATCAATTTGTTGTTTCCAATTAATAGATACGTTTTATTTTAATATTTTACAATACTCTTTTAAATACTTTTAAAATACATATATACATTAATTATGTCATGATAAAGCATTAATGATTTTGCTGTCAGACGATTTTCGTCGTCAAACGCATTCTGTCATTACGTGATACCGCCCCGAGCTCTGTCGGCCACTGAAATAGACTCAAACTTAATATAAAAAAGTGTAACGCGATTTCTTTTTCCGAAAATCGCATTATATGTTATTTGCCTTTAAAATTGCATCTAAACGTAACTGGCCGGTCTCAAATGCTGAGGTTGATTAATTGATTCCACTTTCTCGTTTAAAAGTAAATTTCAACATTAAGCCCCTCAAGCCACCACCGAGTATGATACATTAAATGCAAGGGAAAAAATTATAGAAACCACTTCATTCTTTCTTCTTTATTTACCTCGCACATTAGATCGCTAATTGATCATATCGTCCCTGCATTTTATTACATCAATTTTCCAACACACAATATAATTCCCATAATAACTTTTCACCACATATTAAACATAAATACTTTCTTTTATTCACCCTTTTTAAGAATATCTGTACTTCCAAAATTGTAAAGAATTTGTCGCGCAAGAATACAAATTCAATTATCGAAATACGAATATCGGATCAATAACCGAATATATTATTATTCCACTTTAGTGCTTCTTTAAGGCTTTGCTTACATTCAAGGAAATGTGAGCGACAAAGATTGGTCCGATTCACACCATATATAAGTGTGTAATTTACTGTGATGCTGACCAGAAAAACTAATCCTAAAATCGTAATCAAAAAACTATTAAAATAGCGATCTAGCAATAGTAAATAGGTACACGATTGATGCGAGGATTTTTGAAACCGGACGATGAACGCATTGTGGATATTCATTGCCTTCCATGGGGAAAAGTCCAACTTCAAAATTATGAAATTGTTTATTTTGGACACAATGTTCCTTTATATTTCTGTTAAAAAGTCAACTGAACGTCACTCCAGCATTGTTGCATAATTTGGTTTTGGATATATTACCTCTCAACACAAACTTTTTGATAATGTCTAGTGCTAAAGGATGGGTCAAGATGTAATCAATTTACATTGGTTTTTCATTATGAGTGACACAATAAGATGCATAAGAAAACAAGTAACTTGATATTTAAAGTATAGAACAAAGAAAATGAGCTACAGTTGCGGTTTTCTGGAAATTGTTTGTGAACACTTTACGAAGAGTTACAAAAACGTGAAAACCACCCCAGCATACAATATCAATGAAAACTAAAAGAGTAAAACCGATGTCTGGTAACATACACCAGTACCAAAGTCATATGTTCGAAAGCACCATAATAATAAAACTGTTGATTATTTTGTCAGACAGTAATAAACACTTGTTAAATGTAAATGTACTAATTATGTAACTTTGACAAGTACTATAAGTAAGAAAGGGTGATAGACAAAGAAGTCCATGGCCTTTCAAGTCAATGCATCTGTTTAAGCCCTGTCCAGTAGCTCCAAATTTTGTAATTGGTGCACCAGATCCTATCCGATTTACTATGTGAACGTCTCCATTCTGCACCACACTAATCGGTACGTACTAGTGCGGCTTTCGACCGGCAGATCTTCAAACTTAGGCAAATCCTGGAAAAGACCAAAGAATTTCAAGTCGCGACACATCATTTTTTATTGACTCTAAAACATTCATAGTCAGCAGCTCTTCATGAAGATTGCTGAACTCGGGATCCTGACAAAACTTATACAACTGTGTAGCGTGACGCATTTTGTCTTGAATGAGGACAAGACCAAATAAATGCGATCAACAAACAAACAAGCTTATTTCCACCAACTAGGACAAAATATCACTATTGATAACAGCAACTTCTGGAAAGTTCAGGAGTTCATTTACCTCGGTATTAACATCAACTTAACCTATGACAACAAAACTCCTTATTTTGCCAGTTCTGTTATACGGCGCCGAGTGCTGAACAACAAACAGAAAGGGAAGCAGAAAATTCTTAGACGGATATTTGGTCTTGTTTGTGGGGAGAACGAATGGATGAGAAGAGCTCAGAGAGGAGGACGAAGTCTATGAGATCCAAGATGTGGATGTAGTGCGGTGGTGTGTGTAGGCAAAAAAGACAATAATGCTGCAGATAAGAGAATCATCCAGTCCCCAGGTTCAAGGCGACAAGGCAAACCGAGCATGCATCGCTAAAATAGTCGCCGGGAGAAATTATTTTATATGTATAGATTGCAAATTAAGCAGTGGCGATTCCTCTCGGTTAGCTAGTTTAGCGGCGCTTAACCAAGAATTTTAATGAATAAATTCAATGAAATACATTTTATAGGCAAAACGCAACGAATGACCATGTTAATGTTATTATGAATTGCAATAATCAATTACACAAACAGCAAAACTACCTACCAATATGTCTGCAAATCATATTTTCATACACGCAATACAAATCTCCCATGGGACCATATAAAAAGTCTCCCTTGAAATATTCTTTAGCGCGTCTAATGAAAAAAGAATTAACGACAGTATACGTCTTTTTTAAGGCTGAATGTGAATATGGTATATCTATACGAAATAGATATGCAAGCAATACTGGCGTGTTACATTCGCAGGGTCTTTCGGTCGAAATCAATCCAAGTTAAATCAATAATTTATCTCGCTGCAAAGTATTTATTTATTTTAGTTTAAAATCATATTGAGATTGCTTTCTTTTGATTTCTTTTCGGAATTTTCTGTTAGTCATTCTGAGCTGAACGACATGTGGGATAGACTTCAGTTCGTAGATTCGAATGATTTCTTTTTTATTGTTTGTCCGTGCTGAATTACCGAAATCTGAATTTGTTTACATAAAACTTTGAATTTCAAGGAAAGTGTGATGTTATTTTATGTTTCCTGTCGCCGATACACTGTGTTGGGACCGAATATGTGCAATTTAAATATTTACGACGTCTGGATTTGATACTGTTGGGTTGTAGAATAGGGGTCCGATGACCATGAAAATAAAACGTGTTCAAATTGTGGATGCATCAGTTTAAAACTAGAAGACCGTATATGTTTTTAAATAAAAACAAGAGACTTAAACTACTTAGCTAAATTACTGATATCTGAACATTAAGACTGCAAATAACTACAGGAATAACGGACAGACACAGTTAAATCGGCTTAGGTTTTAATCCTGATCATAAATATATTTACTTTTAGGGGTCTACGACGAATATTAAGGATAGGGTATAGAAAGGAAAATCTACTGAGACCGCATTGATGGACGTAAAGAGCTTTACCGGAGGTTCCTTTGCTGTTTTGATAGTGCCCCTGACAAGCTCACCAATTGCGGCCCTCGAGATGCCTAAGAGCATGGAAATAACAGCATCTATTGGTCCATTACTAAAACAAAAATTGTAGTATTCCGTGTTTAAACTGTCTTTACTTTTATTTTTTTATTATTCTTTCCTAATTTTGTAATTTTCCAATTTATTTTCTTTATTCTACAATTTTAAATCTTTTAACATTTTATTAAATATCATTGTTAATATTCTTACTTTTCCATTTGTGTTTTACTTCCTTTATTTTTTTTTTCTAGCTCTGTATATAGATCGGAATGAACGGTAAGGGAACTTGTGTTTTGAAACTTTTTGTATCGCTAGTCTTTCAGTACATGTTTTTTCCATTGTTTTTGCTTGTCTATAATAGAGATTCAGAGCAATGAATTAGGCGAAATAGTAATCTTTAGTTGAGAGTACTCTTACCGAAGGCATGAGGGCCCTTAATTTATTCGCTGTTAATACAAATATTCCCACACACTTTTCGTCGGTATCAAGAACTATTTTAGATGTGTTTTTTGTTAGCAATTGTAATGACATTTTATTTTATTATTAACTTTCCGACCCGTTTTTTCCAAACACGTTGGAAATTTGACTTTGTCATCTATTTCTCGTTCGCTAGCCATTAACACAGAGATTTTAATAACTTAATAATCCTCTGCTAGAAGTAGAAGCGAGTCTTATTGAATGGGACAATGCATTTTTCTTATCCTTCCCTTTTGATCAAATCCAGTTCCTAAATTACAACATTTCTCCATTCTTTAATAAGTAGTTATGTTCCATTAAAAGTGAAGCCAATTCAGAATGACCAGTATAGTTAGTTAACTAACGAATTATGGACATACGAGTTCAGGCTTATAACGAGTGGAAGCGATACAGCTTAGACTTTCATATCTGCCTCTATCGTACCCTTCGCAAACAGGTCAGTAAAAAAAGGCTGCTAAGTATAAATTTTACAAGACCAAATTAAATCCTTCGTTCACAGGTCGACAGCTTTGGAAAAATCTGCGTGCAGGAATTGGCAAAAAATACCCTAATTTCGACGATAATTTAGTTTTAAACCTCCTTAACAAAAACTTCGTTACACTTCCTTTCCCCGATATTAATGTATATAGTTTCTTCAAGTCAATCGGTGCATCCTAGTGCATTAGCTAACACTTTCGAATTTTGTTGTGTTGTGCAGATGTTGTTGCAATCTTGTTGTCAGTGAAGTCAAATGAAGTTGGATTAGACGGAACACAGCCCAAATTTGCTAAAATCATTCTTCCTATAATTCTACCCGCCCTAGTCCACGTCTTCAATCACATTTTAACAACCGGTGTTTATCCTTTTCAGTGGAAAAATGTGAAGATTGTTGCTATCCCAAAAAGCCCAAGCAGTAAGTTGTCAGGCTAAAGCCCGACAAAAATCACAGCCGCATAATTGCGGTCATTAGCGTAGTTGAAGAGATTAGATAATATCTGGACATCAACAAAGTGACCTTATTAATATTTTTTGACTTCTCTAAGGCCTTTGATACTGTCGATCACTTCAATTTATGCAAATTGATTTTTCACCATCAGCTGTACAATTAATGTCGGCATACCTAAGGCTACGGAAGCTAGCAGTTTCTGCAGGTACAGTAATCTTCCGACTTCCTTTTCACCTAAACATAAATACTTTCTTTTATTCACCCTTTTTAAGAATATCTGTACTTCCAAAATTGTAAAGAATTTGTCGCGCAAGAATACAAATTCAATTATCGAAATACGAATATCGGATCAATAACCGAATATATTATTATTCCACTTTAGTGCTTCTTTAAGGCTTTGCTTACATTCAAGGAAATGTGAGCGACAAAGATTGGTCCGATTCACACCATATATAAGTGTGTAATTTACTGTGATACTGACCAGAAAAACTAATCCTAAAATCGTAATCAAAAAACTATTAAAATAGCGATCTAGCAATAGTAAATAGGTACACGATTGATGCGAGGATTTTTGAAACCGGACGATGAACGCATTGTGGATATTCATTGCCTTCCATGGGGAAAAGTCCAACTTCAAAATTATGAAATTGTTTATTTTGGACACAATGTTCCTTTATATTTCTGTTAAAAAGTCAACTGAACGTCACTCCAGCATTGTTGCATAATTTGGTTTTGGATATATTACCTCTCAACACAAACTTTTTGATAATGTCTAGTGCTAAAGGATGGGTCAAGATGTAATCAATTTACATTGGTTTTTCATTATGAGTGACACAATAAGATGCATAAGAAAACAAGTAACTTGATATTTAAAGTATAGAACAAAGAAAATGAGCTACAGTTGCGGTTTTCTGGAAATTGTTTGTGAACACTTTACGAAGAGTTACAAAAACGTGAAAACCACCCCAGCATACAATATCAATGAAAACTAAAAGAGTAAAACCGATGTCTGGTAACATACACCAGTACCAAAGTCATATGTTCGAAAGCACCATAATAATAAAACTGTTGATTATTTTGTCAGACAGTAATAAACACTTGTTAAATGTAAATGTACTAATTATGTAACTTTGACAAGTACTATAAGTAAGAAAGGGTGATAGACAAAGAAGAGAGTCCATGGCCTTTCATGTCAATGCATCTGTTTAAGCCCTGTCCAGTAGCTCCAAATTTTGTAATTGGTGCACCAGATCCTATCCGATTTACTATGTGAACGTCTCCATTCTGCACCACACTAATCGGCACGTACTAGTGCGGCTTTCGACCGGCAGATCTTCAAACTTAGGCAAATCCTGGAAAAGACCAAAGAATTTCAAGTCGCGACACATCATTTTTTATTGACTCTAAAACATTCATAGTCAGCAGCTCTTCATGACGATTGCTGAACTCGGGATCCTGACAAAACTTATACAACTGTGTAGCGTGACGCATTTTGTCTTGAATGAGGACAAGACCAAATAAATGCGATCAACAAACAAACAAGCTTATTTCCACCAACTAGGACAAAATATCACTATTGATAACAGCAACTTCTGGAAAGTTCAGGAGTTCATTTACCTCGGTATTAACATCAACTTAACCTATGACAACAAAACTCCTTATTTTGCCAGTTCTGTTATACGGCGCCGAGTGCTGAACAACAAACAGAAAGGGAAGCAGAAAATTCTTAGACGGATATTTGGTCTTGTTTGCGGGGAGAACGAATGGATGAGAAGAGCTCAGAGAGGAGGACGAAGTCTATGAGATCCAAGATGTGGATGTAGTGCGGTGGTGTGTGTAGGCAAAAAAGACAATAATGCTGCAGATAAGAGAATCATCCAGTCCCCAGGTTCAAGGCGACAAGGCAAACCGAGCATGCATCGCTAAAATAGTCGCCGGGAGAAATTATTTTATATGTATAGATTGCAAATTAAGTAGTGGCGATTCCTCTCGGTTAGCTAGTTTAGCGGCGCTTAACCAAGAATTTTAATGAATAAATTCAATGAAATACATTTTATAGGCAAAACGCAACGAATGACCATGTTAATGTTATTATGAATTGCAATAATCAATTACCCAAACAGCAAAACTACCTACCAATATGTCTGCAAATCATATTTTCATACACGCAATACAAATCTCCCATGGGACCATATAAAAAGTCTCCCTTGAAATATTCTTTAGCGCGTCTAATGAAAAAAGAATTAACGACAGTATACGTCTTTTTTAAGGCTGAATGTGAATATGGTATATCTATACGAAATAGATATGCAAGCAATACTGGCGTGTTACATTCGCAGGGTCTTTCGGTCGAAATCAATCCAAGTTAAATCAATAATTTATCTCGCTGCAAAGTATTTATTTATTTTAGTTTAAAATCATATTGAGATTGCTTTCTTTTGATTTCTTTTCGGAATTTTCTGTTAGTCATTCTGAGCTGAACGACATGTGGGATAGACTTCAGTTCGTAGATTCGAATGATTTCTTTTTTATTGTTTGTTCGTGCTGAATTACCGAAATCTGAATTTGTTTACATAAAACTTTGAATTTCAAGGAAAGTGTGATGTTATTTTATGTTTCCTGTCGCCGATACACTGTGTTGGGACCGAATATGTGCAATTTAAATATTTACGACGTCTGGATTTGATACTGTTGGGTTGTAGAATAGGGGTCCGATGACCATGAAAATAAAACGTGTTCAAATTGTGGATGCATCAGTTTAAAACTAGAAGACCGTATATGTTTTTAAATAAAAACAAGAGACTTAAACTACTTAGCTAAATTACTGATATCTGAACATTAAGACTGCAAATAACTACAGGAATAACGGACAGACACAGTTAAATCGGCTTAGGTTTTAATTCTGATCATAAATATATTTACTTTTAGGGGTCTACGACGAATATTAAGGATAGGGTATAGAAAGGAAAATCTACTGAGACCGCATTGATGGACGTAAAGAGCTTTACCGGAGGTTCCTTTGCTGTTTTGATAGTGCACCTGACAAGCTCACCAATTGCGGCCCTCGAGATGCCTAAGAGCATGGAAATAACAGCATCTATTGGTCCAGTACTAAAACAAAAATTGTTGTATTCCGTGTTTAAACTGTCTTTACTTTTATTTTTTTATTATTCTTTCCTAATTTTGTAATTTTCCAATTTATTTTCTTTATTCTACAATTTTAAATCTTTTAACATTTTATTAAATATCATTGTTAATATTCTTACTTTTCCATTTGTGTTTTACTTCCTTTATTTTTTTTTTCTAGCTCTGTATATAGATCGGAATGAACGGTAAGGGAACTTGTGTTTTGAAACTTTTTGTATCGCTAGTCTTTCAGTACATGTTTTTTCCATTGTTTTTGCTTGTCTATAATAGAGATTCAGAGCAATGAATTAGGCGAAATAGTAATCTTTAGTTGAGAGTACTCTTACCGAAGGCATGAGGGCCCTTAATTTATTCGCTGTTAATACAAATATTCCCACACACTTTTCGTCGGTATCAAGAACTATTTTAGGTGTGTTTTTTGTTAGCAATTGTAATGACATTTTATTTTATTATTAACTTTTCGACCAGTTTTTTCCAAATACGTTGGAAATTTGACTTTGTCATATATTTCTCGTTCGCTAGCCATTAACACAGAGATTTTAATAACTTAATAATCCTCTGCTAGAAGTAGAAGCGAGTCCTATTGAATGGGACAATGCATTTTTCTTATCCTCCCCTTTTGATCAAATCCAGTTCCTAAATTACAACATTTCTCCGTTCTTTAATAAGTAGTTATGTTCCATTAAAAGTGAAGCCAATTCAGAATGACCAGTATAGTTAGTTAACTAACGAATTATGGACATACGAGTTCAGGCTTATAACGAGTGGAAGCGATACAGCTTAGACTTTCATATCTGCCTCTATCGTACCCTTCGCAAACAGGTCAGTAAAAAAAAGGCTGCTAAGTATAAATTTTACAAGGCCAAATTGAATCCTTCGTTCACAGGTCGACAGCTTTGGAAAAATCTGCGTGCAGGAATTGGCAAAAAATACCCTAATTTCGACGATAATTTAGTTTTAAACTTCCTTAACAAAAACTTCGTTACACTTCCTTTCCCCGATATTAATGTATATAGTTTCTTCAAGTCAATCGGTGCATCCTAGTGCATTAGCTAACACTTTCGAATTTTGTTGTCTTGTGCAGATGTTGTTGCAATCTTGTTGTCAGTGAAGTCAAATGAAGTTGGATTAGACGGAACACAGCCCAAATTTGCTAAAATCATTCTTCCTATAATTCTACCCGCCCTAGTCCACGTCTTCAATCACATTTTAACAACCGGTGTTTATCCTTTTCAGTGGAAAAATGTGAAGATTGTTACCTAAGGCTACGGAAGCTAGCAGTTTCTGCAGGTACATTAATCTTCCGACTTCCTTTTCACCTATCGTGGGGCTTCACAAGGTTCTATTCTTAATCATCTCCTTTTTCCACATCCACATCCTAACACATGTATGCTGATGATGTACTGTTAATTGTATAGAAGTTGTCATCTTGGTATGATTGAAGACTGTGCTAATTTGATCGTATTAGCTGATCTTCAGAAGACAGGAATGGGCTATTTCTACGCCCCGGAAAACTAAATGTATTTTTATTAGTAAAAAGTCCTTAGACCTTTCGTATTTTCCAGACATAACACTAAACGGCTCCAAAATAGATTACGTTGATTGACCCAAAAATTGGGAGTTGGGAGTAACATTTAATAGGGCTCTAACAGGGATACTCATATCAATGTTACCGTTTACGGTGTGTTACCACAGATATGGATCTCACAATATATTACTCCTCGGAAAATACGTATCATGTTAGCAAAAACACTCACTGTTCCAATTCTTACAATTAGCTATGGTTGCGAAATGTCTGCAATTGTGATGCTGCCAGCAGGAGAACGCTTAACGTCGCTTTTTTTTACAAATTAAAGCGATTTATGTTTACAAATTAAATCGTTTGACAGTGTTTCAGCTTATTCTAAATCACTTTATATGACTCTTGACAATTTACTTCGCTTTCGTTCACTTGTCTTGTTATCTAATAACGTGATGCAGACACATCAGCCATGTTACCTTTTTAATAGATCACAACAACTTGTTCAACTTCGATTCGCATCTCTCACAGCAGAACGAAAGTCTTTTATTGGGACTGCACAGTTTTGAACTCAAGTCCTTTTATCTGGAGTTCCCTGACTGATTTTAATTTTACTATTTTATTAACTTTGTTTTTTGAATGGAGATGTATGTTATATGTTATATTTTTATTGGTTGTATAGTACAATATCTTGAGTAATGTAGCAGTTTTCTTTTTTAGTAGATCTTTTAGCAGCTTGTATCATAAATGAATTAATGTTAGCTTTCACTATATTATAAGATAATTTTATGTCTTAATGTGTAAGCATTCAAATGAAATAAAATGAAAATTGCGAAGACTCGATGGGATGGCCTACCCTGCTATCGACTACGCTGACGACGGTTGTATCATCATCCCGAAAATTGTATATAAGCCTCATATAGAGCCTAAAAACACAATGCAAGTGCGATCGGCCATGTAACACCATTTGTATCAGTCATGGGCGTATGCAAAAGGGGCAGGGGGTAGTTGCCCCTCCCCCCCTGAGTTGATACAAACTTTTATTTTTGTTAAGGAATTAGTTATAAAATTAAATATTTAAAGTTATAAAGTTTCCAAAAATTTGTTTGGTCTTTCTCATATCAATACTGTCAGTGGCACTGAACAAATGCAAATAGTTTTAATAAATAAAATTCAAGTTCTTTATATTTTTTCTTAATGTATTTAATCAAACTTTTGAGGACACACGTCTGACAGCTTCATCAATATGCTTAAAACTAGCTTGCTTGTATGTATTTCCCCCTACCTACTGATTGACCAGTAGTCTCTTTTGTGTTTCTTGTTTATACCCTATCCTAAGGATATATTAATTTTGACACATAGTTTGTAACACCCCTTAATATTCGCCGTAGACCCATAAAAGTATATATATTTAAGATCAGGACCAAATCCTAAGACTATCTAGCAATGTCCGTCCGTACGCAATTTTTAGGCCTTTAAAATTAAGATAGGAAGCTGAAATTTGGACCACATATTCCCTAGGGCTCCGAAATGGTTAAGTGTAAAATTTTTTTGAATAGGTCCACTGCCACGCCCACAATTTAGAAAAAACCGTTTTAAAGCTAAAGTTAGTAATATAGAGTGTTACAACCTTCACAAGATATGTAAGCACTCCCCTCCTTTATAAATTTGTCATATAAAGTTTTTTGCCAAGCCTACTTTTTGTGGGCGTTTTTTACTAAAATGCTGTTTTCTTCGAAAATTTTCATAGAAAGCAAAAAAAATTTTTAACAAGATATTTACCCTATATTTTTTCCAACGCGTTTTTTTTCAAAAAAAATTTTTTTTTAATTAATAGAATGAAATAAAATCTTCTTAATGCTTTTTTCTTTGGGGCATATAGGGATATGGATAGGGTATCATACTGTTCGCCCCAAGCGGACTGTAGCCTTTCCTTATGTTTTTGTTACATGTTTGGTATGTTATATTTGTTTGGTTTTGGCGGTCACAGAACCTACCTATACATTCATTAGAAACAAAATATAATTCCATTATTATGTTTTATTTTAAAAACTGTTGGTATGATTTTGATAAAAAAAATGTTTTCCTAAATAGACTCAAGCTTAGAAAATATTATTGCATACTTAGTTTTTCCAAGAAAACTCTCAAATACAAAATTCTAAGATCTTACACAAATTTTTCTTAATAATTTTAATGTTTTTTTCTTTTCTCAAAATGCCCCCTAGCAATTATCTAGCATTTTATAATAGGGAATCAAATAAAATAAGAAAAGAAAAACCTAGATTCAACACTACACACGTTCATAAATTTGTTTTTTAAAAGCTTTGAAAAGGAAACAACAGAACAAATATAAGACAAAACACACAAGAAAAGCCCTTGTTGGTGAATTGTGATCACGTTCATGGGAATGATCGTCATGTCGCACGAGACGCCTGGTACAAAAACACCCCCTTTCCAGCTGCATAGTGCTATAACTCAAACAGCTTTATTCTACCGGGTGATTTTTTAAGAGGTTTAGAACTTTTTTTAAAAAAAAAACACAAAAAATTCGAAAAAATGAATGAAATATTTATTTGAATCGATAGTTTGAACCTTGCAATTTAATTTTTAAAGATAATTTCATGCAAATGTTGACCGCGGCTGCGTCTCAGGTAGCCCATCCGCTGAGTCCAATTTTGGCATACTCTTTCACACATATCGGCCGGTATCTCACGAATGAATGCATGGGCTTGTCCCCATACACATTAGCCTTGGCATACCCCACAAAAAATAATCTAATGGTGTCAAATCGCACGATCTAGGCGGCCAATTGACCGGCCCGAAACGTGAAATTAACTGTTCACCAAACTCGCCTCGCAATTGCGCCATTGTTTCGCGTGCTGTGTGGCATGTGGCACCGTCTTGTTGAAACCACATATCATGCAAGTCAAGAACTTCCATTTCGGGCAAAAAAAAGTTTGTTATCATCGCTCGGTAGCGTTCACCATTGACAGTAACGCTGCGATTCCCATCATCTTTGAAGAAATATGGCCCAATAATGCCGCCGGCCCATAAACCGCACCAAACAGTGGCTTTTTCGGGATGCATTGGTAGCAGTTGCAATGCTTCTGGCTGATCTTCACTCCAAATGCGGCAATTTTGCTTATTTACGTACCCATTCAACCAAAAATGAGCCTCATCGCTGAACACAATTTTTCGATAAAAAAGCGGATCCTCGGCCAGCTTTCCAAGAGCCCATTCACCAAAAATTCGGCGTTGTGGCAGGTCGGCTGGCTTTAGTTCTTGCACCAGCTGTATCTTAAAAGGCTTTACGCCCAAATCCTTCCGCAAAATTTTCCACGTAGTGCTGTAACAAAGGCCTAACTGCTGGGAACGGCGCCGAATCGACATTTCGCGGTCTTCTGTCACACTAGCTGATACGGCCGCAATATTTTCTTCAATACGCACAGTACGTAAACGTGTTGGTGGTTTAATGTCCAACAAAGTAAATTTGGTGCGAAATTTGGTCACAATCTTCCGAATAGACTGCTCAGAAGGTCGAGAATGCCGATCATAAAATGGAAGCAGCGCGCGATGAACATTTCGAACCGAGCACGAATTTTGATAGTAAAATTCAATAATTTGCAAGCGTTGTTCATTTGTAAGACGATCCATGGTTAAATTGCAAACCAAACTGAAGCTGTTTGACAGTGACACAAGGTACTAAACACACGTCAGCTGTCAAAACCAGTGTTGCCAAAACCAAACCACCTAAAAATTAACCCTTTATTATCGAAACATTCTGTATACCTTGAGCCAGTTGTGAATATTATACAATCACAAAAGTTAGACCTCCTTGCACGTACAAAGATGGTGCTTCAGATAACCATCGCGCACAAATTGATTTAGGAATAGATGAACTTATGGTAGATTTAAAGTTATTTGCAGAAGAAATTGAAGTAGAACTTCAAAAGCCTAGAACGGTGAGCCGTCAAAAACATCGGATCTAATCATCCTTTATCATAATTTTGAATTCAGGAAGCTATCACTCTTGATTCCGTATTCAGATTTATTAATTATGGCACTTGAACGTAGATTTCCGAAGGAAAACACACAAGCGTATTCATTATTTTTGTTACATCCATAAAATATGTTGAGAACGAATGTTCAAGATTTTAAAACAAGTTCAAAAAACTTTGTCGAGTTCTACTCATTGCAAGGTTTTCATGGAGTTTCATGATATTTTACAAGAAGCAGGCATTTTTTTTCGCTGTAACAAAACTTGCTCTCTACATTGCCTTAGCTTTACCCTGCACTACAAGTTCGGTTAAAAGGACGTTCAGCATGTTAAGAAAAGTAAAAACTTTGCTCGTTCAACCAATCGTTTAAATAGAAAAAAGAAATTGTAAAAGAAATAATGGGAAGAAAGTGTTTGGCTTTAATTTAAATGAACGTACATGAACTACTACTATTACATACCTTTTTTTATTTTGAAACTGTTTGCATTTATTTTGTAAAGCAATATGAAAACTATAATGTACATTGAAATTAAAAATTACATTATTAAGTAAATTTTCAAATTAACTAAATCTATTTCAAACTGCAATTAAGGTAAGATTTTTATCATCACTACATTTGGCTGAATTTCAAAATATCAAAAAAAAACGCATTATGGTACCTAATGCTTTTTTTAAGATTTGCAACACTGCTTTCTTACTGCAAAGCATACGCGAGGCATTGAAATTTTTAACGTTTTGAAACGACATTTGGGCATTTTTTTCTCAGCTTTGCTGTTACATTTTTAATTAAATATATACTGTCAAAAAATAATACTTTTAAACACATTTATAGATAATAATTTAAATATTTTGAACACATAAATAATAATTTAAGCTACCCAAATGTCAGCGCAACAGATTTGTTTGTGATGCAAATGTTACTTTTTTTGCGCATTGCAAAACTGCGATTTGAAACGCTATACATTGTATCACTGCATTAATATTGCATTAAGAAACGCTTTCCGTTGCAATACTACAGCAGTACTGCATTTTGGAATTCAGCCTTTGTATTGGCACATGAATGAGTTGAGGGCAGTATATTTATAACAAACAAAAGGGCAGTAGATTTCAATATAGGGCAGTAGATCTTACAATACCTTCTTCTCTCCATTTAACGACGAGATTACGATCTGGATTATAGGGATCATAACCCTCCCACCTCACTGCATTCCTACTGATCCGCTTGTGGGGTTCGCCGGTTCGCCCTTAAAAAATATCTGCAGGCATACCGACTTTGGATCACTTCATCATTGAAGCCAATCAAATGCTGGTGTTCCTATATTTGAGTGATCCAGGAATTTTTAGGCCTGCCTCTCCTTCGCGATTGTAAGGAAATGTTGAGTGTCATTGCCTTTTTGACGGGGTTCGTAGGATCCCTCCTTTGAACATGACAATACCAACTGAGTCGGTCTTGCTCTTCTGGAACTTCTTATTCGATCAAGCTTTGTTGCTCCTGCTATCATGCGAAGCATCTTCATCTCAGCTGCTGTCAACTTGCCCTCATACTTTTTGTACATTGTTCAGCATTGTGAACCGTTTGTGAGCGCCGGACGCACAACTGCAGTGTAGAGCCTTCCCTTCAGCTTAGGGTACATTTTTCGGTCACAGAAGATGGCACAGTTTTCCTGCCACTTCATCCACCCTACGCTTACACGATGATTGATGTCGTCATCAACTGTTGCTTCGCTGTTAATCATTGATCCCAGATATTTGAACTTTTCACACTTGGGAACCACCACTCCATTCAAATAAATGTCTGGAATGGGTTGACTTGGGTCAGAAAATGGGCAGTTCAGACTCTTTTTTTGGGCTAATACGATACCCATTGCCTTCTAAAACATCTACCCAAACATCACGTGCTCGTTGCAGGGAAGTCTGATCATCACTTATGATGGCTCCATCATCAGCACAGAATAACTGGTGCACTGGACCCTTAGTCCGTCACTTTTCCCTTAAGCAGATAATATAGGACCGTAATAAAGAGCAAAGGACTTAAGACACTTCTCTGGTGAGCACCGACTTTTATTGAAAATTCATCGGTGACTCCTGCGGGACATCTAAGTTTTGTCTTCTTTCCCTCGTACATGTCCATGATCATCTGTACGTAGGTTTCAGGAACTCCTCGTTCTCTTAGCGCTACCCATATCAGATCTCTTGGTTGTCTATCGAATGCTTTTTCAAAATCACTTTAAGGAATCACGATGCATTTTCAGTATGATCCTTATACTTTGGATTGCATCTGTGGTTGACTTACCTGCGACGAACCCGCACTGGTCATCAGACAGCCGTATTATTTGTCTTAGGCGGCCATTAAATACCCGCTAAACGATCTTCATGGTGTGTGACATCAACTTAATTGAACGGTAATTATCACAGTTTCGAGTATCTCCCTTTCCTTTGTGCAAATGATTGGGCGTTGGATCACCTCTCATGAGTTTGGAGATAAGAATCATGAGCCATCTGAGCCCGATGTCTCCCATCGTTTTCCAGATCTCACTGGGTATCTCATTCAAAATTTAATTCCTGCTACCTCTGCAAGCTGTAGACATGGAATTTCTTCAAATTCGAAAGATGTATTTCAACGAATTTTTAATAAAATAACTGATGTAATATTTTTTCGGAAAAATATTTTAGAAGTAGTAGCTAACATTGTTTCTGCTGTAAATTTAAATAAAAAAAAAAATTGTTATCGTTGAAGTACTGAAACAGTTGAAAACTTAATACAAGGGATTTGTTGAGCTTTAATGGTGCACATTGTAAAGGTCGTGGTACAAACACTGAAATTCTAAGAATTTGCAATATATTAGCTCTACAGAAGCTTATATGAAAACCAATAGCAAATCTTTTTGGGTGTTTGTTAATTCTAAACGACAAAACTTACTTACTTGCACAATGCATGGAATTCGGGGATAAGAAGTCCATTGAATCTAAGTGTAATCTTTTTACTGAATTTTTTCAAACTTCATACAATAATGATACTATTGCAGATATTGATGGTCTATGCTCTTACTTTTCCCAAATAACTGATTTTTCTCTATCTAAGTTTTCTGAGAATGATATTCTCAGGGGTTGGATGTATCTAAAAAAGCTGGATATGATTGTGTCCAACGTATATTATTAAAGAATTGCATCTTCACTATGCTCAGCTTTGATTTTGGTATTTAATAATTCGTTGTATCTAGTAACTTGGTTGACGAATTGAAGATTTCCTTCATCGATGCAATTTATATGAGCGGCCTCAAGAACTTTATTAAAAATTATAGACCAATTTCCAAGCTGTCCGTTATACCTAAACTTCTCGAGAAAATGGTCACCGAGCAACTATATTTTTCAGTAAAAAATTTGATACCTTCCATACAACATCGTTTAGTTAAGTGTCCGTCAACCAGTACAAACATTAGTATTTTTACAAGTTTCTGTATTAATAAAATAGAACAAGGTAGACAAATAGATGTTTTGTATACAGATTTCGTAAAAGTATTTGATAGTGTTCACCATGATCTGCTTTTGCAATAATTAAGAATATAAGGATTTTTATAAAACGGTTGAGTTTCTATCTATCTAACACAACCCAAGTGGCTTACATTGATGGATACTTCTAGAACCCTATAGATGTGCTATCGAGGCTACCACAAGGAAGCCATTTGGGTCCTTTCCTTTTTATTATTTTTAACAAAATTTGTTTGATATTGACTTTTTTTTTTAAATTATGTAAGTATAATCACCTCGAATTGAATTTTACAAAGTGTAAAATATTCAGTGCTTCGAGATCACCTACATTGGTTGCATTTGATTGTAAATTTTATGGGAAACATTTCTGCGATTTGAAGTAGTCAAATCGCTTGTGTATTTTTTGGCATGAAACTTGACTTTAGATACCACATTGACGTTGTTGTTGCAAATACAAATTATGTCGTTCTGCTGATGGCACCAAATTTGAATGATGTTGTTTAAACAACTGTAGTTTCGTGTTCTGCTGCTCTTATACCGATGTTTTAAAAATGCGAAGTGAAACTACTGTAGAAACAAAAACGCAATAACATTTCTGTAAGTAAATTCATTTATTTATAAATAATGGTATAATAGCAAAATGTTTTTTTTAACTTAATTGTTAAAAATCGAACTTCAGACTTACGATATTTTTCTTTATATAAATCATATTTAGTTCCATTTACAATATTTATTTTAAACATTTTAAATAACTTTTACTTACAGTTCGAATAAACTAAGCAATTTAAGGTTTTAAATTTTTTTTGGATATACATTTTATTATTCTTAAAATATATGTAAGATTAGATTTTTCCTATTTAACCACTAAGTCCGATTTAAATACAGCACAGCAGTGAGATCAGCGAAAGCCAGATTTTGAGACGAGTTACGCAACGAAATGGTCGCATTTGTTATCGTTTTTTTTTTAAATTTCATGGCTGTATTATTACATAAAACATAATTGTATTTATAATTTAAATTAAAATCTAAAGAATTAAGATTAAACTAAAAGTTATAAATATTTATTTAAAATATATAATATTCATTAAATTTTATAATTAATTATAACAGATTTCTAATAAAGTATTTAAATTTACAGAACCAATTTATTGTTTAATGTTTATTTTATCTCTTATACGTTTTTAATTTTTTAACTTTTAATCAAAATCCTAGACCTTATCTCTTTTTAAAATGTTTTTTTTTAATTTTTTAGAAATAAAAATTATTTCGCAATAATAAAAACAAATCGCATTGTTTAAAATGCTTTTTTACTTCGAGATTTTACAGAATGTTTAAGCACCCAATATCCCATTATCAACATATTCAACTAGTTTAATAAAAGGACAGTTTTAGAATGTCATCGAATACGAGCGACTATAATTCCTTAACATCCATTCAAAATTATCCAAGCAAAACAAAATAGTGATGACCATACATTTTTTAGAATATTCACATCATACAATTATGGATTTAGAGGAAATATAAGGAAATATTTTAGAGAAGGTCTACATGTGGCAATGAACGAATATTTGGAAACTGCGCTTTAATTAGGGAATCCGTTCTAATAACTTAAGCAAATTTACAAATATTTATATGCACCATCCTGAAGTATACCAATAAGCTTTTTTATCTAAATGCAACATGGGCAAGGTATAGATCTTTAATTATCCGAAAGCAGCGGTCATTTTGAGGTTAAGCAAGAAGACAAGCCCAACAGCCAAATGGGAGAGTTATAATATTATAGTAAAGGGTGATCCATTTCGAGGTTCCCTACTTTTTTAAAGAAAAAAACAGAGAAAATTCAAATTTAATGGAGAATGTTTATTATCATTTGAAAGAACATTCTTTAGCATTTATTTTTTGAAGATTATGTCTATCAAATGTTGGCCGTTGCTACGTCGCAGATGGTCCATCCGTTGAGTCCAATTTTCGATTACTCGTTCGAGCATTTCGACTGGTAACTGGCGAATGACACGCGTGATGTTTTCCTCCAAGGCCTGAATCGAAGCGGGTTTGTCGGCATAAGCTTTTGACTTTACATATCCCTACAGGAAAAAGTCTAACGGTGTGATATCACACGATCTTGGTGGCCAATCGACCGGCCCGAAACGTGAAATTATGTGCTCACCGAAATGTTCTCTCGATAAGTTCATTGATTGATGCGATGTGTGGGAAGTGGCGCCGTCTGGCTGAAACCAAATGTCGCCGAGATCACGAGCTTCAATTTCAGGCATCAAATAGTCGGTTATCATGACACGATAACGGTCGCCATTGACGGTTACGTTCGTACCGGCATAATTTTTAAAGAAATATGGACCGATGATTCCACCGGCCCACAAACCACACCAAACCATTGTTTTTTGTGGATGAAGTGGCAGTTCTTCAATCTCTTCAGGTTGCTCTTAGACCCAAATGCGGCAATTTTGTTTGTTTACATACCCATTGAGCCAGAAATGGGCCTCATCGCTAAACAAAATTTGCCTCGAAAACGTCGGATCTTCTTGGAACTTTTCAAGAGCCCATAGAGCGAAGCGATGTCGCTTGGGAAGGTCGAGCGGCTTCAGTTGTTGCACAAGCTGTATTTTGTACGCTTTCAATTTAAGATCTTGACGTAAAATGCGCCAAGTCGTTCCATACGTCAGCCCGAGTTGCTGCGAACGGCGCCGAATCGACTTTCTACGGTCTTCGTGTACACTCTCAGCTACGGCCGCTATATTTTCTTCACAGCGTGCTGGAAGTGGTCTATTCGGTCGAATATTATCCAATAATGAATGCTGGGTCTCAAAATGGGTGATGGTGTTGCGAAGAGTACGCTCAGTAGGCCGATTATGTTGACCATAAGTTGAGCGAAGTGCATGAAACACATTCCTCACAGAACGTGAATTTTTATAATAAAGTTGAACAATTTGTAAACGTTGTTTACGCGTAAGTCTTTCCATTATGAAATGCCAAATAATACTAAACAAAAATAACATGACAGCATGACACGACTCACACGTGATCTGTCAAAAAAGGCTATTGAAAAAAGTATCTCTACTTGGATCACCCGTTATTACAAAGAAAAAGAAAAATTTGCATTCGCAAAGCCTCGATTTGAAAGCCCTTCAAGTGCTAACTGGTTACTATCGGTGTTTCTTGTTTTATAAATGACTAATATTTCGAAAAAAAATGCGTCCAGCTATCAATATCACAACAAGATCAGATTTTGAAATTACCAAACGAGAGCTACATAACATTCAGTATTTGCAAAAGCTCCAAAAAGAAACTTCCCCGAAAGCAACATGCTAGAATGAAATATCTCAATGCAAACCCAAAAAATTTAAGCCACATCAAGGACTTTATAAATATACTTCCCATGTCAATTGAATCTTGGCAAATGCAAAAGATTCCAAAAGAAACGTCCTCGAAGGCAACATGTTGGAATGATAGGTCTCATAACGATAGCAAGAGCTCCAAAATTAAACATCCATATAAATTGAGTCTTGCGAAATGCAAGAGACGCAAGAAGAGACTTCCCCGAAGGCATCATGCTTGGTCTCAATTCCGACCAAAATCAGCTAAGCAACAGCAAGAGATCCAAAAATAAACTTGCCATGCAAATTTAGTCTTGCCAAATGCAAGAAAGTGAAGCGACATCCTAAAATATTCTGAGTTAGTGAACAACGGAACATTTATTTGAATGTAAGTATTATACTCAAATCGTTTAAAATAATAAACAAATTATTAGATAGTTATCTTAGTAGTTAAAAACTTGTGAGAAATAACAGCCCATGCAATGTCCGAAAGCCAGAGTGGGGACCGTATTCAAGTTCGCGTCGCAATCGAAGTCCATTATTTATACCTACTGAAGAGCCGCATACACTAAATCAAAAACAAATTTCTCTAGGAGAACGCGGTCCATCAAAACCATCAAGGGCTCTAGAGTCGTCTAGTCACAGAAATAATTACGAGACGATTTTCTTAAATTGGAAACCAAAAATAAGTCTGCGGAGGTGTTCATGATTACTGTCAAATATGTTGGAGTTATCTCTATGACTGAATGGCAGTTCTTCCAAATCTTAAATTTGATTCTTCGTCGTGCAATGGAGGGTGTTGAAGTACAATTTGTTGGAAGGAACTTTTTTGATCCCATTGCTAAGACTGACTGAAGGGAGCAATTGTAGCCAGGTTATCAGAAATCTATTCGGCAACATGAACAGGATATCCTGTTATGTGCGTAAATCACACAAAAAGTTGTGCGCAGAGAGGCAGTTTCTGAAATTTTGAAGAAATGTACACAAGAGTCTCGTTATTATCAGGAAAATTTCAAAAAAAAAACATGTCCTTGGTCTGAATGTATTGACTGATTACTATAACAAAACCTATAGAATAACTGACATCAAATTTGCTGCAAGCCCAAGGAAAACCGTTCAATGCAAAGACAAAGATTTGTCATTTGTTGACGTACTCGTAATTATAATCCATTTTTTTAAAACATAATGCTGTTTTTACTATCGGTTATTGCCTTGTAATAAAAATTGAAAAGAGCAGTCCAACTGAGCAGTAAAAAAATAATAATAATAATAATGGCGTCACTTCATAGTCGAACAACTACTATCAGCTTTGTCGGTTTCTTGTCGAATTCAAATTATGTTCCAACTTATTTTTATAATAATAATAATGACGTCACTTCATAGTCGAACAACTACTATCAGCTTTCTGGGTTTCTTGTCGAATTCAAATTATGTTCCAACTTATCGTCCAATTCGTCGACTGATTTCGTATAAATATATATTAATACAATTTTGTGCCTTTGAAAGGATACACATTTCCTACTCTATTTTGTAAATAGTCTTTCTTTAGTAATTTGCATTGGGAAATGCAGTGGGACAGCATACTATATGAAGCATCGATTTGATTTGGTCCTTATGGTCCTATTTATTTAAATAGTTATAGTGAAAGTATATACGCCTTTGATAGTTCTATGTTTGCGAACTTATCCAACGCCTACATAATGCGTCAATTTTGGTTTCCAATTATATCAGGCAAGGCAATGGTGAGCCCATTACACTGATAGAACGATGTTAAACGAAATAAACCTATTGCATTCAAGGTTTTCAACAATATAAAATTAAGATTTAGCAAAGTCGTAAACGTAAGCTGACTACGCATGATTCTTATTGAATATTTTAAGGACGGTTTTCCAACTATAACAGGAAAAGCAATGGGTTGCCAATTGCACTGATAGAATGATGTTAAACGACAAAAAGCTATTTCATCGAACGTTTTCAACAATATAAAACTAAAGATTACTGTCGCAGCTTCCTCCAGTTCATCCTCAGAGTCTTCGTCTAATTTGTCGACTGATTTCGCCTTAATAGATATTAATACTATTTATTGCATTTTTATTAATTTTGCATGTAGTACTCATACTACTAATCAAATCAAGTACATTTTGTTATTAATTTTACATAATTTTTTTTAATTTGCTTCACTTTACAGCAAAATATTTGTTAATTTTTATTGTCTTCTTAGTAAAGATTTTGTGAATGGTCATAACACACATAAACACATGACATAAAGCCACTTTTTCAAATAAATAAATAATGTATAAAATAGTAATAGTTAATGCCGAATATAAACAACATTTTTTGTTTAGGGATTGACAGACTACTACAATGTGGCCGAGAACAGACAGTTCCATAGTAAAGGGTGATCCATTTCGAGGTTCCCTACTTTTTTAAAGAAAAAAGCACAGAAAATTCAAATTTAATGGAGAATGTTTATTATCATTTGAAAGAACATTCTTTGGCATTTATTTTTTGAAGATTATGTCTATCAAATGTTGGCCGTTGCTACGTCGCAGATGGTCCATCCGTTGAGTCCAATTTTCTATCACTCGTTCGAGCATTTCGACTGGTAACTGGCGAATGACACGCGTGATGTTTTCTCCAAGGCCTGAATCGAAGCGGGTTTGTCGGCATAAGCTTTTGACTTTACATATCCCCACAGGAAAAAGTCTAACGGTGTGATATCACACGATCTTGGTGGCCAATCGACCGGCCCAAAACGTGAAATTATGTACTCACCGAAATGTTCTCTCAATAAGTCCATTGATTGATGCGATGTGTGGGAAGTGGCGCCGTCTTGCTGAAACCAAATGTCGCCGAGATCACGAGCTTCAATTTCAGGCATCAAATAGTCGGTTATCATGGCACGATAACGGTCGCCATTGACGGTTACGTTCGCACCGGCATAATTTTTAAAGAAATATGGACCGATGATTCCACCGGCCCACAAACCACACCAAACCGTTCTTTTTTCTGGATGAAGTGGCAGTTCTTCAATTTCTTCAGGTTGCTCTTCATCCCAAATGCGGCAATTTTGTTTGTTTACATACCCATTGAGCCAGAAATGGACCTCATCGCTAAACAAAATTTGCCTCGAAAACGTCGGATCTTCTTGGAACTTTTCAAGAGCCCATAGAGCGAAGCGATGTCGCTTGGGAAGGTCGAGCGGCTTCAGTTGTTGCACAAGCTGTATTTTATTTTGTACGCTTTCAATTTAAGATCTTGACGTAAAATGCGCCAAGTCGTACTTTATATGACAAACTTATAAAGGAGGGCAGTGCCTACATATCTTGTGAAGGTTGTAACACTCTATCTCTCTAACTTTAGCTTTATAACGGTTTTTTCTAAATTGTGGGCGTGGCAGTGGGCCTATTCAAAAATCTTTACACTTAACCATATATATATATTCATTTTGACACATAGTTTGTAACACCCCCTAATATTCGTCGTAGACCCATAAAAGTATATATATTTATGATTAGGCACTGCCCCCCTTTACAAGTTTGTCATATAAAATTGTTTGCCACGCCTACTTTTTGTGGGTGTTTTTTACTAAAATGCTGTTTTCTTCGAAAATTTTCATAGAAAGCGAAAAAAAAATTTTAACAAGATATTTACCCTATATTTTTTCCAACATATCGCCCATACAAAGTTTTTGGCCACGCCCACTTTTTGGGAACGTTTTTTCAAAAAAAATTTTTTTTTTAATTAATAGAACTAAATAAAATGCTATCCATCATCTTCTTAATGTTTTTTTCTTCGGGGCATATAGGGATATGGATAGGGTATCATACTGTTCGCCTCAAGCGGACTGTAGCCTTTCCTTATGTTTTTTTTTGTTGTGGTAAGAGCACAAATGGGGTGGAATATTTTCCGATTAAGATTATGAACTTGCAAAGCCCTGGTGGGATATTTTATTATAAGAAAGCCACAATAGAAATAATGTGAATAAGTGTGCAAGAAATAGCATCGCGCATTTGCGATGGATTTTATTTTGTGATTATTTCTATTAACATTTTCTTGTTCTCAAAACTGCGCCGCCAGAATTCTGCGCTCTGTTCATTTGCACATCCTGCAATTGATTTATATCCAATAAATCAATGACATTTTACTCGTCGTTAAAAACTCCAAAGGCGTTAATGATATTATTAGATTCGGTCTTTAGAATTACAATTATTTTAAGCAGAAGCCCACTCAACACACATCCAGCGTTTATAACCTTGTACTTTCCTTGCGGTCCGGAACGTGGTTCAGATTTCAATGACATATGGTTTTAAATTTAAAGTTTTTCTGAAAAAGATGTAGTGATTAGATGCGCGCACAAAGTTTTAATGACTTTTAAAATAACCACTTGAGGCAGTTCCACCTACTATAGTTTTAGAATTTAAATTACCTACTTTCCGTAGGACTGGCTATAAAGAGTTACATATGTCTTTAACTGAAATTTAAGAGAACACTAAAGGGCCGCGAATATTACTATAATCGTACTTTGTGATGGCTTAATGACTTGGTAGATGACCCTTCATTCAATGGCATTCGATCTATTAACTTAGTGGTGTTGCGACCTGAGCGCATCTGGCAAAGGAAATTGAAATGATAATAGGGACAGCACCGAGAGCTGAATTCCTTGTAGAAAAAAATCAATCTTCAGTAATCTATGTGCGTTGCGTCAAACTGTTTTATACAGCGCCTATGTCTAATGTTCAAAGGTATAAAGACGTTTATGAATGTGTATTAGCCACGATCAAACTAAGTACGAAGAAATGAATTTAATAACGCATAAAATAAAATCAAATTGATTCACTTTACTCACTACGCACATTCTTCTATGCAGAATAACACAATATTTCTTAAAGAATACAAATTATTTTCTAAAATATTTAGACTAATATCTACTTTATGAATGTACGTTTCAATAGCGACCAGTCAGAAGTCTTAAGCAAAACAAAAAATATGTTTTAATGTGGTTTTAACTTAGGAGATGAATTAATAAAAACTCATAGGTATAGAGTGCTTTTGCCCACAAACATGTAACCATATATTTTGCTTATTGGTCATTTTTCATAAACAGGCGCGTTTTCTGTATGTATCATGAATCATATCGTCGGCTTAGACTGTTAGCCGTCTAAATCAATTTTTATGATATCTGAGATTATTACACCAATAAAAATGTTTAATGACGTATCGTCTTATTAAAGATCAAATTTCAATTCGAAGTAACTGTGGTCCATTTCTACTCTTACTACTTACCCTATCAAAACTAGGGAGAGCACACACAAAAACTTTATTTAAAAGGGTTGGACAATATAATATGCATGTATAAAATTAAAGGTATGACACTGTGTTAGTACATAGTGCAAAACTAGCATCTTGTGATTGAACTTTTGTTTTGTATTAACCCAATTCAATACAAAAAAATCATGATTATTTCACATTTATTTTTTGCTGAGTTACATTTATTAAATCTACACATCTTTATTCTGATACCTTCTAAATTCATCATTTTATGTTTACATTGCATGTGGATATTTGGAGTACAATGCTGACAGATATTTTTTAACCCAAACTCCCAGCGAAAGACTCATGTCTCAAGCCTTTAATTTTTTTTATTGTTATTGTTGATGAAATCCAAGTATCAGATTTCTATGCCCACCACTCTACGCCGTAAAATGAGTCATCAAACTTGAGATCGAGGGAACGAACAATATGATTGCTGGGTCCGTGATTAGTTGCCCGTGCCGCGACACCAACGAATTGTATACAATTTCTTTTTGGCATTTAGTTTACATAAATACATACATTTTGACATTTAGTTTACAAAGGCATGGAATCAGAAATTAGATCATTTTTGTGTTTGGAAATCAATACATTGTTGCAACACATTTATATCATTTTTTAGGTTGTTAAGATTTGTTATTTATACGACTTCCTAAATGCAATGGTGTAGAACAAAAAGTGCATTTGGCCTTAGGTACTGAGTAGGTACCCAATCTGCTCCGCTAACACTTGGCGCAACAGTAACTTAACATGGTGGTGCTTCTAGCTTTAGTTAAAGTTGATGGTATGATATAAGCAGTCACTTACTAAATTATACTCTGGGAAACATCTATTTTGGTCCGACATAGGACAAGTTAAATCTCTAACACAACACAATGTTAGACGTTTCCGAGTAAGAACAAAATTTTTTCGACTTTTTCCATATTGCTTGACATTAATTTATCGCGTGTGTATGGAATTCATGTCATATATTAGCATAATTTAATCAAAAAAAAAATTACCCTTTCTGAGGCAATAATGCCATTTATGAATAGGATACTAACAAGTTTATCTTGACACCTATCGTGTTCTCAATTGACGACTCCTAAAGCGACAATTGTCGAGTTGTTCTAATTACTCAAATGTCAACAACGAAATTGAGCAACATATAGGTACCTAGAAAACTGGGAATAAATGTCAGAATATAAATTAATTATGTATAAACTTTCCAATAATCATTCATTCATAACCAACGTACCTATACCTACATCCATTCGAATATGAACAAAAATTAGTAATTGTAGTTTATCAATAATATCTCGACTATTCCGCCACTTAGCGGGTCCAATTTTTAGTCAGCAAACTTATGAACTTGAGCCAAATTGTATCATACCTATTTGTCGACAAGATTTATCAAATATCAAGACAACATCGCTACCTATCGGGACTAAATCTTCCGGCAATGTCGATCGTTCCAGTGGTCTCAAGTTTTAGATGGACGTAGCCGGAACGATGGTATCTTAAAACTAGAATATATTTTTTTACCTAATTGATTGATTTATTTATGTATTCTTTTCATCATGTACGTTATTGATTTAATTTTTTATATTAGGTATGTATATCTGCAACATATTATTTTCATTGCTTATTTATTTATTTTTTTATGCTATTATTATATATGTGTATAACATTTTTATGTTATAAAGTTCTTGGTCCCAAGCCCGGATAAAGGAGGAGGTGTTGGAGGCAACGGTTTTTAACCTATTCTCTGTAAAATAATCTGTTAGTGTACTCTAACCTACAGGAGTAGTAGTTAAAACTCAAAATATTTATGAATGAACAACCTCCGTGGTCTTCTCGACTGCGGCTGGGGCCCAGATTCTGGAGGCCCCAACATTCATTGAACCCACAAGCGACTCTTGTGGCTCTATTTCCGACTCTTTTGGCAAACTGAGCATGAGTAAGGTTGCTACCCACTGCACCGCCGTTGATAGCTTGACCCGTGATATCTCTCCTGAAGTGGCTGGCTTTGAGATGCACCTCACAAAGGGTCAGCGAAAGAGAAAAAGGAAGCAGCTGAGCGATCAGCGGCGCAAAGAAGCTCCACAGGCTGAAAGCGCAAGCACTCCGGTCGGCTCTTCGGTTGCGTCTATGAAACGGGATAGGTCGGTGGAAGTCTCACAAATGGAAGCTGACCTGACCCCTTCATCTGGCAATGCCTCCTCTTCTGCGAAACCGAAAAACAAGAAGAAGCGACCCAAGCTCGTTAAGAGATACAACCCTCCTCAAGCTCCTGTGACTGCCCACGCCCGGTTTCCAAATGAAGTCGATGCTTCTCCCAGCAAAGGTACCGTGCACTGGTAATGGATGATGTTGGCGTTGTGACCAATAGTGGGTGTAGCACTAGTGGACAGAAATTTGTCGACGCAGACGGCTCTGATGGTAGGTGTGCGTTAAACGTGTTAAACGCAAAAGAGTGCGAGTTAAGAAGCATTCCCACAAGGATGCTGCTGTCTCCTCTTTAGCAGTTCGCATTGGGAAAGCGGGCAATGATAATAGCATGAGTGCTGCAGAGTCCGAATACTGCAAAACTCATCTTTTGGAGCTGGCTGCTGCAACAATTGCTTGCATTCAGGTGGAGGGCTGTGTGTTAAAGGACGGAACCCTATGGTGAAGACCTCATCACAGAAAACCTCTGAATGGATTAGCAGCATGGTGCCGAAAATCCCTCCGCTTAGGATTTCATCTTTTGAGGTCTACAAACCACCTAAGCGCGGGCTGTCTGCGGGATCTCTGGGAAACTAGGGAAATCGGCGGATGTGCTAAAGCGCTTGCAAACCCAGAATCCTGGTCTCGACACAAAAGCCTGGGTTGTCTGTTCACACCAGAAGAGTAAAAACCACCACAATTAAGGTGGTAGTTCTCTTGTTGTGAGTATAGACATGGCTGCTGCCGAGATCGTCAAATCTAGGTACAACATGCGTCCCCATCTGCATCTTGGCAGGATCCATTTCCATTTCAATGTCAAACAGTGCTAATAGTGGACGTTACCCAGAGTATTCATCCATCTTGTTTACTCAAATTAACCTACAGCACTGCAAGGCTGCTACCGCCCTTTTAAGTAGCAGGTAGAAAAAAATCAATACCGAAAGACCTAGGACTTGTCCTATTGTACCGAAATCTTTTACAGCTACTATGATCAAAAGCTTTTGTAGCCAAGATTTGGTAGCTGTTTCTATAACTTACCATGAAAATGATAATTGGGAAACCTTTGTCGCTGCATCGGGTTATTTACCCTATGGCTCTCTAACCCCTCCTCCTCCAAAGGCTGTTGTAGAGCTCGTAGAGTATTGTGAATCCAAAAGGTTGGGTCTTGGCTTGTACTGTGATGCTAATGCTCAGAGCACTGTTTGGGGCAGCAGCAAATGCAACATAAGGGGAGATCGACTCTTGGACTTAATTTTATCGTCTGATATTACCATCAATAATGTAGGTCATCAACCTTCCTTTGTTACAGCCAGAAGACAGCAAGTAACTGATATTACCCTGTCAAACATGCATTTGAAGTCTATCATAAATTGGAAGGTATCGCCAGATAGCACCTTATCAGATCACAGACACATCGAATTTCAAATCTACTGCGAACTTTCACCTTCGCAAGAAAGGAGAAATCCGTGAAAAACGAACTGGCCACGGTTTAGAGAGGAGCTTGCCAACTCTGTCAAAGTTCCACTCAAACTTAGATCAAGACAGGGAGTGGAGAGGTCTGCTCAGGATCTGAACAACGTCCTCACCCACTGCTTTGAACTTTCGTGCCCTGTTTCTAAAGTTTTTAAACACCCCCGCAGAAAATCGGTCCCCTGGTAGAACTCCGAACTGCAGAGTCTTTGTAAAGAAACAAGGAAGCTACTAAATCGGTCTTTAAAAACCAGCTTAGTGGGAGACTGGAATCTTTATCGATCGAAGCAAAAAGTTTTTAGGAGACTTATTCGCAAGTCGAAAAATGACTCCTATAAAGAGTTTTGTGAAGAGGTCAAATCTCTAAGTGCAGCTAGTAGGCTTGTTAAAGTCCTCCAAAGGAACAGACAAAAGTAACGTGGATGCAATCCTTAAAGCTGATAGCCATAAGTCTGCCTTCCTTCTTACTGAAAAGTTTGAAAAGACTGGTTGAGCTCTGCATGTGCGCAAAGTTGCTCTTCGATCACATCCTGTCTCTAAGATGCAACATGCCTATCAGCGCGGAAAATCTTGCAAGACTGCGCTTTAAAACCTTGTTGGTAGGATTGATAGTGCTCTTGACCGGAAGGAGTACGCGTTGGGCGTTTTCGTCGATATTGAGGGTGCTTCTGATAATGCGACCTTTTACAGTATGTGTAACTCAGCCAGACGGCATGGTATAGATAAATTGTTGGTGTTATGGATTAAAGCAATGCTAATGATGGTATATAATAATAATGGTAGCGGATGCAGTTTATGGCAAGTGCGTCATAACAGGGGTAAACAGGGGCTGCACTCAAGGTGGTGTTCTGTCTCCCCTCCTATGGTGTATGGTGGTAGACTCTCTGCTTACGGCTCTCAATTTTTATGGAAACTACACTCAAGCTACGGATGATGTCGCCGTTCTTTCTGTCGGTTAAAATCTAGGGGCTGTCTGCTCTCAAACGCAGAGATCTCTGGATTTGATCGATGTCTGGTGCACTAGTAATGGGCTTTCAATGAATCCTCTTAAAACCACAGTTGTTCTCTTTACGAGAAGGAGAATCGTCACTGGTCTGTCCCATCTCGTGTGTCACCATCCCTATATCTGGTAAAGTCAAATATCTGGGTGTAATCCTCGATAAAAAACTTCTATGGCCCAAACATGTCGAATCGAAAACCGATAAAGCGCTGTCGACTTTCTGGCAGTGTAAAGGCGCTTTTGGTAAGACATGGGGCTTGTCTCCAAAACGGGTCCTTTGGATCTATACGGCCGTAATTACACCGCTACTCTCATACGCATCAGTTGTTTGGTGGAACAGGCTTTCGCGGAAACGTTGTACTGCTTCTTTTGCCAAACTTCAAAGAACGGGATGTCTCTACTGCACAGGGGCCTTCCCTAGCACCCCGGGCTCAGCTCTAGATGAATCTTCCTCCCCTTGATTTATATATCATGGGGTGTACGCTAAAAACCATCTTTCGCTTAAAGAGAGGTGGTTTTTGGTATCATGCGACTTTATTACCCCTTAGGTAAACATGCATCTGTTTTCCGAGCAGAGATTTTTGCAATCCTAATGGCTATGCGCTATATTGTGAACAACAGGTGGAGGGCTAGAGGCATTTGCATCTGCAGTGATAGCCAAGCTGCATTAAAAGCGCTTCTAAACTCTCTTACCTCGTCCAAGTTAGTGCTAGAACTCAAGCTTTCTCTGAATTTGGTCAGAAGACTGAACACAGTGAATCTTGTCTGGGTACCAGGTCACACTGGCATCCAGGGAAATGAGATCTCGGAGGAGCTTGCTACGCAAGGTTCAGAAGAAGTTTTCTCAGGACCCGAACCTGTGTTGGGTCTGCCTGTATCTTTAGTCATGCCTTCTATCGATTCTTGGGTTTCTCGTGAACACAAGATTCGGTGGCGCGATTGCGGTGGATGTAGACAAACCAAACTACTGCGCCCGGACATTTGCAAAAGGTCAGCATCTTTTCTTCTATCTCTGAGGAGAATCGACTGTAGGCTGCTTGTAGGCGTTCATTCGGGCCACCAAGCTTTTGCTAAACACTTAAATGTGTTGGGCTTAAGCGACACCACTACCTGTCCTGCTTGCGGTGAGGAGGATGACACAGCAAAACACTTTCTCTGCAGTTGTCCGGCCTATGCTCGCATCAGGTGGCGGATCTTCGTGGCTGACTTGGTGAGTGCCGAACATCTTAGCTCTTAATCACAGAAGCTCCTTCTCGTTTTTCTTTTAAAGGCGGGAAAACTAAGTACATTAATGTAAGGTATCTGAATGGTAGTACAATGGACCTGTAGTTGTGTCTGAGCGCTCAATCGGATAGTAGCAAACTCCGAAAAAAAAAAATAGAAACTAGCACAAATGACTGCCCTGTGGAACACCCGAAGTTACTTTTATAACACAAGAAGTCAAACCATCGACCTTAACCATTCGCCGTCTATTAGTCAGTTAATTCAAATATCATTTTAGCATTGAAAAATGAAAAGCCAAAGACTTTAGCTTAGCATAACGTAGGGTGTGTCAAAAACGTTTGTAAAGTCAGTGCAAGGTACATCAACTTGTTAACGGTCATCAAAACAATGCGAAATTAGTAGCACATGATCTACCACGAACAAAGCCATACTCACTATTTGAAAAGTGTTTGTTCTTACCAATACCTACTTTCAAACAATGTTGGTACCTAACTATGTACCTATTGCAGAAATCCTTGTTTTTTGAATTAAACAGCGGCATCATGAATTGTCTCCTTTCTCTGTGTCTTCATGTGCGGTCTTTTTTAACTGACCTTTTCCTACATATTCTAATTTGCAAAGCTATTGCAAAACTTTCAGTTTATAACCTAGGTAGGTAGGTAGTGTTGCCACCGGAAAATTTAATAAAGGGGCTTTCAAATAAAATATTAGCAAAGCAAAACAAAAAAAAAGCGAAAACGTATCATTAATCATTTAATAATATAAAACAAAGTTGTACTTCTTTTGAAACGAATCACTAATCATTTACTAATTTAAAACAAAGTTTTAATTCTACGGAGCGAACGGATGAATGAATTTTAGTATTTTTATGATTAAATACTCACAAGAAGCAGGTTCGTGCATTTAAAAATATCTAATTTTGAGTTTGAAATACAAAGTAATTCAATAACTAGACTTGGAACAAAAAATAAGTGAACTTCTCCTTCGTCTATTTTCATAAAAAAAATTCAGTAATTAGAGCTTTGAAATACGCATATTTCAAGTCCAACAATATACTTCTAAATGCTTTAAAAAACTCATTTTTTTGTAATAGGTTAATAGACCATGATTTTCAAATCGATCTCAGTGATGTAACGCGGTTGCGTTTATCAACTCTAAAAGAAAACGGGCAGCGCTCAGTACATTTTATTTTTTGTAGAAATTTATTAGTGTTTCGTGCTTTTTCATTTTTCGTTGAATATCGAATAAAATCTAACTTAAACTAAAAAAGAACACATTTTGATAATATTTGACAAAGTGGGGGCCAGGGATCCTGAGCCTTAAAAAGGGTCGATTTGGCCCCTAAATGGGCCATACGGCAACGCTGGTACCCACCTACCAACATGTATTTCATAACCTGTAATAAGTACCTACCTACATAAGTAAGATTCAATAAAAAGTCGGGACATTGTTTATGGTAAAACGCATTGCGGACAGAATTCTAAAAGCGGGCCTGACCAGCAAAAGCCGTTACATAGGTACGTATTATACAATGCTATATGGTAAAATTGCTCATAACTAGGTACTTATATACCTACAATTAATAAGTTGCTTTCATCATGAAAAATGCCTGCATACATATTATATTGAAATCAAAATTGTCAATCGAACTCATGTAAGTACCCACTACCTACCTATTCACAAAATGCAACGAGATCAATGTCACGTTTTCATTATTACTAGACATACAAAAATACGGCACCGTTATTCTGCCGAATTTCGCAAAACCAAATGACGCCGGGATTCGACATACATATTTCCATTGCAACTAACAGACGCCATCATGACGACATACTTACAAAAGTATTGCTGACGGCAATAGTCTTGTGATACACAAGTTTTTTCAACGGAGAAAAATGTAATAAGAAAACATTAGTAAGCTGCGTACTTATTTACTTTTCATATCTGTCTATATGACAAAAAGACAAGGAATCACAAACCTGGGCAAAGAACTTCTCTTATATTAAGAGATTTTACCGTTCGAAATAGAAACAGAAGGGGTACATTTGAAAAATCTGAGCACACCGATTCGGCATATTTCTTTGTATGGGTGTGTGATGCAATTACAGTTGTACGCAGACCCAGAGTGGAGATCTTCCATTTCCATTACGATCTCGAGAAAATGTGTATATAGTTGTTCATCTGACATTGTCATTCCAAATTTCTGATGGTATTGTAAATTTGTTTCAGAGCGGATACTTATACCGAGTACCTAAATCAAGAGGGGTAAAATAAATTTACACATCCTACTCTTACCAATTTATTTTTTTTATGTGTGTTATGTTGAATTGGAAGAGTGAGATATGCTATTTCCATGGAAAACAGCCTTTCGATTGACTTCTGAAGTATTAGTGCATTTTATACAAACTGATGAATTATTTCTCCTTTCTCTCAATTTTAGCAGAGGTTCAAAATATACCACAGTTCTTTAGATGGATACAATCCTGATAAAATGTGTGTGGATTAGAGTTGAGAGATCATACCTTCGTTGAAAACAACCTTTCTATTGTTTTCTGATGTGTGTTTTATACAAATTTGATGAATTATTTCTCTTTCTCATTTTCAAATAATCAACATTGTTTTTCTTTTTAATATACTTCTGCTAGCCGTTCCAATTCTATATCATAATCATTCAGAGCAATGCGTTGTTGAAAAGTTGTAGTTGTAGTTCTGCAGGTTTTGTTATTGCTTCTCTTTAATTTGAATTTTGTCTGCCTCGGGCCGACACAGAGTAAAAACAAAAACTTTTCCATTTGCAGTTAAATGGAGACATGATATCTTTCATCCCCAAAAAAAATATGTCGCATTTGGTTCTAGGTGTAGACATGTTTTTAATTTACATTTGGGTGGTTTTGATTTATTTTAGGTAGGTATTCACTTGATGATGATAAGGAACTTTTTGTCATTTCACATTTGCGTTTCGAAAAATTTAATTTGCCACCTACATTCATACATATTTGAAATTTGCCGATGCTTGAGTACGAATATATAAAACATGTTTATTTTGTTGCTCGAAAAGATATTACTTTCTATATATCATTATTATCTAGGTATAGGTACTTATTTAAAATATAAGATGTAAAAAAAGACGGGTCATTGCAGGGCAGTGTTGCCCCCCTACGACAATTGCATCGGTTTTTCTACATTTTCCGCAAAAAAGTCACTACCAAGTAGCTAGTTCAGAAAATAAAAATGTAAACGAATAAATTGATATCCAACGTTATAGTTTGACCCTAAAACAACCATATCAGATTTTTGACCCACCCGCATCCCGCCTTGGCTGAGACATTTTCTTACCATATTGAAACGCATTAGGTAGGTATAAATACAAATATTTGGTACCTATTTAAATATTATATTGATGACGGGTCGGACGTGTGCAAATGGAAGGAAGTTCTTTGGTATTTATTAATGTCGTAGACTATCTGCTTGTAGGAAAAGTGACTGACCCGAAAGTACATTATTTGCTCTTTGCTGCCGGGTCAAAACCCAAGAGTACCTATATGTACGAGGTAATTTGGTGATCTGTTTCATTAGCAAACACTGTTCTGACCAAAAGTTTTTGGGGACTGAGGCCCTATGCTTGAAAACGTATTGGTAGTAATATTTGTAAGGATCTCATTAAAAGTATTTAGCTGCCATTCCTAACTCTTTATATCTTTGTTTTTGTATATTTTGATGGAAGATGGCCCGGAATATGTAGCATTTTGTGATAGTAGTTTCTTGAAGATTCCCCATATCATTTTTTAAACCTTTAGCTTTATAAAACATATTCATATAAATATAAGCTCTCTTTGCATAAAGGAACCTCAGCAGCAACTTCCGACCAAACTTTATTATATACCTGACGAATATGAAATACCTGGAAATATTAAATATTTCCGGCTTGTTTTTTTTACATTTTGAGCGGAGTTTAGTTTTATTTTTTATCATTAATAGCAAATATTCAGACATCCAAGGTTTGAGTATCTTTTGTTTGTATCTCCGGTTGATATGTGCTTAAGAGCAATTTATAACGCAATTACGGTAGATGCAATCTGTACATCCGTGTGACCATCTAGAATGTCTTGAATTGACATAACTTGATGAAGTCCCAAATCTAAAGATTGTGTAGATTTTAATAATCAGCGCTTAATATCGGTTGGGGTTTTTTGTTTTCAAACAGATCATATAACTGAATGTCACTTAGCATCGAAAAAACAAAGTCATTCGGTTGACTTAAGATAAGTGCGTGCTCCCATCACCATTGTGTGTTTTTGTTAAAAAAAGGATGCATATTTCACACGATGCTACTTCCTAAGAGTAGTTACATAATAAATATATCGATCGAGAAATGAAAAATAAATAAATACATAAATTGGACTTCTTAGCTTTTCGAAATAAAAAAACATGATAGTTACGAATCAGTATTTTGTTTTATTTATTTATTCGTTGAACATTAACTTTCGAATAAGCATTAATTGCTGCCTGAAATAAGGGTTGCAATATGGGATTACCCTTTGGTTCAACCACGATTTCTTTGGTCGAAGTGGTTTTGCTTAGAATATTTGAAGCTGTTGTTTGATTATCGTATTTTGAATACTTCATTAGCATCTTCAATGAATCCATTTCCTTCTCCACGACATTTCGTAAACGTTGTTCCAATTTTAGTTGCTTTGACATTACTTTCAATTCATCGTTATTGAGCTTAAAGCTGTTGTTTAGATCGTCAGTGTACTTGGATGATTGTTGCACTATTGCAGCGTGAGATTTTTATCAAACTTATAATGTATAAAATTCATTATAAATAAATTCTACCACAACTTTACCCCAGTAAGTTTTTCCGTTTTAGGCCGTGGAAGTTCTTTTCGCAGTTTTCGGATGCCGACATAAATGTTTGATTGATAAGTTGTATTATCCATTGTAATTTTTGGTTAAATAAAATTTGTTTTTTGTTGTCAGATAGTGCTGTTGTAACAAATGTAATTGTACACGTTTCTAGTTTATCTCTGGTGTGATGGATTCTGCAAGAAAAGTAAAAATGTTCATTGGGGTATAATTATTTCTTATAAATACGTGGAGAATTAACAATTTTAGGACAGAAACATTACATATCTGCCTCGTCACTTAGAGTCCTATTTTAATAAGAATATCCAGTTAGTCGGCACTTTGAGACATTGGTTTGAATTGGAATCACTAACTAACTATTGAGACACTAAAATGTTTCCAAATATGGGTATTAAGCCAATCAATATCTGCACTTATTACAGACTTCCCTCTTTGTATCGAAATGATTTTCGAGTGGAAAATATTAGTCAATACTTTACGCTCATGACGTAATAACAGCTCATATTGATTGATCATAATCTGCCTGGAGAAGATTTTTTTTTTGCGTTTCTATTCACAGAACTAACTAAGGAGCAGGCATTGGTTTGGGGGTGTATGAGTGCATCCGGTGCTGGAAATATGGTTTTTATCGATGGTAGTATGGGCCAACACATGAACATAGATATTCGAAAAATAATTTAAGGTATAGTTCGCAGATACTTGGACTAGCAGGATCATTTTTATTCCAACAAGACAATGACCCTTGTCACACTCCTAGGTCTGTAAAAGAAAGGCAATATCGCGAAACAGCTTCATACACCCTCCAATCTCCTGACTTAAACCCCATTAAATATCTGTGGGGTGCAATATAGGAAGGCGATTAAAAAAATATGACATTAACAACAAAAATGCACTCCTTTCGGTGTAAAATTTAATTGAGACGAATGACACAAAGAAACTTGTTGGTAGTATGAAAAATCTTTTAATTGAGGTCCTTAGAGAAAAGGGTGGCAACACAAACTAGTAACCATACCATATAATGTTATTTTAACTTTTTTCCCTACTGTACGGAGGCTTTTTGGCATTGAATTTTAAAAAAATAAGTTAATTTTTGCTTTTGAGACTTATTTTCAATTTTTCTACTTATTGCTTTTGTACATGAATTAAAATAATCTAATTTAATAAGAATACATGATTGATTTCAACCAAGTACTTCTTTGTCGTAAGAAATTATAATAAATATGAAAAAATTACTGCTGTACGGAGACTTTTTGGACTCTGGTATCCTAACATACGGCGCGATTGTATGGTGGAAGGCCCCGGAAAGCAAATACTGTCTCTCTTTCTGGTGGAGTTGTCTGCTATCTAGGATGCAGCGGTATTGAAAAGGCTGCTTTTTAAACAGAACAATCACCATTTACTTCGCCGGTCAAGCGGCCATAGAGTCCATGCAGTCGGATGTGGTGAATTCATATGCTGAAAGCTACATATATCATATATCGGGAAACAAGAAAGCCGACAAGCTTGCAAGAACGGCGTCAGAGATGAACGCATCTCTGACACTTGAAGCATTAAGTACACCGCTTAGTTTTATTGTTATTGCACGAAGAATCTAAATTGAGTCCTTGAGTAGAACTAACCTATACTGGACACAACTCGGCACGTGCAGACGTACTAAAGAACTATAACCAGCGGTAAGCAAAAGGAGATCAAAGGTCATGATCGGGCTAATCTGTAAGGATATCAGAGTATGAATTTGAGGTCTAACGGCGCTGTGAGTCTACATGTGGAACGGCTGGGCATTTAGATTACATGTAAAAAGTACTATCATGGAATCTCTAAAATAAGAATATTTAAACAATTGCATGTATTATTTGTGCTAAAACTAAATATCAATTAGAATTAGTAAGGTCGTATATTCTTGTAAGATGAAATAAGATCTGAATAAATAAAATGTCCCACCAAAGTAGAATCAAACAACTTATCTTATATTGAACTTTCCAAAATATTATCAATGTTCACTCACCAAGAAGACTTTGCAACATAAATGTTTGAGCGATCTTGAGAATAATTCTTGGACTTGGATGGTTGAAAATGAAAGGGATATCATATTTCACAAACTAAGTGAAAATTGCTAACTAGATATGGCTAACTATCGATGCGTTCGTTTAATGGAATATTATTGAATTCCAACGAACCGAGAATCGTGTGCATTTGGTTTGCAATTTGAAGGCAAATGAACAATTTTCAATTTCAATGCCGCCAAAATAAAATACTTCCTCATAATAAACTCAAAACTGAAATGGAGTCTTTCTAATTCCACAACATTTTACGCTCATAATTTCACAATTGTTTGAAATGTTTTTCATGAAATTCGGTGATGAAATTCGGTTAAAGTTGGCGATGGCATAAGCGGAACACTTGTTCTAGGCGACCAACACGCAATGCCTATTTTTGTTATTCAGATTATCGATCAAAATAGGGATAAGAAAGTCGACCTGGAAAAACCCCATACCCCAAATTAATATACGAGATCAAACTGGTGAATGGCTTTTGGTTTGGGTGCCTATAGTTTTTAGGCAATTGAACTTATCATACCAATCATTAATTTGGATTTGAATTTTGAAATATGACAATATATTAGTCATTTTATGTATCAATTGCCAACGTTGATCGACTGTGACCAAAGAGCCAAATTGCATGAATTTAGAAAACTTCTCGCGTTCAATATGTGAGGTATCCTACGAGAAACCAGTGAATGGAGGAAAATATACCAAATTAAATTATATATGTTACATGTAGACAGGAAGGTAGGGGAAGTGGCTATAATCCATGCTGTGGAATTTTATGCCTAAGAAGTCTGAAAGGTCATCAAACAGCTTGGATAGTGTGGAATATCTAGATTAAGCTAAAGGCGGACAAGCACTGCAAAGATGTACTCACTCTCATTAGTGGCAGGCAACTGCGATAGCTCATATTGTGGGATGTTTGACGTCATAGCTAAGCTTGGCATCTTAACTATGACTTTAAATACTTTGATAATGTTAATACATTTCTATTTTGGGAATAAAACTCAACCCATGCGTTATAAAGGAAATTTCGCGAATTAATTTGAATACAAATCCATCGAGTGTTACAATAAAATATAGCTGTTGTTTTTTTCAAGCTAAGTCAATAGACGTAACTCGCGCACGCAGACAAGGTGCGAATACCAATCTAACCGAATAATAGCGTATAACAGTTTAAAGGTTCTGACACAACCAATATACGAATTTTGATATAACTCCGGATCGAATTTAACTACATAATAATATTTTTGCCATATAAATATATTAAATGATAAACGTCAACGAATGGCTAATAAATCGAATGGCCTGTCGCTTTAGAAATTTTAGAAATTTTAGAAAACCAAACCAATTTTTTAGAACCATTTTTGAGTAAATTAGTGATAGGTGATTTAAAAAAAAAATTGTATGGAATACCGATAATTAAAATGATAAAGCAATACATACAAAAAAACCCGCGAGATATTACCGCAAAAACTTTATAAACGAACTTTAAAGCAAATCTTCCGGGACAGACAGACCGACGGGACGGCATTGGCCGTCGACGAACAATTTGTGTGGACCCACTTTTTTGACTTCTTTATAGTCAGTTTGTCAGTTTTCTCAATTTGCACTTTAAATTATTAATCCGCGGCACTGATTGCTCGATTTTGTTACAGTACAACTAAAACACTTAAAAATTATATTTTTCTTTCAAAATAATTAATACCACTCTATTTCAACTTTCAGATAGATTTAATTCTACGAATTCTACCCGCCAGGATAATCTACCCACTTTTATTTTCCTAGTGGTTGCGCAGTCATGAAATAAGCGCGAAGGCTAGTAGTTTTTCAATCCTTCTTTGCGGTTGTTAGAGCGATGTTTCGTTTAATCGATATAGTTTAATAGGCCAGTCTGGTAATCTTAAGACTATGGCCAAGTCGGCCTCCTAATAGGTATTGTCCCCACAGAAACAATGAACACCTCCACTACTACCTACCTTTGCATCTTTTCGTCTAGTTATTAGCTGCGATTGTACAGAAATACCTACCTACACGGGCTGTTGTGTATTCATCCACTTCACTGATCCTTACCAAGACTTAATAAGACCACTCCTTACTTTTCTTCGCTGTACCTATATACTAATGGGTTCTTTGCACTCGGCACAACGTAAAACTATGTGCGGTTCACAAAAAAATAAGTGTCCAGTCAGACACATCGCCAACAATCAATTCATTGAATATGAACCACTTAGTGTTCGACTGGGTCATTTCCTACCCTATTTATACCCTATCCTAAGGGTATATTAATTTTGACACATAGTTTGTAACACCCCTTAATATTCGCCGTAGACCCATAAAAGTATATATATTTATGATCAGGACCAAATCCTAAGACTATCTAGCAATGTCCGTCCGTCCGTCCGAAGCTGAAATTTGGACCACATATTCCCTAGGGCTCCGAAATGGTTAAGTGTAAAAAAATTTTGAATACGCCCACTGCCACGCCCACAATTTAGAAAAAACCGTTTTAAAGCTAAGGTTAGAGATATAGAGTGTTACAACCTGCACAAGATATGTAGGCACTGCCCTCCTTTATAAGTTTGTCATACAAAGTTGTTTGCCACGCCTACTTTTTGTGGGCGTTTTTTACTAAAATGCTGTTTTCTTTGAAAATTTTCTGAGAAAGCGAAAAAAAATGTTTAACAAAATATGTAGCCAATATTTTTTTCAACATATCGCCCATACAAAGTTTTTGGCCACGCCCACTTCTTGGGGGCGTTTTTTTTCGAAAAACCTTTTTTTTTTAATTAATAGAATGAAATAAAATGCTAGCCATCATCTTCTTAATGCTTTTTTCTTTGGGGCATATAGGGATATTGATAGGGTATCATACTGTTCGCCTCAAGCGCACTGTAGCCTTTCCTTATGTTTTTTTTTAATTAATAGAATGAAATAAAATGATAGCCATCATCTTCTTAATGCTTTTTTCTTTGGGGTATATAGGGATATTGATAGGGTATCATACTGTTCGCCCCAAGCTGACTGTAGCCTTTCCTTATTTTTTTTTTAAGTTATGTAGTCATAAAATTACCTATCTAATTTTAGGTAGTTAGGTAGGCAAAACAAACAAACATATTTTTACATGTACGTACATATGTACGTGCCTTTACACCTTTGTATTTCGAAAAAATAGATTACATATCCATAAAAAAGATAACTAACCAAATAGGTACCTACAAATGTTATGTAATTGGTGCTCGTTGGATTTTGTCATAAAAAGTTGGTGCAATAGGATGGTTTGGACGGCAAATGTATATTGGCAGCAAAAGGGCGTGAAGAATAAAGCAGTATTAGTTTCGTATCAAGATAAACAAATTAGTTCATATTTAAAACCACTTCCTGAAAAAAAATTAAGTCAACATAAACCAAGGTTTTGCAAAATCATGCCCAAAAGGAAATTCATCAGAATATTTCTCGCCAATGCCTTTGATCTTCCAAACTATACACAAGAGAAACATAATTATCATAATTATGCACAGTGCACACACACGGGAATTTTGTAGTTGGTTTTGTATAAAGCAAGCTATTTACCTCTTTTTATTTTTTTATTTTAGCGAAAAGCAAGGTAAATAACTTGCTTTACCCAAAACCAACTACAAAATTCCCTAGTGTGTGAAAAGTACATACTCCTGAAACTGGCCTCAGTTGGCTCTTCGCTAAACAAGAGATTTAAAAAGGGGTAAAGAACTTGTTTTATACATCTACAAAATTCCCTAGTATGTAGGTGTCAATGTGATATCTCTTGACACTTTGAAGGAATGGAGAATTTCACTTCTTCAAAGCGTTACAAATTCTTTGTGTGTGTGCCTTGATAATTTTCAAGCAACACCGGCGGGGTGGAGCAATGCTTGATCATTTAAATTTCGCACAAAAAAAATACAGAATAATGAGAGTAAGGCACTAACAATTCGCGTTTTATACCAAGTCAATGGGTTTCGTTTCGTGTGCGTTATTTCTCCGCTCAGAATAAAGTCTCCACTTCTTTTTCACAGTGTGAGTGTTTTTCTCCAGTAGTTCTCGTTGTTCGGTCCGATTGGAATAAAGGAATCAATCAGTAGTTCTTTCTCTTGCGTCGGGTGTGCTTGTCTGAAATAGTGTAAAAAAACGGATAAAAGTTATGTAACGCTCATAATTGAAAATGTAAGTTTGTCGCCGTTTGTTTTATTGTATGGTTTAGACTGTCGCTAACTTTAAAGATTCGTCATAGTGACCCCTTTAGAGATATTCGCACACTTTCAATGTATTAATATGGTTTAATATTAATTGACACCAGTCCTGAAGACCTTCTAAAATCCATTCGCCGCGAAGCCTGTCGTGGGCTAATATCAGCGCATCCAAGGGAGCACATATTCCAGGACTGTGACGCTTAAACAACTGTCTGAATTTTTACCCATCTCTTACTTCCTCAGCAATATGTAGGTACGGTTATTGTGTTTGTACTAACTTATTTTAATTTTTGTTTCTTTGCAGTCAACTGGATACTCTTACGATCCTATCTTTGGACGCCAAGGAGAAGCAATCAAACAACAACAATCATCACCGCAGGACAACTAAAAGCCAAAATTAAATACGCGGCAAATAACAATCATAAATAAAGTGGCCAATAGTGTCATAGTGCGATTTCAACGTCAAAAAAAAAAAACAAGCTATTAACGTCAACAACTGAGATAATAGGAGGTCATCGCCGACTGCAGGAATTCCTCCACCACACCCGGTATCGGCAGCATTGTTGCCGTTGTCGCTACTTCCATTATCAGCCCCATAATACTCATGAGCGTCGACAGTGGAATACATACCGGAGGCGGAAACACTTCAATCTGTCAAATCAAACCGCGCGAAAAAAATCATCATAACAGAAATGGCAACACTACAAAATGGTCGCATATTATGATTTCTTATCGTTATTGGCGCTGCGGTTCTAACAATATTTATTTATGCTTCCTACTATTCGAATACATGACTCACAGTGTCGAGTAATATGTGAGCATAACCCGCTATACCCTCGTCGTCCTCATCATTGTCAGAGAATACGAACGGCAAAACAATAGTGGATATCCATAACATAAACGATAATTTAAAAAGGGATTTTTTAAGGTTCCCCACCACTTCAGCATCAACAATTTCCAGCTACAAAAGACACACAACAACGACAACAAGCGCAGTCACAGATACTTGATCATCGAAGAATAGAAACCACAATAAACCGCCGTCATTAACGTCGCCTCAAACGTCCGTTCTCATACCAGCAAATCATCTTAAAACACCTTCGTCTGGTCAATGATCATCCTCATCCGCAGTCATCGATCCAACTCAAGGCATTCCGACGAGTGAAGTCTACCAAAGTGGCCATTTAGACGATTCGACTTTACCCAGACGAAGGTGAATCTATCAAGTTGCTGATCATTATCACATCCGCACAACCTACAACGGGACAGTTCTCAGCAACGATATTTCCACCGTTCACAACGGGAACAGCGTACGTAATGAGTGCCGACATAATACTCGGTCTCTATGTGAAAGCACTGCGATGGACTTACCTTAAGATGGAGGATGTCCTTATGACGGGCATTGTTGCCAAGCAGCTGGTGGTTAGCTTATTGCCGAGAGCTGTGTAAAACCTGCAGCACGCAATAAAAAAGCAATAAAACTAGTATGTATTGTATACGTATAGACGTCGTCCTATTTAGTTATATGTACGAATATATACGAATATTATGTTTAGATATTTTACATATACGTACCAACCTCAGAATATTTATTTTTTTTTTCGAATTTCAATAGTTTTAAATCTTAAAGGCTCATTATAAATATAAATTTATACAATCTATCGTTAAATAGGTATTCATTTCACTATAAACATTTAAACCTTAACAAGTCAAATGCAAGGACAAAAAGATTATACCAAATATTTATAAGAAAGCAACATCTATATAGCTGTCATACAAAAGCGATCGCAAAATTGTTAAGACTTCATTAAATGTAGGCGACGAATACTACGGGCCAGGCCCTTTACTCTATCGGTACAATGAGTTATTTTCGAATAAAGAAGATTTCACTCGACGCAATGCACTCGAGGAATACTATGGGTCGGGCCCTTTACTCTATCGCTACAATCAGTTATTTTCGAATGAAGATTTCACTCGATGCAATGCAAGTGACGGATCGGGCCCTTAACTCTATCGCTGTTTTCATCGACATCATCCATGTAATTTCCCCGTTTGTGTTGTGCTATAACTTCTTCTCATTTGAGATAGTTATAAGACAAAAGACTTCATAAAAGTCCTGATCGAATGTTAGTTTTAGACCTTAGAGTGGGATATTAGGACTCCTGTTATTAAAGTCGAATCGTCCTGTGAATCGATTTGCTTTCTTTTCACCACAATGGATAAAAATAGTTTCATTATTGACAACAAATCAGAGAAAAGATTCTCAACACAGTCGAGTAAACCATAAGATGTACTTCTCATAAACTTGTTCTTTATGTCCAGGCCGAGGTCCAAGCGCGATCATGCTTGTGACCCTGGAGGTGCATGCTCATTCCATGAGTACCTTAGGATTTATAATTCCTTTCTTGACTCTTCTATGGGATATTTGTCTACTATTTGAATAGTACATTACATTAAAATCTTTGATGACAAATGAAACAATTACATCGATGGTAGGAATGTTGCAATTTGAATCCATTTTATATATCCTGATTGTGTAAATCTGAATGGAAAATAATAAACGCTTTCGAAGTGACTTATTCAGGTGGTTGTATGGCACAAAAAGTGCTTCCAGAGGGTTATTATTAAGTGCTGGTTATAGTATTAGCCCACGCGTCATTAACTTTCTTTCTGCTGATTTTTTAATGTGATTGTTGCCTTTGGTGTAGTACCATCATCATTGATTGTTTTGAGTGGTTTTTCCAAGTATACCCTTATACTACGAAACATTATTCCATAATTAATTTTAACTTTAACACTGAGGCCTGTGAGCAAAACCCATTTGGCATTTTGCTCTTCTTATAAATTTATCTAATGCAGTAATGACATAAAGACAACCGATTGGTTTTAAGTCCGAATAAAAAATGCCTCTTTATTGCAACGATCCCTTCTACTCACAACGATGTTGCGTGCGCGCTAGGGGAGTGCTCTGTTTGCTTGTAGCATTTCGTTCCTCAAGAGCCAAACTTGCAACTCCTGGGGAATCGGTTTGGGTTTTGAAATGATTGCGGTCATAGGATATCGACGTCCCGGGGCCCGCGTGCTCACCCCTGACAGACGCCGGTACTGGGGATCCGACTCCCTGCACCGTAAGTTTTCTTCCTTCGTGTTCTCAATATTTGGTTTATTTTCTGTGTTCCTTCACATAGTTCTTTTTTGGTCCACGGTGGTATTTAATTTCCCACCTACCCTGCATAAATACTATGTATTAAGGCCGAGCAGCCCTCCATCTGACACCTGAGGACGCGCCCTCTAGGGGATACAACAAAACCCCCGAGGGAATAATAATAATAATAATAATTTTTTTTTTTTTCCTGTTGGGTGGAGGAGAATGCTTGCTGCACCATAAGGAGGCCGTGTTGGCGTTGACCTTCCCCGTGTGTCCGACTCCCCTTTTTCAAGGTATAGGTAAACTAAAACTCCTCCAACCCCTCGGTTTTTGACCCGCCCCCCGGGACCGCTGTTCGCATTACTTCAGGGGGGTTGTAATCATTCGCCCTTTCGGGCTTACTCTGTCTCTTCGCGGAATTGCTCTTCTTCTCTTTTCTTTCTTCTGAGAATTCGTTGGGTGTAGACGCAGATGTCGTTCCAGTTCTGTTCGCTGGCCAGCATCTTTTCGACTATGTTATCTGGAGTGATGATACCGATATTTCACTCCAGTTCAGCTCTTTAATTTTCCCATCTGCTGCAAGCGAAGAAGGTATGTTGAACGTCGTCTTCTTCGGAGTCTCCGTACTGGCAGGCTGGGGTATTTTTTTTACCAATCTTATGAAGGAAGGCATTGAAATATCCGTGTCCGGTGAGGAACTGTGTGATGTAGTAGTTCACCTCCCCATGTTTTCGGTCCTTCCATTCAGCCACGTTCCTGATCAGCTTTGCTGTCCATCTTCCTCTGCTGTCCGAGTTCCAACGCTCTTGCCACTTCTGTTTGGTAAGTTGCTTGGCCTGCACGGTTGCCGTTTCTACTCCGATTTCCGCCTTGTTGTCGTAGACGTACTTCCTCTCTGCCGCTAGGAGATCGATGTGAGTCGCTCCTGCGACTACAAGTGCGGCTGCTTCTGACACCGTTCGGTAGGAACTTACCACCCGTAGAGCTCCGCATCTTTGGACTGCCGCCATCTGTTTCCGGTACTTCTCTTGATTAAGTGCGTCTGCCCAAATTTCGCTGCCGTAGAGAAGGATGGAGTGTGTTGTCGCCATCAATAACTTTCGCTTACTGGCCGCTGGACCACCTACATTTGCCATCAGTCTGCTCAGTGATGCAGTTGTCTTTCCGCTGCTGCCTTTATATGTTGCCAGTAGGATAGCTTTGTGTCGAGCCTCAGTCCCAGGTATTTCACCGCGGCACTGCTTCTTATTACTTCTGCCCCGATTTGGAAGTCAATTTGTGTGGGGATCCTCTTCTTCGTAAGAAGGACTATCTCAGTTTTCTCCGTCGCAAGGCTGAGTCCGTGCTCTTCCATCCACGAATTTGCCCGTCGCATGACCTGGTTCAGCTTCGTCGTCTCGTGCCGTGATCACCGCCGCGACGTCGTCTGCGTACCCGACCTCGGGCATTTCCATGCCAAGGATGTTGTCGTAGGAAATGTTCTAGAGGACTGGTCCTAAGATCGATCCCTGCACTGCGCCCGATGTCACTTCCTTTCTTCTCGGGCCTTCTGTGGTCTCGTAAAACAGCTCTCGATCCCTGAGATAGTCCTTCACAATTCGCAGGAGATATGCTGGTATGTAGAACCTCCGTTCAAGTGCGTTCAGTATATCGCTCCACCTGGCTGAGTTGAAGGCATTCCGTACGTCCAGGGTTGCCAACAAGACGATGTTCCTTGAGTAGTGGTTTCCCTGATGGGCGATTTTGGCGGCGGTCACAACTTCTTTTACGGCTCCAATCGTAGAGCGGCCTCTCTGACAGGTCGCCTGACGTTTGCACTGCCGCTATAAGACGTGGCTTAATAAGCTTTTCGAAGAGCTTCCCCGCGGTATCTAACATGCACAGAGGTCTCTATGCCGATGGGGAGTCTGGATCTCCTTTGCCTTTGCTGATGAGCACCAAGCGTTGTCTCTTCCAGCTCTTGGGAAAGATGCCTTCCTCGAGGAGGCTGTTAAACATGTTCAGCAGCAAGTGCGGACACGTATGGGAGGTCACTTTCAGTGCTTCTGTAGGAATTCCGTCGGGGCCGGGGGCTCTTCTGGTTTTCAGGGACTGTACCGCTATGCTCAACTCTTCTTCGCTAAAGGCTGGAATTTCCTCTCGTTGGACCGGTGTGATGTCAGGTTGTCTGACCGGATGAGTTGGAAACAGTGCGTCCACGATGTGTTCCATCTTTCCTTCACTGAGGATGGGGGGTGCTATCTGAGCTCCGAGTTTCCGCGTCACGATTTTGTAGCCTAGTCCCCATGGGTCGCTGTTGACGTCTCGGCGAAGATCCTCCCACTTCTGTTTTTTGCTCAAGTTGATGGCCCTCTTGAGCTCAGATCTTCGAGTTCTGAATTCCGCTAGAGCATCTTCCATAGCTTCAGTATTTCCTCTTCCTCTTACCCTGGTGACGGTGCATCGTATTTGTAGGCATCTCCGACGTAGCGTAGCTATCTCCTCGGTCCACCAGTACACTGGGTCTCTTTTTCTGTTGGCACCGGTCGTTCTCGGCATTGAGGAGTCGCAAGCGCGCCGAATTAGTTGCATCGTGGCTTCAGCTTTCGTTTCAGCAGGTCCTTGTACCTGGATTACGGCGTCTGCACCTTCCTCGATTACGCCCTTAAAAAGATCTGCGTCGAGCCTGTTCAAGTTCCATCTCAGAGCCCGTGGGTGGTAACGATGGTTCAGGACTCGTTGGTTACACTCCAGATCAAAGACGATATACTGATACTGTATACTACACGCTACCTGTGTAGTCCTCGAGTACTCTCCAGTTTTTGATTCTTGCGTATGTGGTGTTCGTTGCGAAGGTTACGTCTGGGATAGTTCCTCTGTGTCCGGGTCTCCTGAAGGTGGGGGTGTCTCCTGCGTTGACTACGTAAAGTCCACGTCTGGCGGCCATCTCGAGTATTTGCCTTCCTCGAGAGTCAGTAGTCGGCATTCCCCACTCTTGTGCTTTGGCGTTAAAGTCACCTGCTACCAAGATCTCCCCTCTGGTGTCGACCAGGAAGTCCTCCAGGTCGTCCAGTTTTTGCCGGAACGCGTCAATTCGGTCGTTTGGGCTCAGGTAGACGCTCACGACCGTGAGTTCGTCGTGCTTTACCCACGTGAAGCCTCTTTGTGTGCCTATACTTTTCATGGGGAATTTTTTGGTATCCAAGACCCAGATAGCAGCAGTTCCAACTGAGTCCGCTACCCAGTTTATCTCTTTATTTATATATTGCTCGCTGATGATGGCGATATCTACTTTCATTTCATCTAGTAGTTTAATAAGCAGGTTGTCCGCCGTTTGACTCCTGTGCATATTTCCCTGCAGGATTCTGGTCATTGTGAGGCCCTTTTCTTTTCTTTTTCGAGAGCCTCTCGGAAGACAAGGCACTTTCCTGAACCCGGGACATGGTCCAAAGCGGTTGGTTGGACTTGGAGATTCGCGCAAAGACAGCATTTTGGTGGATTTTGGCAATCGATCTTCTTGTGGCCCTTTTCTCCGCAGTTGAAACACAGTCCTAGCCCCTTTCTATCTACGCCGCTGCATGTTGCTTGGTGGTGGCCATATCCAAAGCATTTATAGCACCGCGCGACCTCTGTTCTGCGACGAATTCGACACTGGACCCATCCGATTCTAATTGTTGGGCTCTTCAACAATTCGTAGGCTGCTCGGGCGTTCATATGCACTATTGCCGTCTTGAGGGAATTTCTGTTTTTCTCTGTGACTGACACCTGTATATAAATGATGAAGACAGCAGCTTTTTTCTTGACTGCTTCTTGGACTTCTTCGGCTGTAGTCAGTTCGTCCAAGTCCCTGATCTCTAGGGACATTTTCGGTTCAAGACTGCGAACCGTTGCCTTATCCCCTAGAATAGCTCTTAGAGACTCTCCGAAAGCTGTCTTGTTCTTTGTCTTAAATCCGAGTTCTAGAAGTACGTCTCCAGTTTTCGTTTGCCGAACAGTTTTGACGATAGTTTCGGTGTCGTCTGGATTCGCCTTACTTCGGATTTTCTTCAGGATATCGGTGAATTTCTCTGTTCCCTTTGGCTTAATGAGAATAGCCTCAGGTCGAGGTCTCCGTTGGTTCTTCTCTTTCATCTTCTTTTCATTCTTTTTGTTTTCCCTCGCCCTTTCTTTAGGTTTGTCCCTAGGCCTGACCCTCTGGGCGAGTTCCATAGGGTTTTTCTTCTTGAGAGCTTCAGCGTAGCTCTCTTGCTCACAACAGGTGAGGTCAGTTTCGTTAGTTTTTGTTTTCTTCTCCACTAGTTTCTTTAGAGGGCTTGATGACGGTCTTTTGTGGGAGACTAGTCTTACAGCTGAACTTTTTCGGACTGGGTCAGTTGGTGTTGCTTTTGCGATGCTGCTTTTTGGCTTTTGCATGGTTTGCTCTCCTGTTTTTGAGGTGCTGATTTTCCACTTTAGCCTATCGAGCCCCTCTTCGAGTATCGCGATACCATTTTTAATATCCATGCTGATGTTCTTCTGTTTTAAGCAGGCCGTCTTCATGCTTTTAACGACGCTTTCACACGCGACTATTTCCCGTATAAAGACATCTTTGTTGTTCTCCTCGTTTCCTGTGTGAGTGGCAGGAAAGATTCCTGTGGATGTTTTTGTGTTCTGTGGGGTTGTATTCCGCGGTGGTGTACGTTGAATCCTTGCGGACCTCTGAAAAGGTACACTGCTCTGTTTGCTTGTAGCATTTCGTTCCTCAAGAGCCAAGCTTGCAACTCCTGGGGAATCGGTTTGGGTTTGGAAATGATTGCGGTCATAGGATATCGACGTCCAAGGGCCCCCGTGCTCACCCCTGATAGACGCCGGTACTGGGGATCCGACTCCCTGCACCGTAAGTTTTCTTCCTTCGTGTTCTCTATCCATATTTGGTTTATTTTCTGTGTTCCTTCACATAGTTGTTTTTTTGGTCCACGGGTGGTATTTAATTTCCCACCTACCCTGCATTAATACTAAGTATTAAAGCCGAGCATCCCTCTATCCCCCACCTGAGGACGCGCCCTCTAGGGGAAAGAACAAAACCCCCGAGGGAATAATAATAATAATAATAATAATAATAATTTTTTTTTTTTTTTTTTTTCCTGTTGGGTGGAGGAGAATGCTTGATGCACCATAAGGAGGCCGTGTTGGCGTTGACCTTCCCCGTGTGTCCGACTCCCCTTTTTCAAGGTATACGTAAACTAAAACTCATCCCACCCCTCGGTTTCTGACCCCCCCCCGGGACCGCTGTTCGCATTACTTCAGGGGGGTTGTAATCATTCGCCCATTCGGGCTTACTCTGTCTCGTCGCGGAATTGCTCTTCTTCTCTTTTCTTTCTTCTGAGAATTCGTTGGGTGTAGACGCAGATGTCGTTCCAGTTCTGTTCGCTGGCCAGCATCTTTTCGACTATGTTGTCTGGAGTGATGATACCGATATTTCTCTCCAGTTCAGCTCTTTCATTTTCCCATCTGCTGCAAGCGAAGAAGGTATGTTGAACGTCGTCTTCTTCGGAGTCTCCGTACTGGCAGGCTGGGGTATTCTTTTTACCGATCTTATGAAGGAAGGCATTGAAATATCCGTGTCCGGTGAGGAACTGTGTGATGTAGTAGTTCACCTCCCCATGTTTTCGGTCCTTCCATTCAGCCACGTTCCTGATCAGCTTTGCTGTCCATCTTCCTCTGCTGTCCGAGTTCCAACGCTCTTGCCACTTCTGTTTGGTAAGTTGCTTGGCCTGCACGGTTGCCGTTTCCACTCCGATTTCCGCCTTGTTGTCGTAGACGTACTTCCTTTCTGCCGCTAGGAGATCGATGGGAGTCACTCCTGCGACTACAAGTGCGGCTGCTTCCGACACCGTTCGGTAGGAACTTACCACCCGTAGAGCTCCGCATCTTTGGACTGCCGCCATCTGTTTCCGGTACTTCTCTTGATTAAGTGCGTCTGCCCAAATTTCGCTGCCGTAGAGAAGGATGGAATGCGTTGTCGCCATCAATAACTTTCGCTTACTGGCCGCTGGACCACCTACATTTGCCATCAGTCTGCTCAGTGATGCAGTTGTTTTAGAGGCTCTTTCCGCTGCTGCCTTTATATGTTGCCAGTAGGATAGCTTTGTGTCGAGCCTCAGTCCCAGGTATTTCACCGCGGCACTGCTTCTTATTAATTCTGCCCCGATTTGGAAGTCAATTTGTGTGGGGATCCTCTTCTTCGTAAGAAGGACTATCTCTGTTTTCTCCATCGCAAGGCTGAGTCCGTGCTCTTCCATCCACGAATTTGCCCGTAGCATGACCTGGTTCAGCTTCCTTTGCGCGTTATCGGTGTCTCGTGCCGTGATCACCGCCGCGATGTCGTCTGCGTACCCGACCAGAAAGGCACCCTCGGGCATTTCCATGCCAAGGATGTCGTCGTAGGAAATGTTCCAGAGGTCTGGTCCTAGGATCGATCCCTGCGCTGCGCCCGATGTCACTTCCTTTCTTCTCGGGCCTTCTGTGGTCTCGTAAAACAGCTCTCGATCCCTGAGATAGTCCTTTACAATCCGCAGGAGATATGCTGGTATGTAGAACCTCCGTTCAAGTGCGTTCAGTATATCGCTCCACCTGGCTGAATTGAAGGCATTCCGTACGTCCAGTGTTGCCAACAAGACGATGTTCCTTGAGTAGTGGTTTCCCTGATGGGCGATTTTGGCGGCGTTCACAACTTCCTTTACGGCTCCAATCGTAGAGCGGCCTCTCCGGAAACCATACTGCCTCTCTGACAGGTCGCCTGACGTTTGCACTGCCGCTATAAGACGTGGCTTAATAAGCTTTTCGAAGAGCTTACCCGCGGTATCTAACATGCACAGAGGTCTGTATGCCGATGGGGAGTCTGGATCTCCTTTGCCTTTGCTGATGAGCACCAAGCGTTGTTTCTTCCAGCTCTTGGGTAAGATGCCTTCCTCGAGGAGGCTGTTAAACATGTTCAGCAGTAAGTGCGGACAAGTATGGGAGGTCACTTTCAGTGCTTCTGTAGGAATTCCGTCGGGGCCGGGGGCTCTTCTGGTTTTAAGGGAATGTACCGCTATGCTCAACACTTCTTCGCTAAAGGCTGGAATTTCCTCTCGTTGGACCGGTGTGATGTCGGGTTGTCTGACCGGATGAGTTGGAAACAGTGCGTCCACGATGTGTTCCATCTTTCCTTCACTGAGGATGGGGGGTGCCATCTGAGCTCCGAGTTTCCGCGTCACGATTTTGTAGCCTAGTCCCCATGGGTCGCTGTTGACGTCTCGGCGAAGATCCTCCCACTTCTGTTTTTTGCTCAAGTTGATGGCCCTCTTGAGCTCAGATCTTCGAGTTCTGAATTCCGCTAGAGCATCTTCCATAGCTTCAGTATTTCCTCTTCCTCTTACCCTGGTGACGGTGCGTCGTATTTGTAGGCATCTCCGACGTAGCGTAGCTATCTCCTCGGTCCACCAGTACACTGGGTCTCTTTTTCTGTTGGCACCGCTCGTTCTCGGCATTGAGGAGTCGCAAGCGCGCCGAATTAGTTGCATCGTGGCTTCAGCTTTCGTTTCAGCAGGTCCTTGTACCTGGATTACGGCGTCTGCACCTTCCTCGATCACGCCCTTAAAAAGATCTGCGTCGAGCCTGTTCAAATTCCATCTCGGAGCCCGTGGGTGGTAACGGTGGTTCAGGACTCGTTGGTTATACTCCAGATCAAAGACAATATACTGATGGTCGCTGCCTGTGTAGTCCTCGATTACTCTCCAGTTTTTGATTCCAGGAAGTCCTCCAGGTCGTCCAGTTTTTGCCGGAACGCGTCAATTCGGTCGTTTGGGCTCAGGTAGACGCTAACGACCGTGAGTTGGTCGTGCTTTACCCACGTGAAGTCTCTTTGCGTGCCTATACTTTCCATGGGGAATTTTTTGGTATCCAAGACCCAGATTGCAGCAGTTCCAAGTGAGTCCGCTACCCAGTTTATCTCTTTATTCATATATTGCTCGCTGATGATGGCGATATCTACTTTCATTTCGTCTAGTAGTTTAATAAGCAGGTTGTCCGCCGTTTGACTCCTGTGCATATTTCCCTGCAGGATTCTGGTCATTGTGAGGCCCTTTTCTTTTCTTTTTCGAGAGCCTCTCGGAAGACAAGGCACTTTCCTGAACCCGGGACATGGTCCAGAGCGGTTGGTTGGACTTGGAGATCCGCGCAGAGGCAGCATTTTGGTTGATTTTGGCAGTCGATCTTCTTGTGGCCCTTTTCTCCGCAGTTGAAACACAGCCCTAGCCCCTTTCTATCTACGCCACTGCATGTTGCTTGTTGGTGGCCATATCCAAAGCATTTATAGCACCGCGCGACCTCTGTTCTGCGACGGATTCGACACTGGACCCATCCGATTCTAATTGTTGGGCTCTTCAACAATTCGTAGGCTGCTCGGGCGTTCATATGCACTATTGCCGTCTTGAGGGAATTTCTATTTTTCGCTGTGACTGACACCTGTATATAAGAGATGAAGACAGCAGCTTTTTTCTTGACTGCTTCTTGGACTTCTTCGGCTGTAGTCAGTTCGTCCAAGTCCCTGATCTCCAGGGACATTTTCGGTTCAAGACTGCGAACCGTTGCCTTATCCCCTAGAATAGCTCTTAGAGACTCTCCGAAAGCTGTCTTGTTCTTTGTCTTAAATCCGAGTTCTAGAAGTACGTCTCCAGTTTTCGTTTGCCGAACAGTTTTGACGATAGTTTCGGTGTCGTCTGGATTCGCCTTACTTCGGATTTCCTTCAGGATATCGGTGAATTTCTCTGATCCCTTTGGCTTAATGAGAATAGCCTCAGGTCGGGGTCTCCGTTGGTTCTTCTCTTTCCTTTTCTTTTCCTTCTTTTTGTTTTCCCTTGCCCTTTCTTTGGGTTTGTCCCTAGGTCTGACCCTCTGGGCGAGTTTGTCTGGCGAGACAGCCATAGGGTTTTTCTTCTTGAGAGCTTCAGCGTAGCTCTCTTGCTCACAACAGGTGAGGTCAGTTTCATCAGTTTTTGTTTTCTTCTCCACTAGTTTCTTTAGAGGGCTTGTTGGCGGTCTTTTGTGGGAGACTAGTCTTTCAGCTGAACTTTTTCGGACTGGGTCAGTTTGTGTTGCTTTTGCGATGCTGCTTTTTGGCTTTTGCATGCTTTGCTCTCCTGTGTTTGAGGTACTTGAGGTACTGATTTTCCACTTTAGCCTATCGAGCCCCTCTTCGAGTATCGCGATACCATTTTTAATATCCATGCTGATATTCTTCTGTTTTAAACAGGCCGTCTTCATGCTTTTAACGACGCTTTCACACGCGAGTATTTCCCGTATAAAGACGTCTTTGTTGTTCCCCTCGTTTCCTGCGTGAGTGGCAGGAAAGATTCCTGTGGATGTTTTTGTGTTCTGTGGGGTTGTATTCCGCGGTGGTGTACGTTGAATCCTTGCGGACCTCTGAAAAGGTACACTGCTCTGTTTGCTTGTAGCATTTCGTTCCTCAAGAGCCAAGCTTGCAACTCCTGGGGAATCGGTTTGAGTTTGGAAATGATGATTGCGGTCATAGGATATCGACGTCCCGGGGCCCGCGTGCTCACCCCTGACAGACGCCGGTACTGGGGATCCGACTCCCTGCACCGTAAGTTTTCTTCCTTCGTGTTCTCTATCCATATTTGGTTTATTTTCTGTGTTCCTTCACATAGTTGTTTTTTTGGTCCACGGGTGGTATTTTATTTCCCACCTACCCTGCATTAATACTAAGTATTAAAGCCGAGCATCCCTCTATCCGCCACCTGAGGACGCGCCCTCTAGGGGAAACAACAAAACCCCCGAGGGAATAATAATAATAATAATAATAATAATAATAATAATAATAATAATAATAATAATAATAATAATAATAATAATAATAATAATAATAATAATAATAATAATAATAATAATAATAATAATAATAATAATAATAATAATAATAATAATAATAATAATAATAATAATAATAATAATAATAATAATAATAATAATAATAATAATAATAATAATAATAATAATAATAATAATAATAATAATAATAATAATAATAATAATAATAATAATAATAATAATAATAATAATAATAATAATAATAATAATAATAATAATAATAATAATAATAATAATAATAATAATAATAATTTTTTTTTTTTTTTTTTTTTTTTTTTTTTTTTTCCTGTTGGGTGGAGGAGAATGCTTGATGCATCATAAGGAGGCCGTGTTGGCGTTGACCTTCCCCGTGTGTCCGACTCCCCTTTTTCAAGGTATACGTAAACTAAAACTCCTCCCACCCCTCGGTTTCTGACCCGCCCCCCCGGGACCGCTGTTCGCATTACTTCAGGGGGGTTGTAATCATTCGCCCTTTCGGGCTTACTCTGTCTCGTCGCGGAATTGCTCTTCTTCTCTTTTCTTTCTTCTGAGAATTCGTTGGGTGTAGACGCAGATGTCGTTCCAGTTCTGTTCGCTGGTCAGCATCTTTTCGACTATGTTGTCTGGAGTGATGATACCGATATTTCTCTCCAGTTCAGCTCTTTCATTTTCCCATCTGCTGCAAGCGAAGAAGGTATGTTGCACGTCGTCTTCTTCGGAGTCTCCGTACTGGCAGGCTGGGGTATTCTTTTTACCGATCTTATGAAGGAAGGCATTGAAATATCCGTGTCCGGTGAGGAACTGTGTGATGTAGTAGTTCACCTCCCCATGTTTTCGGTCCTTCCATTCAGCCACGTTCCTGATCAGCTTTGCTGTCCATCTTCCTCTGCTGTCCGAGTTCCAACGCTCTTGCCACTTCTGTTTGGTAAGTTGCTTGGCCTGCACGGTTGCCGTTTCCACTCCGATTTCCGCCTTGTTGTCGTAGACGTACTTCCTTTCTGCCGCTAGGAGATCGATGGGAGTCACTCCTGCGACTACAAGTGCGGCTGCTTCCGACACCGTTCGGTAGGAACTTACCACCCGTAGAGCTCCGCATCTTTGGACTGCCGCCATCTGTTTCCGGTACTTCTCTTGATTAAGTGCGTCTGCCCAAATTTCGCTGCCGTAGAGAAGGATGGAATGCGTTGTCGCATATAATAATAATAATAATAATAATAATAATAATAATAATAATAATAATAATAATAATAATAATAATAATAATAATAATAATAATAATAATAATAATAATAATAATAATAATAATAATAATAATAATAATAATAATAATAATAATAATAATAATAATTTTTTTTTTTTTTTTTTTTTTTTTTTTTCCTGTTGGGTGGAGGAGAATGCTTGATGCACCATAAGGAGGCCGTGTTGGCGTTGACCTTCCCCGTGTGTCCGACTCCCCTTTTTCAAGGTATACGTAAACTAAAACTCCTCCCACCCCTCGGTTTCTGACCCGCCCCCCCGGGACCGCTGTTCGCATTACTTCAGGGGGGTTGTAATCATTCGCCCTTTCGGGCTTACTCTGTCTCGTCGCGGAATTGCTCTTCTTCTCTTTTCTTTCTTCCGAGAATTCGTTGGGTGTAGACGCAGATGTCGTTCCAGTTCTGTTCGCTGGCCAGCATCTTTTCGACTATGTTGTCTGGAGTGATGATACCGATATTTCTCTCCAGTTCAGCTCTTTCATTTTCCCATCTGCTGCAAGCGAAGAAGGTATGTTGAACGTCGTCTTCTTCGGAGTCTCCGTACTGGCAGGCTGGGGTATTCTTTTTACCGATCTTATGAAGGAAGGCATTGAAATATCCGTGTCCGGTGAGGAACTGTGTGATGTAGTAGTTCACCACCCCATGTTTTCGGTCCTTCCATTCAGCCACGTTCCTGATCAGCTTTGCTGTCCATCTTCCTCTGCTGTCCGAGTTCCAACGCTCTTGCCACTTCTGTTTGGTAAGTTGCTTGGCCTGCACGGTTGCCGTTTCCACTCCGATTTCCGCCTTGTTGTCGTAGACGTACTTCCTTTCTGCCGCTAGGAGATCGATGGGAGTCACTCCTGCGACTACAAGTGCGGCTGCTTCCGACACCGTTCGGTAGGAACTTACCACCCGTTGAGCTCCGCATCTTTGGACTGCCGCCATCTGTTTCCGGTACTTCTCTTGGTTAAGTGCGTCTGCCCAAATTTCGCTGCCGTAGAGAAGGATGGAATGCGTTGTCGCCATCAATAACTTTCGCTTACTGGCCGCTGGACCACCTACATTTGCCATCAGTCTGCTCAGTGATGCAGTTGTTTTAGAGGCTCTTTCCGCTGCTGCCTTTATATGTTGCCAGTAGGATAGCTTTGTGTCGAGCCTCAGTCCCAGGTATTTCACCGCGGCACTGCTTCTTATTAATTCTGCCCCGATTTGGAAGTCAATTTGTGTGGGGATCCTCTTCTTCGTAAGGAGGACTATCTCTGTTTTCTCCGTCGCAAGGCTGAGTCCGTGCTCTTCCATCCACGAATTTGCCCGTCGCATGACCTGGTTCAGCTTCCTTTGCGCGTTATCGGTGTCTCGTGCCGTGATCACCGCCGCGATGTCGTCTGCGTACCCGACCAGAAAGGCACCCTCGGGCATTTCCATGCCAAGGATGTCGTCGTAGGAAATGTTCCAGAGGTCTGGTCCTAAGATCGATCCCTGCGCTGCGCCCGATGTCACTTCCTTTCTTCTCGGGCCTTCTGTGGTCTCGTAAAACAGCTCTCGATCCCTGAGATAGTCCTTTACAATCCGCAGGAGATATGCTGGTATGTAGAACCTCCGTTCAAGTGCGTTCAGTATATCGCTCCACCTGGCTGAATTGAAGGCATTCCGTACGTCCAGTGTTGCCAACAAGACGATGTTCCTTGAGTAGTGGTTTCCCTGATGGGCGATTTTGGCGGCGTTCACAACTTCCTTTACGGCTCCAATCGTAGAGCGGCCTCTCCGGAAACCATACTGCCTCTCTGACAGGTCGCCTGACGTTTGCACTGCCGCTATAAGACGTGGCTTAATAAGCTTTTCGAAGAGCTTACCCGCGGTATCTAACATGCACAGAGGTCTGTATGCCGATGGGGAGTCTGGATCTCCTTTGCCTTTGCTGATGAGCACCAAGCGTTGTTTCTTCCAGCTCTTGGGAAAGATGCCTTCCTCGAGGAGGCTGTTAAACATGTTCAGCAGTAAGTGCGGACAAGTATGGAAGGTCACTTTCAGTGCTTCTGTAGGAATTCCGTCGGGGCCGGGGGCTCTTCTGGTTTTCAGGGAATGTACCGCTATGCTCAACTCTTCTTCGCTAAAGGCTGGAATTTCCTCTCGTTGGACCGGTGTGATGTCGGGTTGTCTGACCGGATGAGTTGGAAACAGTGCGTCCACGATGTGTTCCATCTTTCCGTCACTGAGGATGGGGGGTGCCATCTGAGCTCCGAGTTTCCGCGTCACGATTTTGTAGCCTAGTCCCCATGGGTCGCTGTTGACGTCTCGGCGAAGATCCTCCCACTTCTGTTTTTTGCTTAAGTTGATGGCCCTCTTGAGCTCAGATCTTCGAGTTCTGAATTCCGCTAGAGCATCTTCCATAGCTTCAGTATTTCCTCTTCCTCTTACCCTGGTGACGGTGCGTCGTATTTGTAGGCATCTCCGACGTAGCGTAGCTATCTCCTCGGTCCACCAGTACACTGGGTCTCTTTTTCTGTTGGCACCGCTCGTTCTCGGCATTGAGGAGTCGCAAGCGCGCCGAATTAGTTGCATCGTGGCTTCAGCTTTCGTTTCAGCAGGTCCTTGTACCTGGATTACGGCGTCTGCACCTTCCTCGATCACGCCCTTAAAAAGATCTGCGTCGAGCCTGTTCAAATTCCATCTCGGAGCCCGTGGGTGGTAACGGTGGTTCAGGACTCGTTGGTTATACTCCAGATCAATGACGATATACTGATGGTCGCTGCCTGTGTTGTCCTCGATTACTCTCCAGTTTTTGATTCTTGCGAATGTGGTGTTCGTTGCGAAGGTTACGTCTGGAATAGTTCCTCTGTGTCCGGGTCTCCTGAAGGTGGGGGTGTCTCCTGCGTTGACTACGTAAAGTCCACGTCTGGCGGCCATCTCGAGTATTTGCCTTCCTCGAGAGTCAGTAGTCGGCATACCCCACTCTTGTGCTTTGGCGTTAAAGTCACCTGCTACCAAGATCTCCCCTCTGGTGTCGACCAGGAAGTCCTCCAGGTCGTCCAGTTTTTGCCGGAACGCGTCAATTCGGTCGTTTGGGCTCAGGTAGACGCTCACGACCGTGAGTTGGTCGTGCTTTACCCACGTGAAGTCTCTTTGCGTGCCTATACTTTCCATGGGGAATTTTTTGGTATCCAAGACCCAGACTGCAGCAGTTCCAAGTGAGTCCGCTACCCAGTTTATCTCTTTATTCATATATTGCTCGCTGATGATGGCGATATCTACTTTCATTTCGTCTAGTAGTTTAATAAGCAGGTTGTCCGCCGTTTGACTCCTGTGCATATTTCCCTGCAGGATTCTGGTCATTGTGAGGCCCTTTTCTTTTCTTTTTCGAGAGCCTCTCGGAAGACAAGGCACTTTCCTGAACCCGGGACATGGTCCAGAGCGGTTGGTTGGACTTGGAGATCCGCGCAGAGGCAGCATTTTGGTTGATTTTGGCAGTCGATCTTCTTGTGGCCCTTTTCTCCGCAGTTGAAACACAGCCCTAGCCCCTTTCTATCTACGCCACTGCATGTTGCTTGTTGGTGGCCATATCCAAAGCATTTATAGCACCGCGCGACCTCTGTTCTGCGACGGATTCGACACTGGACCCATCCGATTCTAATTGTTGGGCTCTTCAACAATTCGTAGGCTGCTCGGGCGTTCATATGCACTATTGCCGTCTTGAGGGAATTTCTGTTTTTCGCTGTGACTGACACCTGTATATAAGAGATGAAGACAGCAGCTTTTTTCTTGACTGCTTCTTGGACTTCTTCGGCTGTAGTCAGTTCGTCCAAGTCCCTGATCTCCAGGGACATTTTCGGTTCAAGACTGCGAACCGTTGCCTTATCCCCTAGAATAGCTCTTAGAGACTCTCCGAAAGCTGTCTTGTTCTTTGTCTTAAATCCGAGTTCTAGAAGTACGTCTCCAGTTTTCGTTTGCCGAACAGTTTTGACGATAGTTTCGGTGTCGTCTGGATTCGCCTTACTTCGGATTTCCTTCAGGATATCGGTGAATTTCTCTGATCCCTTTGGCTTAATGAGAATAGCCTCAGGTCGGGGTCTCCGTTGGTTCTTCTCTTTCCTTTTCTTTTCCTTCTTTTTGTTTTCCCTTGCCCTTTCTTTGGGTTTGTCCCTAGGTCTGACCCTCTGGGCGAGTTTGTCTGGCGAGACAGCCATAGGGTTTTTCTTCTTGAGAGCTTCAGCGTAGCTCTCTTGCTCACAACAGGTGAGGTCAGTTTCATCAGTTTTTGTTTTCTTCTCCACTAGTTTCTTTAGAGGGCTTGTTGGCGGTCTTTTGTGGGAGACTAGTCTTTCAGCTGAACTTTTTCGGACTGGGTCAGTTTGTGTTGCTTTTGCGATGCTGCTTTTTGGCTTTTGCATGCTTTGCTCTCCTGTGTTTGAGGTACTTGAGGTACTGATTTTCCACTTTAGCCTATCGAGCCCCTCTTCGAGTATCGCGATACCATTTTTAATATCCATGCTGATATTCTTCTGTTTTAAACAGGCCGTCTTCATGCTTTTAACGACGCTTTCACACGCGAGTATTTCCCGTATAAAGACGTCTTTGTTGTTCCCCTCGTTTCCTGCGTGAGTGGCAGGAAAGATTCCTGTGGATGTTTTTGTGTTCTGTGGGGTTGTATTCCGCGGTGGTGTACGTTGAATCCTTGCGGACCTCTGAAAAGGTACACTGCTCTGTTTGCTTGTAGCATTTCGTTCCTCAAGAGCCAAGCTTGCAACTCCTGGGGAATCGGTTTGAGTTTGGAAATGATGATTGCGGTCATAGGATATCGACGTCCCGGGGCCCGCGTGCTCACCCCTGACAGACGCCGGTACTGGGGATCCGACTCCCTGCACCGTAAGTTTTCTTCCTTCGTGTTCTCTATCCATATTTGGTTTATTTTCTGTGTTCCTTCACATAGTTGTTTTTTTGGTCCACGGGTGATATTTTATTTCCCACCTACCCTGCATTAATACTAAGTATTAAAGCCGAGCATCCCTCTATCCGCCACCTGAGGACGCGCCCTCTAGGGGAAACAACAAAACCCCCGAGGGAATAATAATAATAATAATAATAATAATAATAATAATAATAATAATAATAATAATAATAATAATAATAATAATAATAATAATAATAATAATAATAATAATAATAATAATAATAATAATAATAATAATAATAATAATAATAATAATAATAATAATAATAATAATAATAATAATAATAATAATAATAATAATAATAATAATAATAATAATAATAATAATAATAATAATAATAATAATAATAATAATAATAATAATAATAATAATAATAATAATAATAATAATAATAATAATAATAATAATAATAATAATAATAATAATAATAATAATAATAATAATTTTTTTTTTTTTTTTTTTTTTTTTTTTTTTTTTCCTGTTGGGTGGAGGAGAATGCTTGATGCATCATAAGGAGGCCGTGTTGGCGTTGACCTTCCCCGTGTGTCCGACTCCCCTTTTTCAAGGTATACGTAAACTAAAACTCCTCCCACCCCTCGGTTTCTGACCCGCCCCCCCGGGACCGCTGTTCGCATTACTTCAGGGGGGTTGTAATCATTCGCCCTTTCGGGCTTACTCTGTCTCGTCGCGGAATTGCTCTTCTTCTCTTTTCTTTCTTCTGAGAATTCGTTGGGTGTAGACGCAGATGTCGTTCCAGTTCTGTTCGCTGGTCAGCATCTTTTCGACTATGTTGTCTGGAGTGATGATACCGATATTTCTCTCCAGTTCAGCTCTTTCATTTTCCCATCTGCTGCAAGCGAAGAAGGTATGTTGCACGTCGTCTTCTTCGGAGTCTCCGTACTGGCAGGCTGGGGTATTCTTTTTACCGATCTTATGAAGGAAGGCATTGAAATATCCGTGTCCGGTGAGGAACTGTGTGATGTAGTAGTTCACCTCCCCATGTTTTCGGTCCTTCCATTCAGCCACGTTCCTGATCAGCTTTGCTGTCCATCTTCCTCTGCTGTCCGAGTTCCAACGCTCTTGCCACTTCTGTTTGGTAAGTTGCTTGGCCTGCACGGTTGCCGTTTCCACTCCGATTTCCGCCTTGTTGTCGTAGACGTACTTCCTTTCTGCCGCTAGGAGATCGATGGGAGTCACTCCTGCGACTACAAGTGCGGCTGCTTCCGACACCGTTCGGTAGGAACTTACCACCCGTAGAGCTCCGCATCTTTGGACTGCCGCCATCTGTTTCCGGTACTTCTCTTGATTAAGTGCGTCTGCCCAAATTTCGCTGCCGTAGAGAAGGATGGAATGCGTTGTCGCATATAATAATAATAATAATAATAATAATAATAATAATAATAATAATAATAATAATAATAATAATAATAATAATAATAATAATAATAATAATAATAATAATAATAATAATAATAATAATAATAATAATAATAATAATAATAATTTTTTTTTTTTTTTTTTTTTTTTTTTTTCCTGTTGGGTGGAGGAGAATGCTTGATGCACCATAAGGAGGCCGTGTTGGCGTTGACCTTCCCCGTGTGTCCGACTCCCCTTTTTCAAGGTATACGTAAACTAAAACTCCTCCCACCCCTCGGTTTCTGACCCGCCCCCCCGGGACCGCTGTTCGCATTACTTCAGGGGGGTTGTAATCATTCGCCCTTTCGGGCTTACTCTGTCTCGTCGCGGAATTGCTCTTCTTCTCTTTTCTTTCTTCCGAGAATTCGTTGGGTGTAGACGCAGATGTCGTTCCAGTTCTGTTCGCTGGCCAGCATCTTTTCGACTATGTTGTCTGGAGTGATGATACCGATATTTCTCTCCAGTTCAGCTCTTTCATTTTCCCATCTGCTGCAAGCGAAGAAGGTATGTTGAACGTCGTCTTCTTCGGAGTCTCCGTACTGGCAGGCTGGGGTATTCTTTTTACCGATCTTATGAAGGAAGGCATTGAAATATCCGTGTCCGGTGAGGAACTGTGTGATGTAGTAGTTCACCACCCCATGTTTTCGGTCCTTCCATTCAGCCACGTTCCTGATCAGCTTTGCTGTCCATCTTCCTCTGCTGTCCGAGTTCCAACGCTCTTGCCACTTCTGTTTGGTAAGTTGCTTGGCCTGCACGGTTGCCGTTTCCACTCCGATTTCCGCCTTGTTGTCGTAGACGTACTTCCTTTCTGCCGCTAGGAGATCGATGGGAGTCACTCCTGCGACTACAAGTGCGGCTGCTTCCGACACCGTTCGGTAGGAACTTACCACCCGTTGAGCTCCGCATCTTTGGACTGCCGCCATCTGTTTCCGGTACTTCTCTTGGTTAAGTGCGTCTGCCCAAATTTCGCTGCCGTAGAGAAGGATGGAATGCGTTGTCGCCATCAATAACTTTCGCTTACTGGCCGCTGGACCACCTACATTTGCCATCAGTCTGCTCAGTGATGCAGTTGTTTTAGAGGCTCTTTCCGCTGCTGCCTTTATATGTTGCCAGTAGGATAGCTTTGTGTCGAGCCTCAGTCCCAGGTATTTCACCGCGGCACTGCTTCTTATTAATTCTGCCCCGATTTGGAAGTCAATTTGTGTGGGGATCCTCTTCTTCGTAAGGAGGACTATCTCTGTTTTCTCCGTCGCAAGGCTGAGTCCGTGCTCTTCCATCCACGAATTTGCCCGTCGCATGACCTGGTTCAGCTTCCTTTGCGCGTTATCGGTGTCTCGTGCCGTGATCACCGCCGCGATGTCGTCTGCGTACCCGACCAGAAAGGCACCCTCGGGCATTTCCATGCCAAGGATGTCGTCGTAGGAAATGTTCCAGAGGTCTGGTCCTAAGATCGATCCCTGCGCTGCGCCCGATGTCACTTCCTTTCTTCTCGGGCCTTCTGTGGTCTCGTAAAACAGCTCTCGATCCCTGAGATAGTCCTTTACAATCCGCAGGAGATATGCTGGTATGTAGAACCTCCGTTCAAGTGCGTTCAGTATATCGCTCCACCTGGCTGAATTGAAGGCATTCCGTACGTCCAGTGTTGCCAACAAGACGATGTTCCTTGAGTAGTGGTTTCCCTGATGGGCGATTTTGGCGGCGTTCACAACTTCCTTTACGGCTCCAATCGTAGAGCGGCCTCTCCGGAAACCATACTGCCTCTCTGACAGGTCGCCTGACGTTTGCACTGCCGCTATAAGACGTGGCTTAATAAGCTTTTCGAAGAGCTTACCCGCGGTATCTAACATGCACAGAGGTCTGTATGCCGATGGGGAGTCTGGATCTCCTTTGCCTTTGCTGATGAGCACCAAGCGTTGTTTCTTCCAGCTCTTGGGAAAGATGCCTTCCTCGAGGAGGCTGTTAAACATGTTCAGCAGTAAGTGCGGACAAGTATGGAAGGTCACTTTCAGTGCTTCTGTAGGAATTCCGTCGGGGCCGGGGGCTCTTCTGGTTTTCAGGGAATGTACCGCTATGCTCAACTCTTCTTCGCTAAAGGCTGGAATTTCCTCTCGTTGGACCGGTGTGATGTCGGGTTGTCTGACCGGATGAGTTGGAAACAGTGCGTCCACGATGTGTTCCATCTTTCCGTCACTGAGGATGGGGGGTGCCATCTGAGCTCCGAGTTTCCGCGTCACGATTTTGTAGCCTAGTCCCCATGGGTCGCTGTTGACGTCTCGGCGAAGATCCTCCCACTTCTGTTTTTTGCTTAAGTTGATGGCCCTCTTGAGCTCAGATCTTCGAGTTCTGAATTCCGCTAGAGCATCTTCCATAGCTTCAGTATTTCCTCTTCCTCTTACCCTGGTGACGGTGCGTCGTATTTGTAGGCATCTCCGACGTAGCGTAGCTATCTCCTCGGTCCACCAGTACACTGGGTCTCTTTTTCTGTTGGCACCGCTCGTTCTCGGCATTGAGGAGTCGCAAGCGCGCCGAATTAGTTGCATCGTGGCTTCAGCTTTCGTTTCAGCAGGTCCTTGTACCTGGATTACGGCGTCTGCACCTTCCTCGATCACGCCCTTAAAAAGATCTGCGTCGAGCCTGTTCAAATTCCATCTCGGAGCCCGTGGGTGGTAACGGTGGTTCAGGACTCGTTGGTTATACTCCAGATCAATGACGATATACTGATGGTCGCTGCCTGTGTAGTCCTCGATTACTCTCCAGTTTTTGATTCTTGCGAATGTGGTGTTCGTTGCGAAGGTTACGTCTGGAATAGTTCCTCTGTGTCCGGGTCTCCTGAAGGTGGGGGTGTCTCCTGCGTTGACTACGTAAAGTCCACGTCTGGCGGCCATCTCGAGTATTTGCCTTCCTCGAGAGTCAGTAGTCGGCATACCCCACTCTTGTGCTTTGGCGTTAAAGTCACCTGCTACCAAGATCTCCCCTCTGGTGTCGACCAGGAAGTCCTCCAGGTCGTCCAGTTTTTGCCGGAACGCGTCAATTCGGTCGTTTGGGCTCAGGTAGACGCTCACGACCGTGAGTTGGTCGTGCTTTACCCACGTGAAGTCTCTTTGCGTGCCTATACTTTCCATGGGGAATTTTTTGGTATCCAAGACCCAGACTGCAGTAGTTCCAAGTGAGTCCGCTACCCAGTTTATCTCTTTATTCATATATTGCTCGCTGATGATGGCGATATCTTCATTCGTCTAGTAGTTTAATAAGCAGGTTGTCCGCCGTTTGACTCCTGTGCATATTTCCCTGCAGGATTCTGGTCATTGTGAGGCCCTTTTCTTTTCTTTTTCGAGAGCCTCTCGGAAGACAAGGCACTTTCCTGAACCCGGGACATGGTCCAGAGCGGTTGGTTGGACTTGGAGATCCGCGCAGAGGCAGCATTTTGGTTGATTTTGGCAGTCGATCTTCTTGTGGCCCTTTTCTCCGCAGTTGAAACACAGCCCTAGCCCCTTTCTATCTACGCCACTGCATGTTGCTTGTTGGTGGCCATATCCAAAGCATTTATAGCACCGCGCGACCTCTGTTCTGCGACGGATTCGACACTGGACCCATCCGATTCTAATTGTTGGGCTCTTCAACAATTCGTAGGCTGCTCGGGCGTTCATATGCACTATTGCCGTCTTGAGGGAATTTCTGTTTTTCGCTGTGACTGACACCTGTATATAAGAGATGAAGACAGCAGCTTTTTTCTTGACTGCTTCTTGGACTTCTTCGGCTGTAGTCAGTTCGTCCAAGTCCCTGATCTCCAGGGACATTTTCGGTTCAAGACTGCGAACCGTTGCCTTATCCCCTAGAATAGCTCTTAGAGACTCTCCGAAAGCTGTCTTGTTCTTTGTCTTAAATCCGAGTTCTAGAAGTACGTCTCCAGTTTTCGTTTGCCGAACAGTTTTGACGATAGTTTCGGTGTCGTCTGGATTCGCCTTACTTCGGATTTCCTTCAGGATATCGGTGAATTTCTCTGATCCCTTTGGCTTAATGAGAATAGCCTCAGGTCGGGGTCTCCGTTGGTTCTTCTCTTTCCTTTTCTTTTCCTTCTTTTTGTTTTCCCTTGCCCTTTCTTTGGGTTTGTCCCTAGGTCTGACCCTCTGGGCGAGTTTGTCTGGCGAGACAGCCATAGGGTTTTTCTTCTTGAGAGCTTCAGCGTAGCTCTCTTGCTCACAACAGGTGAGGTCAGTTTCATCAGTTTTTGTTTTCTTCTCCACTAGTTTCTTTAGAGGGCTTGTTGGCGGTCTTTTGTGGGAGACTAGTCTTTCAGCTGAACTTTTTCGGACTGGGTCAGTTTGTGTTGCTTTTGCGATGCTGCTTTTTGGCTTTTGCATGCTTTGCTCTCCTGTGTTTGAGGTACTTGAGGTACTGATTTTCCACTTTAGCCTATCGAGCCCCTCTTCGAGTATCGCGATACCATTTTTAATATCCATGCTGATATTCTTCTGTTTTAAACAGGCCGTCTTCATGCTTTTAACGACGCTTTCACACGCGAGTATTTCCCGTATAAAGACGTCTTTGTTGTTCCCCTCGTTTCCTGCGTGAGTGGCAGGAAAGATTCCTGTGGATGTTTTTGTGTTCTGTGGGGTTGTATTCCGCGGTGGTGTACGTTGAATCCTTGCGGACCTCTGAAAAGGTACACTGCTCTGTTTGCTTGTAGCATTTCGTTCCTCAAGAGCCAAGCTTGCAACTCCTGGGGAATCGGTTTGAGTTTGGAAATGATGATTGCGGTCATAGGATATCGACGTCCCGGGGCCCGCGTGCTCACCCCTGACAGACGCCGGTACTGGGGATCCGACTCCCTGCACCGTAAGTTTTCTTCCTTCGTGTTCTCTATCCATATTTGGTTTATTTTCTGTGTTCCTTCACATAGTTGTTTTTTTGGTCCACGGGTGGTATTTTATTTCCCACCTACCCTGCATTAATACTAAGTATTAAAGCCGAGCATCCCTCTATCCGCCACCTGAGGACGCGCCCTCTAGGGGAAACAACAAAACCCCCGAGGGAATAATAATAATAATAATAATAATAATAATAATAATAATAATAATAATAATAATAATAATAATAATAATAATAATAATAATAATAATAATAATAATAATAATAATAATAATAATAATAATAATAATAATAATAATAATAATAATAATAATAATAATAATAATAATAATAATAATAATAATAATAATAATAATAATAATAATAATAATAATAATAATAATAATAATAATAATAATAATAATAATAATAATTTTTTTTTTTTTTTTTTTTTTTTTTTTTTTTCCTGTTGGGTGGAGGAGAATGCTTGATGCACCATAAGGAGGCCGTGTTGGCGTTGACCTTCCCCGTGTGTCCGACTCCCCTTTTTCAAGGTATACGTAAACTAAAACTCCTCCCACACCTCGGTTTCTGACCCGCCCCCCCGGGACCGCTGTTCGCATTACTTCAGGGGGGTTGTAATCATTCGCCCTTTCGGGCTTACTCTGTCTCGTCGCGGAATTGCTCTTCTTCTCTTTTCTTTCTTCTGAGAATTCGTTGGGTGTAGACGCAGATGTCGTTCCAGTTCTGTTCGCTGGCCAGCATCTTTTCGACTATGTTGTCTGGAGTGATGATACCGATATTTCTCTCCAGTTCAGCTCTTTCATTTTCCCATCTGCTGCAAGCGAAGAAGGTATGTTGCACGTCGTCTTCTTCGGAGTCTCCGTACCGGCAGGCTGGGGTATTCTTTTTACCGATCTTATGAAGGAAGGCATTGAAATATCCGTGTCCGGTGAGGAACTGTGTGATGTAGTAGTTCACCTCCCCATGTTTTCGGTCCTTCCATTCAGCCACGTTCCTGATCAGCTTTGCTGTCCATCTTCCTCTGCTGTCCGAGTTCCAACGCTCTTGCCACTTCTGTTTGGTAAGTTGCTTGGCCTGCACGGTTGCCGTTTCCACTCCGATTTCCGCCTTGTTGTCGTAGACGTACTTCCTTTCTGCCGCTAGGAGATCGATGGGAGTCACTCCTGCGACTACAAGTGCGGCTGCTTCCGACACCGTTCGGTAGGAACTTACCACCCGTAGAGCTCCGCATCTTTGGACTGCCGCCATCTGTTTCCGGTACTTCTCTTGGTTAAGTGCGTCTGCCCAAATTTCGCTGCCGGATGGAATGCGTTGTCGCCATCAATAACTTTCGCTTACTGGCCGCTGGACCACCTACATTTGCCATCAGTCTGCTCAGTGATGCAGTTGTTTTAGAGGCTCTTTCCGCTGCTGCCTTTATATGTTGCCAGTAGGATAGCTTTGTGTCGAGCCTCAGTCCCAGGTATTTCACCGCGGCACTGCTTCTTATTAATTCTGCCCCGATTTGGAAGTCAATTTGTGTGGGGATCCTCTTCTTCGTAAGGAGGACTATCTCTGTTTTCTCCGTCGCAAGGCTGAGTCCGTGCTCTTCCATCCACGAATTTGCCCGTCGCATGACCTGGTTCAGCTTCCTTTGCGCGTTATCGGTGTCTCGTGCCGTGATCACCGCCGCGATGTCGTCTGCGTACCCGACCAGAAAGGCACCCTCGGGCATTTCCATGCCAAGGATGTCGTCGTAGGAAATGTTCCAGAGGTCTGGTCCTAAGATCGATCCCTGCGCTGCGCCCGATGTCACTTCCTTTCTTCTCGGGCCTTCTGTGGTCTCGTAAAACAGCTCTCGATCCCTGAGATAGTCCTTTACAATCCGCAGGAGATATGCTGGTATGTAGAACCTCCGTTCAAGTGCGTTCAGTATATCGCTCCACCTGGCTGAATTGAAGGCATTCCGTACGTCCAGTGTTGCCAACAAGACGATGTTCCTTGAGTAGTGGTTTCCCTGATGGGCGATTTTGGCGGCGTTCACAACTTCCTTTACGGCTCCAATCGTAGAGCGGCCTCTCCGGAAACCATACTGCCTCTCTGACAGGTCGCCTGACGTTTGCACTGCCGCTATAAGACGTGGCTTAATAAGCTTTTCGAAGAGCTTACCCGCGGTATCTAACATGCACAGAGGTCTGTATGCCGATGGGGAGTCTGGATCTCCTTTGCCTTTGCTGATGAGCACCAAGCGTTGTTTCTTCCAGCTCTTGGGAAAGATGCCTTCCTCGAGGAGGCTGTTAAACATGTTCAGCAGTAAGTGCGGACAAGTATGGAAGGTCACTTTCAGTGCTTCTGTAGGAATTCCGTCGGGGCCGGGGGCTCTTCTGGTTTTCAGGGAATGTACCGCTATGCTCAACTCTTCTTCGCTAAAGGCTGGAATTTCCTCTCGTTGGACCGGTGTGATGTCGGGTTGTCTGACCGGATGAGTTGGAAACAGTGCGTCCACGATGTGTTCCATCTTTCCGTCACTGAGGATGGGGGGTGCCATCTGAGCTCCGAGTTTCCGCGTCACGATTTTGTAGCCTAGTCCCCATGGGTCGCTGTTGACGTCTCGGCGAAGATCCTCCCACTTCTGTTTTTTGCTTAAGTTGATGGCCCTCTTGAGCTCAGATCTTCGAGTTCTGAATTCCGCTAGAGCATCTTCCATAGCTTCAGTATTTCCTCTTCCTCTTACCCTGGTGACGGTGCGTCGTATTTGTAGGCATCTCCGACGTAGCGTAGCTATCTCCTCGGTCCACCAGTACACTGGGTCTCTTTTTCTGTTGGCACCGCTCGTTCTCGGCATTGAGGAGTCGCAAGCGCGCCGAATTAGTTGCATCGTGGCTTCAGCTTTCGTTTCAGCAGGTCCTTGTACCTGGATTACGGCGTCTGCACCTTCCTCGATCACGCCCTTAAAAAGATCTGCGTCGAGCCTGTTCAAATTCCATCTCGGAGCCCGTGGGTGGTAACGGTGGTTCAGGACTCGTTGGTTATACTCCAGATCAATGACGATATACTGATGGTCGCTGCCTGTGTAGTCCTCGATTACTCTCCAGTTTTTGATTCTTGCGAATGTGGTGTTCGTTGCGAAGGTTACGTCTGGAATAGTTCCTCTGTGTCCGGGTCTCCTGAAGGTGGGGGTGTCTCCTGCGTTGACTACGTAAAGTCCACGTCTGGCGGCCATCTCGAGTATTTGCCTTCCTCGAGAGTCAGTAGTCGGCATACCCCACTCTTGTGCTTTGGCGTTAAAGTCACCTGCTACCAAGATCTCCCCTCTGGTGTCGACCAGGAAGTCCTCCAGGTCGTCCAGTTTTTGCCGGAACGCGTCAATTCGGTCGTTTGGGCTCAGGTAGACGCTCACGACCGTGAGTTGGTCGTGCTTTACCCACGTGAAGCCTCTTTGCGTGCCTATACTTTCCATGGGGAATTTTTTGGTATCCAAGACCCAGATTGCAGCAGTTCCAAGTGAGTCCGCTACCCAGTTTATCTCTTTATTCATATATTGCTCGCTGATGATGGCGACATCTACTTTCATTTCATCTAGTAGTTTATTAAGCAGGTTGTCCGCCGTTTGACTCCTGTGCATATTTCCCTGCAGGATTCTGGTCATTGTGAGGCCCTTTTCTTTTCTTTTTCGAGAGCCTCTCGGAAGACAAGGCACTTTCCTGAACCCGGGACATGCTCCAGAGCGGTTGGTTGGACTTGGAGATCCGCGCATAGGCAGCATTTTGGTGGATTTTGGCAGTCGATCTTCTTGTGGCCCTTTTCTCCGCAGTTGAAACACAGCCCTAGCCCCTTTCTATCTACGCCACTGCATGTTGCTTGTTGGTGGCCATATCCAAAGCATTTATAGCACCGCGCGACCTCTGTTCTGCGACGGATTCGACACTGGACCCATCCGATTCTAATTGTTGGGCTCTTCAACAATTCGTAGGCTGCTCGGGCGTTCATATGCACTATTGCCGTCTTGAGGGAATTTCTGTTTTTCGCTGTGACTGACACCTGTATATAAGAGATGAAAACAGCAGCTTTTTTCTTGACTGCTTCTTGGACTTCTTCGGCTGTAGTCAGTTCGTCCAAGTCCCTGATCTCCAGGGACATTTTCGGTTCAAGACTGCGAACCGTTGCCTTATCCCCTAGAATAGCTCTTAGAGACTCTCCGAAAGCTGTCTTATTCTTTGTCTTAAATCCGAGTTCTAGAAGTACGTCTCCAGTTTTCGTTTGCCGAACAGTTTTGACGATAGTTTCGGTGTCGTCTGGATTCGCCTTACTTCGGATTTCCTTCAGGATATCGGTGAATTTCTCTGATCCCTTTGGCTTAATGAGAATAGCCTCAGGTCGGGGTCTCCGTTGGTTCTTCTCTTTCCTTTTCTTTTCCTTCTTTTTGTTTTCCCTTGCCCTTTCTTTGGGTTTGTCCCTAGGTCTGACCCTCTGGGCGAGTTTGTCTGGCGAGACAGCCATAGGGTTTTTCTTCTTGAGAGCTTCAGCGTAGCTCTCTTGCTCACAACAGGTGAGGTCAGTTTCATCAGTTTTTGTTTTCTTCTCCACTAGTTTCTTTAGAGGGCTTGTTGGCGGTCTTTTGTGGGAGACTAGTCTTTCAGCTGAACTTTTTCGGACTGGGTCAGTTTGTGTTGCTTTTGCGATGCTGCTTTTTGGCTTTTGCATGCTTTGCTCTCCTGTGTTTGAGGTACTTGAGGTACTGATTTTCCACTTTAGCCTATCGAGCCCCTCTTCGAGTATCGCGATACCATTTTTAATATCCATGCTGATATTCTTCTGTTTTAAACAGGCCGTCTTCATGCTTTTAACGACGCTTTCACACGCGAGTATTTCCCGTATAAAGACGTCTTTGTTGTTCCCCTCGTTTCCTGCGTGAGTGGCAGGAAAGATTCCTGTGGATGTTTTTGTGTTCTGTGGGGTTGTATTCCGCGGTGGTGTACGTTGAATCCTTGCGGACCTCTGAAAAGGTACACTGCTCTGTTTGCTTGTAGCATTTCGTTCCTCAAGAGCCAAGCTTGCAACTCCTGGGGAATCGGATGATTGCGGTCATAGGATATCGACGTCCCGGGGCCCGCGTGCTCACCCCTGACAGACGCCGGTACTGGGGATCCGACTCCCTGCACCGTAAGTTTTCTTCCTTCGTGTTCTCTATCCATATTTGGTTTATTTTCTGTGTTCCTTCACATAGTTGTTTTTTTTGGTCCACGGGTGGTATTTTATTTCCCACCTACCCTGCATTAATACTAAGTATTAAAGCCGAGCATCCCTCTATCCGCCACCTGAGGACGCGCCCTCTAGGGGAAACAACAAAACCCCCGAGGGAATAATAATAATAATAATAATAATAATAATAATAATAATAATAATAATAATAATAATAATAATAATAATAATAATAATAATAATAATAATAATAATAATAATAATAATAATAATAATAATATTAATAATAATAATAATAATAATAATAATAATAATAATAATAATAATAATAATAATAATAATAATAATAATAATAATAATAATAATAATAATAATAATAATAATAATAATAATAATAATAATAATAATAATAATAATAATAATAATTATAATAATAATGCATACATACATACATACATACATACATACATACATACATGCTTATGGTGTGTCAGTAGTATGAGTTTACTTTATGTATACTAAGACTATGGGTGCATCGGTTGGTATATACTACATGATTAATAATACCTGGTTGGTTCCCGCGTAGGGGCTGCCATTGGGATTTTTCCTACGCTACTCATCCTTACTTACTACATCAATAGAAAGCTTAAAATGTTTTCCCCCAGTCTACACATGATGATGACCTGAAATACATAACACGATATTTATTGCTTAGCGTTGAAGATTTGTACGAATTCTGGCTTCAGAGAGGCACCGCCTACCAAGAAATAATCGATATATGGTTGAGAGCCAAGTTGTTTGGCATTGGCAGCGGTCACGGAAACACCATATTGAATGCGAAGATTGTCTGAGACGGCTTGGGAAATATTGTCGACCAACCACTTGCGGAGGACGGAGTGAACAGCTTGTGCCTTTCCTTAAGGTTTTATAAATATAATATCTCCTTGGTTCTATGAGAGAGGGCTTTACTTCTTAGATTCCTTCTTAGCCCAAAGAAACAGCGATTGACTAGAGTGTTTCTTCGCTTTATCTCTGCGCGGATTTCATTTTGCGAAGTGATAGTGGAGCCCAGGGAGGCAAAGTCTTTAACTACTTCAAAGTTGTATCTGTCCATCGTGACGTTTTGTCCGAGTCTTTTATTTTAATGTTACAGTTTTCATACTTGTGTAATTAAAGCTAGAAGTTATGAATAAATCTCAAAATGCAATAAACCTGGAGTTTGTTTATTGTACTTTAAAGTCACAAAAAACAACAATTCAATAAATATAATCTTTAATTGTTTCATATTGTATATTATTCTCACTTTTGGGGTAGCTTAAAAGAACTTATAAATTAAATTAAGTTCTTTAATAAAATTAAATGGGAGTTGTTTAAATATGCTTGAATTAAATTGTGGTAAATTTTTCGAATTTGTGTTTTACAAGTACTTTCACATATGTATTTATATATTCACATTTGTTGTTTGACCGCTAAGTTGCGGTTGGGTGCTACTGATGTACATGCCAGCGTTTCACTATCTTGAAGAACTAAAAGTAATTTGTTTTGGACAATAACTGGGGCTAAAATCGAAAAGGAGTTCGTTAGAGCTCTACCTTGCGGTAGAGTCCTAAATATTTTCTCTACATGCATAGCATGGCCTTTTTCATCTTTGCTAAATATTATATGTCGATTATTGACGACATAATAATATTTAGCCAATGGAAGCCTGTCGAATATCGTCGATTGCACGTTGAAAAATCGACGGTGCATTTTTTAATTTGAAAGAAAGACGGATGAATACATATTTTCCGCCGACTACTGAACTCTGGAACGGGTTATATACGGAAGTTTCGCTGCAAATTTTGGGGTACCTGATATCTAAATTATGCGGTCTGAATTTGGGGTCTATTCCCAGCCTACCTAAATGGTTGACGCCGGTTTTGGTAGTTTATTGCCTCGGACCTGATCGTATCGGCGTCCATGGCCTCAGGCCTCAGCTGTGGTTTAGGTGCAGTGAGTCTGAGAGGGGCTTGATAAGGATTGTTGTACGGGTAACGAAATTGCGGTTGCCGTTGGAAGTCAAAACTGTTCTGCGGATACGCTAGTGGTATATATGCAATTTAGCCCATCTGTTAAAGCACAAGCCCAATAATAAAAAAAACGAAACGCGCAATATGGTATTACTTTTGCACTAAATATATATCGGCGGGGCATTAAACTGAGGGAGGAAACGATCGACATTGTGAAATCTTCACAACACCTGACTATAACACTCCCCCCTTTCTTCCAGAAGTTTTCACTACGGCACGGCCCTGGCCTCCGCTTTGTTAAAAATCTTTGACATTCCAAACGCCGCCAGCCTTGGGATCAATTCCCTGGAGTTAATACGTCCATCCCGAAGTATTTTAAAAGGGCCAATAAACTTTGGAGCTAATTTGGCTGTAAAATATTTTGAAGCGTCGGAGAGTACGAAGTTTTTGCGTAACACCAGATCGTGAGGATAGAATTGAGCATCGCGATGATGCAAATTGTACTGCATTGCTGAGCTTTTAGCGGCAAGCTGGAGTCTTGTACGCACGTCATTGATAATTATCCCCAATGACCTATGCCACGCATGTTCCCCCGGTAGTTCAGCGAAAAACCCCTCCGATAGGATAGTTGGGTTCGTTCCGCGGCATATCCCGACCGAATAAATCAAAATAGTGGTTTTTACCTTAGGTAAGAGTGAATCTCAATTCCGGTGCTTATCTGACACGTACGCGCGAAGCTTAGTTTTTAGAGTTTGATTCACTCGTTCGGCTGGATTGGCCTGGGGATTGTAAAAATTCTGTTAAATTCAACGTCACCGTAGGTAGCGGAGAGAGAAGATAACTATCTACTCCTGAATTGTACTCCATTATCGCAAACTATCCATTTTGGAACACCAAATACCAAAAACACATGTTCCTCTATAGGGGAGGATACAGCTTTCGCTGTAGCGAAGCGCAGTGGAATAAATAAATGTATAGTAATCAACCACCTGTAAAATATGACAGTAACCCTTTGAAGACTTTGGAAGTAGTCAGTAGTAGACGAGATCAATGCACAACATCTCCCAAGGCTTGGTCACATTTCCCCGTGACACAATTAACGCAGCTGGTCGTTTGAGATCTGGTTTGATCGTTTGGCAAATAATAGATTGTTGTACGTACCCTGCTACTAACCTTTTCATAACAGGCCAATAATAGTTTACCGATATCTTATCCAAGGTTTTACGAACACCCCCGTGCCTACCTAATACACTATCGCGGAACTCCCCCAACAACTCTTTTCGTTTGTCTTCAGCAACAACTATCTTCCATTTCGTATCCTCCAAGTACGGATTTGATAATCTGGTGGTGACATAATTATATAAAATATCACAGTCTACACGCCAAACAGGAAACTTTTCTCTTACCGACTTCAACATGTGATAATATGTGTTGACAAGATCAATAGGGACTTCTGAAACACCTCTAGATATCACTATCAGATCAGGTACTAGATGTTCTTTAGCCTTTCGGTGATTTCAACATTGCAGCAGTATGTTGAAATCACACTGCTGCAATATAACTGCCCATCTACCTAGTCGACCCTGGGGATCTTTTAAGTTATTGAGCCATGAGAGCGAATGGTGATTGGTTATTATAGTAAAAGTAATTCCTTCCAAATAAGGCCTTAATTTATCAAATGACCATAATACCGCCAAACATTCTCGTTAAGTAGTTGAAAAGTTGCGCTCTGTTTTAGACAAAGTTCTAAAATAACCCTTTCCCCTGCACTGTCATTTTCTTGAGTCATTACTGCCCCAATACCGTATCCAGCAGCATCGGTATGTACAAGAAAAGGTTTGTCGAAGTTTAAGCACGTCAGAATGGGTGCACTTATAACTTTTTCTTTTAAAATTCGGAAAGCATTTTCACATGCGTCGGTCCACTCAATCTTTCTCTCTTTCTCAGCAATCCGGTAATTCGGGAAACCAAATCGGAGAAGTTTTCCACGAACCGACGATACCATGAGACCATACCCATTAAGCGACGCACACTAGTCACTGAAGTGGGGCGCGGAAACTCTACCTCTTATAGTCGGCACACACTCTAATTTTACCATTCGATTTCAAATCCGGCACTTACGAAGTACCCCACTCTGAATTTTGAACTTTCACCAGCATACTAATCCTTAACTTCTGTCTAGATCCTGATCCACCTCTGCCTTAAAACATGTGGTATCCGCCTTGGCCTACAAAATTTTGGCTTTGCATCGTGTTTAAATCGCAGCGAAACAAACTCGAAAACTCCTCAAATAATATTTTTTGCCAAACTGTCCAGGTTATCTTCAAACCTTTTCGTGAAATGTTGATTAACTATCTCTTTGTCCCCCCAAGTAATACCTAACTGGTTTTTTATACCTCTGCCTATGAGTGGTTTCGTACTAGCGCTTTCTACCAAGCCGATTTGAAACCAGCTCCAAATTTGCTTTCCCATGAAATCAACTCTTAATTTTACAAATGTCACCAGTGACAGCATATGTAAATCTGCTACCAGAGCCGATAGGAAGTGCAGGAAGAATTGGAAGAATAGAATTTACCAAAATCAGCAAAATGATGCAAAATGATGACTTGCATGACTTCTTCGTTGTTGACTATTATCTGGAGCGCCTGGCAGCAGGGACTGTCTCCGTTTTGTCCGTAAATTCCTTCCAGAATTCCTTAGAATTTCTCCAGACGAGTTGAATTTTCCACACGCGAAGATGATTTTGTTTCTGTCTTTCTTTTTCGTGCACTACAACGCTACTTGTTCACTATTTTTTGTTATAATGTGACGATTTTATTTCTTTAGAGTACTACGACACTATTGTTTCTCACTTTCCGTATATTATAGCAATATTTCTCGATTGTTTATTGAAGCGTATTTTTTCGCGTTACTTATGACACTACTTTTTATAAACTTCTTTGTGAGATATGTGCTATAGAGCACATCAAACGGTCACCACACACGAATTTCCATTCAATTATTCGCGATGACTGATAGTAGGTTCGGTCGTAAACGTCAGACACACAGTGAACTGTGTTATTCTCGCTGTCGAACATTTGACAAGAATGCAGCTCCACTCAATTGTTCGCGACGCTACTTGTTCACTATTTCTTCTTATAATGTGATGATTTTATTTGTTTTGTGTACTACGACACTATATTTTCTCACTTTCCGTATATTATAGCAATTTTTCTCGATTGTTTATTGAAGCGTATATTTTCGCGTTACTTATGACACTACTTATTATAAACTTCTTTGTGAGATATGTGCTATAGAGCACATCAAACGGTCACCACACACGAATTTCCATTCAATTATTCGCGATGACTGATAGTAGGTTCGGTCGTAAACGTCAGACACACAGTGAACTGTGTAATTTTCACTGTCTAACGTTTGACAAGAATGCAGCTCTCCAGATGGGATTACAGGTAGAATCTCTGGTAAATGCCATGGAGCGTAGTTAGTACCATTGTCCACACCTGAGATGTAGCACCTGTGTTCGGGAACAACAGCAACTGTCGCCAGTTGCTAGCAGCGCCGATAGGAGTGCAGGAAGAATTGGTAGAATTGAATTTACCAAAATCACAGCAAAATGATGACTTGCATTATTTCTTTCTTGTTGACTTTTATCTGGAGCGGCTGGCTGCAGGGCTATCTCTTTTTGTCCGTAAATTCCTTCCAGTTGCTCGGGGGCTTTACAATTTCTCCAGACGAGGTGAATTTTCCACATACGAAGATGAATTTGTTATTGTCTTTAGTTTTCGTGCACTACGACGCTACTTGTTCACTATTTCTTCTCATAATGTGATGATTTTATTTCTTTAGTGTACTACGACACTATTTTTCCCACTTTCCGAATATTATGGCAATATTTCTCGATTGTTTATTGAAGCGTATATTTTCGCGTTACTTATGACACTACTTTTTATAAACTATTGTGTGGGATATGTGCTACAGAGCCCATCAAACGGTCACCGCACACGAAATTCCATTCAATTGTTCGCGATGACTGATAGTAGGTTCGGTCGTAAACGTAAGACTCACAGTGAACAGTGTTATTCTCGCTGTCGAACATTTGACAAGAATGCAGCTCCACTCAATTGTTCGCGACGCTACTTGTTCACTATTTCTTCTTATAATGTGATGATTTTATTTGTTTTGTGTACTACGACACTATTTTTTCTCACTTTCCGTATATTATAGCAAGTTTTCTCGATTGTTTATTGAAGCATATATTTTCGCGTTACTTATGACACTACTTTCTATAAACTACTTTGTGGGATATGTGCTATTGAGCCCATCAAACGGTCACCGTACACGAAATTCAAATTTAATTATTCGCGATGACTGATAGTAGGTTCAGTCGTAAACGTAGGAGTCACGGCCACTCTGCTATTCTCGCTATCGAACATTTGACAAGAATGCAGCTCTCCTGATGGGATTACAGGTAGAATCTTTGTGAAATGCAATGGAGCGTAGTTAGTACCATTGTCCACACCTGAGATGTAGCATCTGTGTTCGGGAACAACAACAACTGTCGCCAGATGCTAGCAGCGCCGATAGGAGTGCAGGAAGAATTGGTAGAATTGAATTTACCAAAATCTCAGCAAAATGATGACTTGCATGATTTCTTCCTTGTTGACTTTTATATGGAGCGGCTGGCTGCAGGGCTATCTATTTTTTGTCCGTAAATACCTTCCAGTTACTCGGGGGTTTTACTATTTCTCCAGACGAGGTGAATTTTCCACACGCGAAGATGAATTTGTATTTTTCTTTCTTTTTCGTGCACTACGACGCTTCTGTTGTAATGTGATGATTTTATTTGTTTTGTGTACAACGACACTATTTTTTCTTACTTTCCGTATATTATAGCAAGTTTTCTCGATTGTTTATTGAAGCATATATTTTCGCGTTACTTATGACCCTACTTTTTATAAACTTCTTTGTGGGATATGTGCTACAGAGCCCATCAAACGGTCACCGCACACGAAATTCCATTCAATTGTTCGCGATGACTGATAGTAGGTTCGGTCGTAAACGTAGGAGTCACGGCCACTCTGTTATTCTCGCTATCGAACATTTGACAAGAATGCAGCTCTCCTGGGATTACAGGTACAATCTCTGGTAAATGAAATGGAGCGTAATTAGTACCATTGTCCACACCTGAGATGTAGCATCTGTGTTCGGGAACGACAGCAACTGTCGCCAGTTGCTAGCAGCGCTGATAGGAATGCAGGAAGAATTGGTAGAATTGAATTAACCAAAATCACAGCAAAATGATGACTTGCATTATTTCTTCCTTGTTGACTTTTATCTGGAGCGGCTGGCTGCAGGGCTATCTCTTTTTGTCCGCAAATTTCTTCCAGTTGCTCGGGGGCTTTACAATTTCTCCAGACGAGGTGAATTTTCCACATGCGAAGATGAATTTAATACCTTCCAGTTACTCGGGGGCTTTACAATTTCTCCAGACGAGGTGAATTTTCCACACGCGAAGATGAATTTGTTTTTGTCTTTCTTTTTCGTGCACTACGACGCTACTTGTTCACTATTTCTTCTTATAATGTGATTATTTTATTTCTTTAGTGTACTACGACTCTATTTTTTTCCCACTTTCCGAATTTATGGCAATATTTCTCGATTGTTTATTGAAGCGTATATTTTCGCGTTACTTATGACACTACTTTCTATAAACTACTTTGTGGGATATGTGCTATGGAGCCCATCAAACGGTCACCGCACACGAAATTCCATTTAATTGTTCGCGGTGACTAATAGTAGGTTCGGTCGTAAACGTAGGGTCACGGCCACTCTGTTATTCTCGCTATCGAACATTTGACAAGAATGCAGCTCTCCTGATGGGATTACAGGTAGAATCTTTGTGAAATGCAATGGAGCGTAGTTAGTACCATTGTCCACACCCGAGCTGCAGAATCTGTGTTCGGGAACGACAGCAACTGTCGCCAGTTGCTAGCAGCGCCGATAGGAGTGCAAGAAGAATTGATAGAATTGAATTTACCAAAATCACAGCAAAATGATGACTTGCATGTTTTCTACCTTGTTGACTTTTATCCGGAGCGGCTGGCAGCAGGGCTAACTCCTTTTTGTGCGTAAATTCCTTCCAGTTACTCGGGGGCTTTACAATTTCTCCAGGCGAGGTGGATTTTCCACACGCGAAGATGAATTTGTTATTGTAATTTTTTTCGTGCAATACGACGCTACTTGTTCTTATAATGAGAAGATTTTATTTCTTTAGTGTACTAAGACACTATTTTTTCCCACTTTCCGAATATTATAGCAGTATTTCTCGATTGTTTATTGAAGCGTATATTTTCGCGTCACTTATGACACTACTTTCTATAAACTACTTTGTGGGATATGTGCTATGGAGTACATCAAACGGTCACCGCACACGAATTTCCATTCAATTGTTCGCGATGACTGATAGTAGGTTCGGTCGTAAACGTCAGACTCACAGCCCACTGTGTAATTTTCACTGTCTAACGTTTGACAAGAATGCAGCTCTCCAGATGGGATTACAGGTAGAATCTCTGGTAAATGCCATGGAGCGTAGTTAGTACCATTGTCCACACCTGAGATGCAGAATCTGTGTTCGGGAACGACAGCAACTGTCGCCAGTTGCTAGCAGCGCCGATAGAAGTGCAAGAAGAATTGGTAGAATTGAATTTACCAAAATCACAGCAAAATGATGACTTGCATGATTTCTTCCTTGTTGACTTTTATATGGAGCGGCTGGCTGCAGGGCTATCTATTTTTTGTCCGTAAATACCTTCCAGTTACTCGGGGGTTTTACTATTTCTCCAGACGAGGTGAATTTTCCACACGCGAAGATGAATTTGTATTTTTCTTTCTTTTTCGTGCAATACGACGCTACTTGTTCTTATAATGTGAAGATTTTATTTCTTTAGTGTACTAAGACACTATTTTTTCCCACTTTCCGAATATTATAGCAGTATTTCTCGATTGTTTATTGAAGCGTATATTTTCGCGTTACTTATGACACTACTTTCTATAAACTACTTTGTGGGATATGTGCTATGGAGTACATCAAACGGTCACCGCACACGAAATCCCATTCAATTGTTCGCGATGACTGATTGTATGTTCGGTCGTAAATGTAGCAGAGCTTGCAGGATGTGCAGGAAGAATTGGTAGAATTGAATTTACCAAAATCACAGCAAAATTATGACTTGCATGTTTTCTTCCTTGTTGACTTTTATCTGGAGCAGCTGGCAGCAGGGATATCTCCTTTTGGCCGTAAATTCCTTCCAGTTACTCGGGGGTTTTACAAATTCTCCAGACGAGGTGAATTTTCCACACGCGAAGATGATTTTGTTTCTGTCTTTCTTTTTCGTGCACTACGACGATACTTGTTCACTATTTTTTCTTATAATGTGATGATTTTATTTCTTTAGTGTACTACGACACTATTTTTTCTCACCTTCCGTATATTACAGCAATATTTCTCGATTTTTTATTGAAGCGTATATTTTCCCCTTACTTCTTCGTTCTTTTTATAAACCTCTTTGTGGGCTATGTGCTACAGAGCACATCAAACGGTCACCACACACGAATTTCCATTCATTGTTCGCGATGACTGATAGTAGGTTCGGTCGTAAACGTAAGACTCACAGCCCACTGTGTTATTCTCGCTATCGAACATTTGACAAGAATGCAGCTCTCCAAATGTTTTCAGCGGGATTGAAGGTAGAATCTCTGGTGAATCCCATGGAGCGTAGTTTGTACCATTGTCCACATCTGAGATGTAGCATCTGTGTTCGGGAACGACAGCAACTGTCGCCAGTTGCAAGCAGCGCCGATAGGAGTGCAGGAAGAATTGGTAGAATTGAATTTAACAAAATCACAGCAAAATGATGAATTGTATGATTTCTTCCTTGTTGACTTTTATCTGGAGCGGCTGGCAGCAGGGCTATCTATTTTTTGTCCGTAAATTCCTTCCAGTTGCTCGGGGGCATATATTTTCACGTTACTTATGACACTACTTTCCATATACACTGAACAATTAAGCTTTAGCTCGGTATTAGCGATTGATTTTACTTGGCTCCGTATTAGTGATTGATTTAACTGACCTTGGGTCTAGAAGGGGCTTGATAAGGATTGTTGAACAGGTAACAAAATTAGGGTTACCGTTGGAAATCGAAATTGTTCTGCGGATACGCTTGTGGGATATGTGCTATGGAGCCCATCCAAAGGTCACTGCACCCGAAATTCCATTCAGTTGTTCGCGATGGCTGATAGTAGGTTCGGTCGTAAACGTATGAGTCACATACCACTCTGTTATTCTCCCTGTCGAACATTTGATAAGAATGCAGCTCCTCAGATGGGATTGCAGGTAGAATCTCTGGTAAATCCCATGGAGCGTAGTTAGTACCATTGTCGACACCTAAAATGTAGCATCTGTGTTCGGGAACGACAGCAACTGTCGCCAGTGATGATAGGATGGGCAGGAAGAATTGATAGAATTGAATTTACCAAAATCACAGCAAAATGATGACTTGCATGTTTTCTACCTTGTTGACTTTTATCCGGAGCGGCTGGCAGCAGGGCTAACTCCTGTTTGTCCGTAAATTCCTTCCAGTTACTCGGGGGCTTTACAATTTTTCCAGGCGAGGTGAATTTTCCACACGGGAAGATGAATTTGTTATTGTCATTTTTTTCGTGCAATACGACGCTACTTGTTCTTATAATGTGAAGATTTTATTTCTTTAGTGTACTACGACACTATTTTTTCCCACTTTCCGAATATTATAGCAATATTTCTCGATTGTTTATTGAAGCGTATATTTTCGCGTTACTTATGGCACTACTTTCTATAAACTACTTTGTGGGATATGTGCTATGGAGCCCATCAAACGGTCACCGCACACGAAATCCCATTCAATTGTTCGCGATGACTGATTGTATGTTCGGTCGTAAATGTAGGAGTCACATGCCACTGTGTTATTCTCACTTTCGAACATCTGACAAGAATGCAGCTCTCCAAATGTTTTCAGCGGAATTGCAGGTAGAATCTCTGGTGAATCCCATGGAGCGTAGTTTGTACCATTGTCCACACCTGAGATGTAGCATCTTTGAGTTCGGGAACGACAGCAACTGTCGCCAGTTGCTAGCAGCGCCGATAGGAGTGCAGGAAGAATTGGTAGAAATGAATTTACCAAAATCACAGCAAAATTATGACTTGCATGACTTCTTCCTTGTTGACTTTTATCTGGAGCAGCTTGCAGCGGGGCTATCTCCTTTTGGTTGTAAATTCCTTCCAGTTGCTCGGGGGCTTTACAAGTTCTCCAGGCGAGGTGAATTTTCCACACGCGAAGATGAATTTGTTATTGTCTTTAGTTTTCGTGCACTACGACACTACTTGTTCACTATTTCTTCTTATAATGTGATGATTTTATTTCTTTAGTGTAGTATGACACTATTTTTTCCCACTTTCTGAATATTGTAGCAATATTTCTCTCATTGTTTATTGACCTCTTTGTGGGATATGTGCTACAGAGCACATCAAACGGTAACCACACACGAATTTCCATTCAATTGTTCGCGATGACTGATAGTAGGTTCGGTCGTAAACGTAAGACTCACAGCCCACTGTGTTATTCTCACTGTCGAACATTTGACAAGAATGCAGCGTAGTTTGTACCATTGTCCACACCTGAGATGTATCATCTGCGTCCGGGATCGACGGCATCTTTCACCAGTGACAGCATATGCAAACATGCTAGCAGAGCTTGCAGGATGTTCAGGAAGAATTAGTAGAATTGAATTTACCAAAATCAGCAAAATGATGACTTGCATGACTTCTTCCTTGTTGACTATTTTCTGGAGCGCCTGGCAGCAGGGACTGTCTCCGTTTTGTCCGTAAATTCCTTTCAGAATTCCTTAGAATTTCTCCAGACGAGTTGAATTTTCCACACGCGAAAATAATTTTGTTCCTGTCTTTCCTTTTCATGCACTACGACACTACTTGTTCACTATTTCTTCTTATAATGTGATGATTTTATTTCTTTAGTGTACTACGACACTATTTTTTTCACTTACCATATATTATAGCAATTTTTCTCGATTGTTTATTGAAGCGCATATTTTCGCGTTACTTATGACACTACTTTCGATAATCACTGAACAATTAAGCTTTAGCTCGGTATTAGCGATTGATTTTACTTAGCAGCAGTGCTGATTCTTTTTTGTCCGTAAATTCCTCACAATTGCTTATGACACTACGTTCTATATACACTGAACATTTAAGCTTTAGCTCGGTATTAGCGATTGATTTTACTTAGCAGCAGTGCTGATTCTTTTTTGTTCGTAAATTCCTCACAATTGCTCGGGGGCCTATATTTTCACGTTACTTATGACACTACGTTCTATATACACTGAACAATTAAGCTTTAGCTCGGTATTAGCGATTGATTTTACTTGGCTCGGTATTAGTGATTTATTTAACTTAACTTGGGTCTAGAAGGGGCTTGATAAGGATTGTTGAACAGGTAACCAAATTAGGGTTGCCGTTGGAAATCGAAATTGTTCTGCGGATACGCTTGTAGGATATGTGCTATGGAGCCCATCCAAAGGTCACTGCATCCGAAATTCCATTCAGTTGTTCGCGGTGACTGATAGTAGGTTCGGTCGTAAACGTATGAGTCACATACCACTCTGTCATTCTCCCTGTCGAACATTTGACAAGAATGCAGCTCTTCAGATGGGATTACAGGTAGAATCTCTGGTAAATCCCATGGAGCGTAGTTAGTACCATTGTCCACACCTAAAATGTAGCGTCTGTGTTCGGGAACGACAGCAACTGTCGCCAGTGACAGCGTATGCAAACCTGCTAGCAGAGCTGATAGGATGTGCAGGAAGAATTGGTAGAATTGAATTTACCAAAATCACAGCAAAATTATGACTTGCATGACTTCTTCCTTGTTGACTATTAACTGGAGCGCCTGGCAGCAGGGCTGTCTCCTTTTTGTCCGCAAATTCCTTACAGTTACTCGGAGGCCTTAGAATTTTTCCAAACGAGTTGAATTTTCCACACGCGAAAATAATTTTGTTCCTGTCTTTCCTTTTCGTGCACTACGACACTACTTGTTCACTATTTCTTCTTATAATGTGATGATTTTATTTCTTTAGTGTACTACGACACTATTTTTTTCACTTACCATATATTATAGCAATTTTTCTCGATTGTTTATTAAAGCGCATATTTTCGCGTTACTTATGACACTACTTTCGATAATCACTGAACAATTAAGCTTTAGCTCGGTATTATCGATTGATTTTACTTAGCAGCAGTGCTGATTCTTTTTTGTCCGTAAATTCCTCACAATTGCTCGGGGGCCTATATTTTCACGTTACTTATGACACTACGTTCTATATACACTGAACAATTAAGCTTTAGCTCGGTATTAGCGATTGATTTTACTTGGCTCGGTATTAGTGATTTATTTAACTTAACTTGGGTCTAGAAGGGGCTTGATAAGGATTGTTGAACAGGTAACCAAATTAGGGTTGCCGTTGGAAATCGAAATTGTTCTGCGGATACGCTTGTGGGATATGTGCTATGGAGCCCATCCAAAGGTCACTGCATCCGAAATTCCATTCAGTTGTTCACGATGACTGATAGTAGGTTCGGTCGTAAACGTATGAGTCACATACCACTCTGTCATTCTCCCTGTCGAACATTTGACAAGAATGCAGCTCTTCAGATGGGATTACAGGTAGAATCTCTGGTAAATCCCATGGAGCGTAGTTAGTACCATTGTCCACACCTAAAATGTAGCGTCTGTGTTCGGGAACGACAGCAACTGTCGCCAGTGACAGCGTATGCAAACCTGCTAGCAGAGCTGATAGGATGTGCAGGAAGAATTGGTAGAATTGAATTTACCAAAATCACAGCAAAATTATGACTTGCATGACTTCTTCCTTGTTGACTATTAACTGGAGCGCCTGGCAGCAGGGCTGTCTCCTTTTTGTCCGCAAATTCCTTACAGTTACTCGGAGGCCTTAGAATTTTTCCAAACGAGTTGAATTTCCAACACGCGAAAATGATTTTGTTCCTGTCTTTCTTTTTCGTGCACTACGACACTACTTGTTCACTATTTCTTCTTCTAATGTGATGATTTTATTTCTTTAGTGTAGTACGACACTATTTTTTCCCACTTTCGGAATATTATAGCAATATTTCTCGATTGTTTATTGACCTCTTTGTGGGATATGTGCTACAGAGCACACCAAACGGTAACCACACACGAATTTCCATTCAATTGTTCGCGATGACTGATAGTAGGTTCGGTCGTAAACGTAAGACTCACAGCCCACTCTATTATTCTCACTGTCGAACATTTGACAAGAATGCAGCTCTCCAGATGGGATTACAGGTAGAATCTCTGGTAAATCCCATGGAGCGTAGTTTGTACCATTGCCCACACCTGAGACGTAGCATCTGCGTCCGGGATCGACGGCATCTGTCACCAGTGACAGCATATGCAAACCTGCTAGCAGAGCTTGCAGGATGTGCAAGAAGAATTGGTAGAATTGAATTTACCAAAATCACAGCAAAATTATGACTTGCATGACTTCTTCCTTGTTGACTATTATCTGGAGCGCCTGGCAGCAGGGACTGTCTCCGTTTTGTCCGTAAATTCCTTCCAGTTACTCGGGGGTTTTACAATTTCTCCAGACGAGATGATTTTGTTTCTGTCTTTCATTTTCGTGCACTACGATGCTACTTGTTCACTATTTTTTCTTATAATGTGATGATTTTATTTCTTTGGTGTACTACGACACTATTTTTTCTCACCTTCCGTATATTATAGCAATATTTCTCGATTGTTTATTGAAGCGTATATTTTCGCGTTACTTATGACCCTTCTTTTTATAAGCCTCTTTGTGGGATATGTGCTACAGAGCACATCAAACGGTCACCACACACGAATTTTCATTCAATTGTTCGCAATGACTGATAGTAGGTTCGGTCGTAAACGTAAGACTCACAGCCCACTGTGTTATTCTCGCTATCGAACATTTGACAAGAATGCAACTCTCCTGATGGGATTACAGGTAGAATCTCTGGTAAATCCCATGGAGCGTAGTTTGTACCATTGCCCACACCTGAGACGTAGCATCTGCGTCCGGGATCGACGGCATCTGTCACCAGTGACAGCATATGCAAACCTGCTAGCAGAGCTTGCAGGATGTGCAAGAAGAATTGGTAGAATTGAATTTACCAAAATCACAGCAAAATTATGACTTGCATGACTTCTTCCTTGTTGACTATTGTCTGGATCGTCTGGCAGCAGGGCTGTCTCCTTTTTGTCCGCAAATTCCTTACAGTTACTCGGAGGCCTTAGAATTTTTCCAAACGAGTTGAATTTTCCACACGCGAAAATGATGTTGTTCCTGTCTTTCTTTTTCGTGCACTACGACACTACTTGTTCACTATTTCTTCTTATAATGTGATGATTTTATTTCTTTAGTGTACTAGACATTATTTTTTTCACTTACCATATATTATAGCAATTTTTCTCGATTGTTTATTGAAGCGCATATTTTCGCGTTACTTATAACACTACTTTCGATAATCACTGAACAATTAAGCTTTTGCTCGGTATTAGCGATTGATTTTACTTAGCAGCAGTGCTGATTCTTTTTTGTCCGTAAATTCCTCACAATTGCTTATGACACTACGTTCTATATACACTGAACATTTAAGCTTTAGCTCGGTATTAGCGATTGATTTTACTTAGCAGCAGTGCTGATTCTTTTTTGTTCGTAAATTCCTCACAATTGCTCGGGGGCCTATATTTTCACGTTACTTATGACACTACGTTCTATATACACTGAACAATTAAGCTTTAGCTCGGTATTAGCGATTGATTTTACTTGGCTCGGTATTAGTGATTTATTTAACTTAACTTGGGTCTAGAAGGGGCTTGATAAGGATTGTTGAACAGGTAACCAAATTAGGGTTGCCGTTGGAAATCGAAATTGTTCTGCGGATACGCTTGTGGGATATGTGCTATTGAGCCCATCCAAAGGTCACTGCATCCGAAATTCCATTCGGTTGTTCGCGATGACTGATAGTAGGTTCGGTCGTAAGCGTATGTGTCACATACCACTCTGTCATTCTCCCTGTCGAACATTTGACAAGAATGCAGCTCTTCAGATGGGATTACAGGTAGAATCTCTGGTAAATCCCATGGAGCGTAGTTAGTACCATTGTCCACACCTAAAATGTAGCATCTGTGTTCGGGAACGACATCAACTGTCGCCAGTTACAGCGTATGCAAACCTGCTAGCAGAGCCGATAGGATGTGCAGGAAGAATTGGTAGAATTGAATTTACCAAAATCACAGCAAAATTATGACTTGCATGACTTCTTCCTTGTTGACTATTATCTGGAGCGCCTGGCAGCAGGGCTGTCTCCTTTTTGCCGCAAATTCCTTACAGTTACTCGGAGGCCTTAGAATTTTTCCAAACAAGTTGAATTTCCAACACGCGAAAATGATTTTGTTCCTGTCTTTCTTTTTCGTGCACTACGACACTACGTTATCACTATTTCTTCTTATAATGTGATGATTTTATTTCTTTAGTGTACTACGACACTATTTTTTCCCACTTGCTGAATATTATAGCAATATTTCTCGATTGTTTATTGACCTCTTTGTGAGATATGTGCTACAGAGCACATTAAACGGTAGCCACACACGAATTTCCATTCAATTGTTCGCGATGACTGATAGTAGGTTCGGTCGTAAACGTAAGACTCACAGCCCACTGTATTATTCTCACTGTCGAACATTTGACAAGAATGCAGCTCTCCAGATGGGATTACAGGTAGAATCTCTGGTAAATCCCATGGAGCGTAGTTTGTACCATTGCCCACACCTGAGACGTAGCATCTGCGTCCGGGATCGACAGCAACTGTCGTCAGTGATAGCGTATGCAAACCTGTATTGGTATTGTATAGGTATTGGTAGAATTGAATTTACCAAAATCACAGCAAAATTATGACTTGCATGACTTCTTCCTTGTTGACTATTATCTGGAGCGCCTGGCAGCAGGGCCGTCTCCTTTTTGTCCGCAAATTCCTTACAATTACTCGGAGGCCTTAGAATTTTTCCAAACGAGTTGAATTTTCCACACGCGAAAATGATTTTGTACCTGTCTTTCTTTTTTGTGCACTACGACACTACTTGTTCACTATTTCTTCTTATAATGTGATGATTTTATTTCTTTTTTGTACTACGACACTATTTTTTCCCACTTTCCGAATATTAGAGCAATATTTCTCGATTATTTCCACAACGAAATTCCATTTAATTGTTCGCGATGACTGATAGTAGGTTCGGTCGTAAACGTAGGGTCACGGCCACTCTGTTATTCTCGCTATCGAACATTTGTCAAGAATACAGCTCTCCTGATGGGATTCCAGGTAGAATCTCTGGTAAGTGCCATGGAGCGTAGTTAGTACCATTGTCGACACCTAAAATGTAGCATCTGTGTTCGGGAACGACAGCAACTGTCGTCAGTGACAGCGTATGCAAACCGGTATTGGTATTGTATTGGTATTGGTAGAATTGAATTTACCAAAATCACAGCAAAATTATGACTTGCATGACTTCTTCCTTGTTGACTATTATCTGGAGCGCCTGGCAGCAGGGCCGTCTCCTTTTTGTCCGCAAATTCTTTACAGTTACTCGGAGGCCTTCGAATTTTTCCAAACGAGTTGAATTTCCAACACGCGAAAATGATTTTGTTCCTGTCTTTCTTTTTCGTGCACTACGACACTACTTGTTCACTATATTTCTTCTTATAATGTGATGATTTTATTTCTTTAGTGTACTACGACACTATTTTTTCCCACTTTTTGAATATTATTGCAATATTTCTCGATTGTTTATTGACCTCTTTGTGAGATATGTGCTACAGAGCACATCAAACGGTAACCACACACGAATTTCCATTCAATTGTTCGCGATGACTGATAGTAGGTTCGGTCGTAAACGTAAGACTCACAGCCCACTGTATTATTCTCACTGTCGAACATTTGAGAAGAATGCAGCTCTCCTGATGGGATTACAGGTAGAATCTCTGGTAAATCCCATGGAGCGTAGTTAGTACCATTGTCGACACCTAAAATGTAGCATCTGTGTTCGGGAACGACAGCAACTGTCGTCAGTGACAGCGTATGCAAACCTGTATTGGTATTGTATTGGTATTGGTAGAATTGAATTTACCAAAATCACAGCAAAATTATGACTTGCATGACTTCTTCCTTGTTGACTATTATCTGGAGCGCCTGGCAGCAGGGCCGTCTCCTTTTTGTCCGCAAATTCCTTACAGTTACTCGGAGGCCTTAGAATTTTTCCAAACGAGTTGAATTTCCAACACGCGAAAATGATTTTGTTCCTGTCTTTCTTTTTCGTGGACTACGACACTACTTGTTCACTATTTCTTCTTATAATGTGATGATTTTATTTCTTTAGTGTACTACGACACTATTTTTTCCCACTTTCTGAATATTATTGCAATATTTCTCGATTGTTTATTGACCTCTTTGTGAGATATGTGCTACAGAGCACATCAAACGGTAACCACACACGAATTTCCATTCAATTGTTCGCGATGACTGATAGTAGGTTCGGTCGTAAACGTAGGGTCACGGCCACTCTATTATTCTCGCTATCGAACATTTGCCAAGAATGCAGCTCTCCTGATGGGATTCCAGGTAGAATCTCTGGTAAGTGCCATGGAGCGTAGTTAGTACCATTGTCGACACCTAAAATGTAGCATCTGTGTTCGGGAACGACAGCAACTGTCGTCAGTGACAGCGTATGCAAACCGGTATTGGTATTGTATTGGTATTGGTAGAATTGAATTTACCAAAATCACAGCAAAATTATGACTTGCATGACTTCTTCCTTGTTGACTATTATCTGGAGCGCCTGGCAGCAGGGCCGTCTGCTTTTTGACCGCAAATTACTTACAGTTACTTGGAGGCCTTAGAATTTTTCCAAACGAGTTGAATTTTCCACACGCGAAAATGATTTTGTACCTGTCTTTCTTTTTTGTGCACTACGACACTACTTGTTCACTATATTTCTTCTTATAATGTGATGATTTTATTTCTTTAGTGTACTACGACACTATCTTTTCCCAATTTCTGAATATTATTGCAATATTTCTCGATTGTTTATTGACCTCTTTGTGAGATATGTGCTACAGAGCACATCAAACGGTAACCACACACGAATTTCCATTCAATTGTTCGCGATGACTGATAGTAGGTTCGGTCGAAAACGTAAGACTCACAGCCCACTGTGTTATTCTCGCTATCGAAAATTTGACAAGAATGCAGCTCTCCTGATGGGATTACAGGTAGGATCTCTGGTAAATCCCATGGAGCGTAGTTAGTACCATTGTCCACACCTAAAATGTAGCATCTGCGTTCAGGAACGACAGCAACTGTCGCCAGTGACAGCGTATGCAAACCTGCTAGCAGAGCTGCTAGGATGGGCAGGAAGAATTGGTAGAATTGAATTTACCAAAATCACAGCAAAATTATGGCTTGCATGAGTTCTTCCTTATTGACTATTATCTAGAGCGCCTGGCAGCAGGGCTGTCTCCTTTTGGTCCGCAAATTCCTTACAGTTACTCGGAGGCCTTAGAATTTTTCCAAACGAGTTGAATTTTCCACACGCGAAAATGATTTTGTTCCTGTCTTTCTTTTTCGTGCACTACGACACTACTTGTTCACTATTTCTTCTTATAATGTGATGATTTTATTTCTTTATTGTACTACCACACTATTTTTTCCCACTTTCCGAATATTATAGCAATATTTCTCGATTATTTCCACAACGAAATTCCATTTAATTGTTCGCGATGACTGATAGTAGGTTCGGTCGTAAACGTAGGGGCACGGCCACTCTGTTATTCTCGCTATCGAACATTTATCAAGAATGCAGCTCTCCTGATGGGATTCCAGGTAGAATCTCTGGTAAGTGCCATGGAGCGTAGTAAGTACCATTGTCGACACCTAAAATGTAGCATCAGTGTTCGGGAACGACAGCAACTGTCGTCAGTGACAGCGTATGCAAACCGGTATTGGTATTGTATTGGTATTGGTAGAATTGAATTTACCAAAATCACAGCAAAATTATGACTTGCATGACTTCTTCCTTGTTGACTATTATCTGGAGCGCCTGGCAGCAGGGCTGTCTCCTTTTGGTCCGCAAATTCCTTACAGTTACTCGGAGGCCTTAGAATTTTTCCAAACGAGTTGAATTTTCCACACGCGAAAATGATTTTGTTCCTGTCTTTCTTTTTCGTGCACTACGACACTACTTGTTCACTATTTCTTCTTATAATGTGATGATTTTATTTCTTTATTGTACTACCACACTATTTTTTCCCACTTTCCGAATATTATAGCAATATTTCTCGATTATTTCCACAACGAAATTCCATTTAATTGTTCGCGATGACTGATAGTAGGTTCGGTCGTAAACGTAGGAGTCACGGCCACTCTGCTATTCTCGCTATCGAACATTTGACAAGAATGCAGCTCTCCTGATGGGATTACAGGTAGAATCTCTGGTAAATGCCATGGAGCGTAGTTAGTGCCATTGTCCACACCTGATATGTAGCATCTGTGTTCGGGAACGACAGCAACTGTCGCCAGTTGCTAGCAGCGCCGGTAGGAGTGCAGGAAGAATTGATAGAATTGAATTTACCAAAATCACAGCAAAATGATGACTTGCATGATTTCTACCTTGTTGACTATTATCTGGAGCGCCTGGCAGCAGGGCTGTCTCCTTTTTGTCCGGTAAATTCCTTACAGTACTCGGAGGCCTTAGAATTTTTCCAAACGAGTTGAATTTTCCACACGCGAAAATGATTTTGTTCCTGTCTTTCTTTTTTGTGCACTACGACACTACTTGTTCACTATTTCTTCTTATAATGTAATGATTTTATATCTTTAGTGTACTACGACACTATTTTTTCACACTTTCCGAATATTATAGCAATATTTCTCGATTGTTTATTGAAGCGTATATTTTCGCGTTACTTATGACCCTAATTTTTATAAACTATTTTGTGGGATATGTGCTACTGAGCCCATTAAATGGTCACCGCACACGAAATTCCATTTAATTGTTCGCGATGACTGATAGTAGGTTCGGTCGTAAACGTAGGAGTCACGGCCACTCTGCTATTCTCGCTATCGAACATTTGACAAGAATGCAGCTCTCCTGATGGGATTACAGGTAGAATCTCTGGTAAATGCCATGGAGCGTAGTTAGTGCCATTGTCCACACCTGATATGTAGCATCTGTGTTCGGGAACGACAGCAACTGTCGCCAGTTGCTAGCAGCGCCGATAGGAGTGCAGGAAGAATTGATAGAATTGAATTTACCAAAATCATAGCAAAATGATGACTTGCATGATTTCTACCTTGTTGACTATTATCTGGAGCGCCTGGCAGCAGGGCCGTCTCCTTTTTGTCCGCAAATTCCTTACAGTTACTCGGAGGCCTTAGAATTTTTCCAAACGAGTTGAATTTTCCACACGCGAAAATGATTTTGTTCCTGTCTTTCTTTTTTGTGCACTACGACACTACTTGTTCACTATTTCTTCTTATAATGTAATGATTTTATATCTTTAGTGTACTACGACACTATTTTTTCACACTTTCCGAATATTATAGCAATATTTCTCGATTGTTTATTGAAGCATATATTTTCGCGTTACTTATGGCCCTTCTTTTTATAAACTTCTTTGTAGGATATCTGCTATAGAGCACATTAAACGGTCACAGCACACGAATTTCCATTCTATTGTTCGCGATGACTGATAGTAGGTTCGGTCGTAAACGTAAGACTCACAGCCCACTGTGTTATTCTCACTGTCGAACATTTGACAAGAATGCAGCTCCACTCAATTGTTCGTGACGCTACTTGTTCACTATTTCTTCTTATAATGTGATGATTTAATTTGTTTTGTGTACTACGACACTATTTTTTCTCACTTTCCCTATATTATAGCAATTTTTCTCGATTGTTTATTGAAGCGTATATTTTCGCGTTACTTATGACCCTAATTTTTATAAACTATTTTGTGGGATATGTGCTACTGAGCCCATTAAACGGTCACCGCACACGAAATTCCATTCAATTGTTCGCGATGACTGATAGTAGGTTCGGTCGTAAACGTAAGACTCACAGTCCACTGTGTTATTCTCACTGTCGAACATTTGACAAGAATGCAGCTCCACTCAATTGTTCGTGACGCTACTTGTTCACTATTTCTTCTTATAATGTAATGATTTTATATCTTTAGTGTACTACGACACTATTTTTTCACACTTTCCGAATATTATAGCAATATTTCTCGATTGTTTATTGAAGCATATATTTTCGCGTTACTTATGGCCCTTCTTTTTATAAACTTCTTTGTAGGATATGTGCTATAGAGCACATTAAACGGTCACAGCACACGAATTTCCATTTAATTGTTCGCGATGTCTGATAGTAGGTTCGGTCGTAAACGTAAGACTCACAGCCCACTGTGTTATTCTCACTGTCGAACATTTGACAAGAATGCAGCTCCACTCAATTGTTCGTGACGCTACTTGTTCACTATTTCTTCTTATAATGTGATGATTTAATTTGTTTTGTGTACTACGACACTATTTTTTCTCACTTTCCCTATATTATAGCAATTTTTCTCGATTGTTTATTGAAGCGTATATTTTCGCGTTACTTATGACCCTAATTTTTATAAACTATTTTGTGGGATATGTGCTACTGAGCCCATTAAACGGTCACCGCACACGAAATTCCATTCAATTGTTCGCGATGACTGATAGTAGGTTCGGTCGTAAACGTAAGACTCACAGTCCACTGTGTTATTCTCACTGTCGAACATTTGACAAGAATGCAGCTCCACTCAATTGTTCGTGACGCTACTTGTTCACTATTTCTTCTTATAATGTGATGATTTTATTTGTTTTGTGTACTACGACACTATATTTTCTCACTTTCCGTATATTATAGCAATTTTTCTCGATTGTTTATTGAAGAGTATATTTTCGCGTTACTTATGGGATATGTGCTATGGAGCCCATCAAACGGTCACCGTACACGAAATTCCATTTAATTGTTCGCGATGACTGATAGTAGGTTCGGTCGTAAACGTAGGAGTCACGGCCACTCTGCTATTCTCGCTATCGAACATTTGACAAGAATGCAGCTCTCCTGATGGGATTACAGGTAGAATCTCTGGTAAATGCCATGGAGCGTAGTTAGTGCCATTGTCCACACCTGATATGTAGCATCTGTGTTCGGGAACGACAGCAACTGTCGCCAGTTGCTAGCAGCGCCGGTAGGAGTGCAGGAAGAATTGATAGAATTGAATTTACCAAAATCACAGCAAAATGATGACTTGCATGATTTCTACCTTGTTGACTATTATCTGGAGCGCCTGGCAGCAGGGCTGTCTCCTTTTTGTCCGGTAAATTCCTTACAGTACTCGGAGGCCTTAGAATTTTTCCAAACGAGTTGAATTTTCCACACGCGAAAATGATTTTGTTCCTGTCTTTCTTTTTTGTGCACTACGACACTACTTGTTCACTATTTCTTCTTATAATGTAATGATTTTATATCTTTAGTGTACTACGACACTATTTTTTCACACTTTCCGAATATTATAGCAATATTTCTCGATTGTTTATTGAAGCATATATTTTCGCGTTACTTATGGCCCTTCTTTTTATAAACTTCTTTGTGGGATATGTGCTATAGAGCACATTAAACGGTCACAGCACACGAATTTCCATTCAATTGTTCGCGATGACTGATAGTAGGTTCGGTCGTAAACGTAAGACTCACAGCCCACTGTGTTATTCTCACTGTCGAACATTTGACAAGAATGCAGCTCCACTCAATTGTTCGTGACGCTACTTGTTCACTATTTCTTCTTATAATGTGATGATTTATTTTGTGTATATATACGGAAAGTGAGAAAATGTGATGATTTGTTTTGTGTACTACGACACTATTTTTTCTCACTTTCCCTATATTATAGCAATTTTTCTCGATTGTTTATTGAAGCGTATATTTTCGCGTTACTTATGACCCTAATTTTTATAAACTATTTTGTGGGATATGTGCTACTGAGCCCATCAAACGGTCACCGCACACGAAATTCCATTCAATTGTTCGCGATGACTGATAGTAGGTTCGGTCGTAAACGTAAGACTCACAGTCCACTGTGTTATTCTCACTGTCGAACATTTGACAAGAATGCAGCTCCACTCAATTGTTCGTGACGCTACTTGTTCACTATTTCTTCTTATAATGTGATGATTTTATTTGTTTTCTGTACTACGACACTATATTTTCTCACTTTCCGTATATTATAGCAATTTTTCTCGATTGTTTATTGAAGCGTATATTTTCGCGTTACTTATGGGATATGTGCTATGGAGCCCATCAAACGGTCACCGTACACGAAATTCCATTTAATTGTTCGCGATGTCTGATAGTAGGTTCGGTCGTAAACGTAGGAGTCACGGCCACTCTGCTATTCTCGCTATCGAACATTTGACAAGAATGCAGCTCTCCTGATGGGATTACAGGTAGAATCTCTGGTAAATGCCATGGAGCGTAGTTAGTGCCATTGTCCACACCTGATATGTAGCATCTGTGTTCGGGAACGACAGCAACTGTCGCCAGTTGCTAGCAGCGCCGATAGGAGTGCAGGAAGAATTGATAGAATTGAATTTACCAAAATCACAGCAAAATGATGACTTGCATGATTTCTACCTTGTTGACTATTATCTGGAGCGCCTGGCAGCAGGGCCGTCTCCTTTTTGTCCGCAAATTCCTTACAGTTACTCGGAGGCCTTAGAATTTTTCCAAACGAGTTGAATTTTCCACACGCGAAAATGATTTTGTTCCTGTCTTTCTTTTTTGTGCACTACGACACTACTTGTTCACTATTTCTTCTTATAATGTAATGATTTTATATCTTTAGTGTACTACGACACTATTTTTTCACACTTTCGGAATATTATAGCAATATTTCTCGATTGTTTATTGAAGCATATATTTTCGCGTTACTTATGGTCCTTCTTTTTATAAACTTCTTTGTGGGATATGTGCTATAGAGCACATTAAACGGTCACAGCACACGAATTTCCATTCAATTGTTCGCGATGACTGATAGTAGGTTCGGTCGTAAACGTAAGACTCACAGCCCACTGTGTTATTCTCACTGTCGAACATTTGACAAGAATGCAGCTCCACTCAATTGTTCGTGACGCTACTTGTTCACTATTTCTTCTTATAATGTGATGATTTAATTTGTTTTGTGTACTACGACACTATTTTTTCTCACTTTCCCTATATTATAGCAATTTTTCTCGATTGTTTATTGAAGCGTATATTTTGGCGTTACTTATGACCCTAATTTTTATAAACTATTTTGTGGGATATGTGCTACTGAGCCCATCAAACGGTCACCGCACACGAAATTCCATTCAATTGTTCGCGATGACTGATAGTAGGTTCGGTCGTAAACGTAAGACTCACAGTCCACTGTGTTATTCTCACTGTCGAACATTTGACAAGAATGCAGCTCCACTCAATTGTTCGTGACGCTACTTGTTCACTATTTCTTCTTATAATGTGATGATTTTATTTGTTTTGTGTACTACGACACTATATTTTCTCACTTTCCGTATATTATAGCAATTTTTCTCGATTGTTTATTGAAGCGTATATTTTCGCGTTACTTATGGGATATGTGCTATGGAGCCCATCAAACGGTCACCGTACACGAAATTCCATTTAATTGTTCGCGATGGCTGATAGTAGGTTCGGTCGTAAACGTAGGAGTCACGGCCACTCTGCTATTCTCGCTATCGAACATTTGACAAGAATGCAGCTCTCCTGATGGGATTACAGGTAGAATCTCTGGTAAATGCCATGGAGCGTAGTTAGTGCCATTGTCCACACCTGATATGTAGCATCTGTGTTCGGGAACGACAGCAACTGTCGCCAGTTGCTAGCAGCGCCGATAGGAGTGCAGGAAGAATTGATAGAATTGAATTTACCAAAATCACAGCAAAATGATGACTTGCATGATTTCTACCTTGTTGACTATTATCTGGAGCGCCTGGCAGCAGGGCCGTCTCCTTTTTGTCCGCAAATTCCTTACAGTTACTCGGAGGCCTTAGAATTTTTCCAAACGAGTTGAATTTTCCACACGCGAAAATGATTTTGTTCCTGTCTTTCTTTTTTGTGCACTACGACACTACTTGTTCACTATTTCTTCTTATAATGTAATGATTTTATATCTTTAGTGTACTACGACACTATTTTTTCACACTTTCCGAATATTATAGCAATATTTCTCGATTGTTTATTGAAGCATATATTTTCGCGTTACTTATGGCCCTTCTTTTTATAAACTTCTTTGTGGGATATGTGCTATAGAGCACATTAAACGGTCACAGCACACGAATTTCCATTCAATTGTTCGCGATGACTGATAGTAGGTTCGGTCGTAAACGTAAGACTCACAGCCCACTGTGTTATTCTCACTGTCGAACATTTGACAAGAATGCAGCTCCACTCAATTGTTCGTGACGCTACTTGTTCACTATTTCTTCTTATAATGTGATGATTTAATTTGTTTTGTGTACTACGACACTATTTTTTCTCACTTTCCCTATATTATAGCAATTTTTCTCGATTGTTTATTGAAGCGTATATTTTGGCGTTACTTATGACCCTAATTTTTATAAACTATTTTGTGGGATATGTGCTACTGAGCCCATCAAACGGTCACCGCACACGAAATTCCATTCAATTGTTCGCGATGACTGATAGTAGGTTCGGTCGTAAACGTAAGACTCACAGTCCACTGTGTTATTCTCACTGTCGAACATTTGACAAGAATGCAGCTCCACTCAATTGTTCGTGACGCTACTTGTTCACTATTTCTTCTTATAATGTGATGATTTTATTTGTTTTGTGTACTACGACACTATATTTTCTCACTTTCCGTATATTATAGCAATTTTTCTCGATTGTTTATTGAAGCGTATATTTTCGCGTTACTTATGGGATATGTGCTATGGAGCCCATCAAACGGTCACCGTACACGAAATTCCATTTAATTGTTCGCGATGTCTGATAGTAGGTTCGGTCGTAAACGTAGGAGTCACGGCCACTCTGCTATTCTCGCTATCGAACATTTGACAAGAATGCAGCTCTCCTGATGGGATTACAGGTAGAATCTCTGGTAAATGCCATGGAGCGTAGTTAGTGCCATTGTCCACACCTGATATGTAGCATCTGTGTTCGGGAACGACAGCAACTGTCGCCAGTTGCTAGCAGCGCCGATAGGAGTGCAGGAAGAATTGATAGAATTGAATTTACCAAAATCACAGCAAAATGATGACTTGCATGATTTCTACCTTGTTGACTATTATCTGGAGCGCCTGGCAGCAGGGCCGTCTCCTTTTTGTCCGCAAATTCCTTACAGTTACTCGGAGGCCTTAGAATTTTTCCAAACGAGTTGAATTTTCCACACGCGAAAATGATTTTGTTCCTGTCTTTCTTTTTTGTGCACTACGACACTACTTGTTCACTATTTCTTCTTATAATGTAATGATTTTATATCTTTAGTGTACTACGACACTATTTTTTCACACTTTCGGAATATTATAGCAATATTTCTCGATTGTTTATTGAAGCATATATTTTCGCGTTACTTATGGTCCTTCTTTTTATAAACTTCTTTGTGGGATATGTGCTATAGAGCACATTAAACGGTCACAGCACACGAATTTCCATTCAATTGTTCGCGATGACTGATAGTAGGTTCGGTCGTAAACGTAAGACTCACAGCCCACTGTGTTATTCTCACTGTCGAAAATTTGACAAGAATGCAGCTCCACTCAATTGTTCGTGACGCTACTTGTTCACTATTTCTTCTTATAATGTGATGATTTAATTTGTTTTGTGTACTACGACACTATTTTTTCTCACTTTCCCTATATTATAGCAATTTTTCTCGATTGTTTATTGAAGCGTATATTTTCGCGTTACTTATGACCCTAATTTTTATAAACTATTTTGTGGGATATGTGCTACTGAGCCCATTAAATGGTCACCGCACACGAAATTCCATTCAATTGTTCGCGATGACTGATAGTAGGTTCGGTCGTAAACGTAAGACTCACAGTCCACTGTGTTATTCTCACTGTCGAACATTTGACAAGAATGCAGCTCCACTCAATTGTTCGTGACGCTACTTGTTCACTATTTCTTCTTATAATGTGATGATTTTATTTGTTTTGTGTACTGCGACACTATATTTTCTCACTTTCCGTATATTATAGCAATTTTTCTCGATTGTTTATTGAAGCGTATATTTTCGCGTTACTTATGGGATATGTGCTATGGAGCCCATCAAACGGTCACCGTACACGAAATTCCATTTAATTGTTCGCGATGTCTGATAGTAGGTTCGTCGTAAACGTAGGAGTCACGGCCACTCTGCTATTCTCGCTATCGAACATTTGACAAGAATGCAGCTCTCCTGATGGGATTACAGGTAGAATCTCTGGTAAATGCCATGGAGCGTAGTTAGTGCCATTGTCCACACCTGATATGTAGCATCTGTGTTCGGGAACAACAGCAACTGTCGCCAGTTGCTAGCAGCGCCGGTAGGAGTGCAGGAAGAATTGATAGAATTGAATTTACCAAAATCACAGCAAAATGATGACTTGCATGATTTCTACCTTGTTGACTATTATCTGGAGCGCCTGGCAGCAGGGCTGTCTCCTTTTTGTCTGGTAAATTCCTTACAGTACTCGGAGGCCTTAGAATTTTTCCAAACGAGTTGAATTTTCCACACGCGAAAATGATTTTGTTCCTGTCTTTCTTTTTTGTGCACTACGACACTACTTGTTCACTATTTCTTCTTATAATGTAATGATTTTATATCTTTAGTGTACTACGACTATATTTTTTCACACTTTCCGAATATTATAGCAATATTTCTCGATTGTTTATTGAAGCATATATTTTCGCGTTACTTATGGCCCTTCTTTTTATAAACTTCTTTGTGGGATATGTGCTATAGAGCACATTAAACGGTCACAGCACACGAATTTCCATTCAATTGTTCGCGATGACTGATAGTAGGGTTCGGTCGTAAACGTAAGACTCACAGCCCACTGTGTTATTCTCACTGTCGAACATTTGACAAGAATGCAGCTCCACTCAATTGTTCGTGACGCTACTTGTTCACTATTTCTTCTTATAATGTGATGATTTAATTTGTTTTGTGTACTACGACACTATTTTTTCTCACTTTCCCTATATTATAGCAATTTTTCTCGATTGTTTATTGAAGCGTATATTTTCGCGTTACTTATGACCCTAATTTTTATAAACTATTTTGTGGGATATGTGCTACTGAGCCCATCAAACGGTCACCGCACACGAAATTCCATTCAATTGTTCGCGATGACTGATAGTAGGTTCGGTCGTAAACGTAAGACTCACAGTCCACTGTGTTATTCTCACTGTCGAACATTTGACAAGAATGCAGCTCCACTCAATTGTTCGTGACGCTACTTGTTCACTATTTCTTCTTATAATGTGATGATTTTATTTGTTTTCTGTACTACGACACTATATTTTCTCACTTTCCGTATATTATAGCAATTTTTCTCGATTGTTTATTGAAGCGTATATTTTCGCGTTACTTATGGGATATGTGCTATGGAGCCCATCAAACGGTCACCGTACACGAAATTCCATTTAATTGTTCGCGATGACTGATAGTAGGTTCGGTCGTAAACGTAGGAGTCACGGCCACTCTGCTGTTCTCGCTATCGAACATTTGACAAGAATGCAGCTCTCCTGATGGGATTACAGGTAGAATCTCTGGTAAATGCCATGGAGCGTAGTTAGTGCCATTGTCCACAACTGATATGTAGCATCTGTGTTCGGGAACGACAGCAACTGTCGCCAGTTGCTAGCAGCGCCGATAGGAGTGCAGGAAGAATTGATAGAATTGAATTTACCAAAATCACAGCAAAATGATGACTTGCATGATTTCTACCTTGTTGACTATTATCTGGAGCGCCTGGCAGCAGGGCCGTCTCCGTTTTGTCCGCAAATTCCTTACAGTTACTCGGAGGCCTTAGAATTTTTCCAAACGAGTTGAATTTTCCACACGCGAAAATGATTTTGTTCCTGTCTTTCTTTTATGTGCACTACGACACTACTTGTTCACTATTTTTTCTTATAATGTAATGATTTTATATCTTTAGTGTACTACGACACTATTTTTTCACACTTTCCGAATATTATAGCAATATTTCTCGATTGTTTATTGAAGCATATATTTTCGCGTTACTTATGGCCCTTCTTTTTATAAACTTCTTTGTGGGATATGTGCTATAGAGCACATTAAACCGTCACAGCACACGAATTTCCATTCAATTGTTCGCGATGACTGATAGTAGGTTCGGTCGTAAACGTAAGACTCACAGCCCACTGTGTTATTCTCACTGTCGAACATTTGACAAGAATGCAGCTCCACTCAATTGTTCGTGACGCTACTTGTTCACTATTTCTTCTTATAATGTGATGATTTAATTTGTTTTGTGTACTACGACACTATTTTTTCTCACTTTCCCTATATTATAGCAATTTTTCTCGATTGTTTATTGAAGCGTATATTTTCGCGTTAGTTATGACCCTAATTTTTATAAACTATTTTGTGGGATATGTGCTACTGAGCCCATTAAATGGTCACCGCACACGAAATTCCATTCAATTGTTCGCGATGACTGATAGTAGGTTCGGTCGCAAACGTAAGACTCACAGTCCACTGTGTTATTCTCACTGTCGAACATTTGACAAGAATGCAGCTCCACTCAATTGTTCGTGACGCTACTTGTTCACTATTTCTTCTTATAATGTGATGATTTAATTTGTTTTGTGTACTACGACACTATTTTTTCTCACTTTCCCTATATTATAGCAATTTTTCTCGATTGTTTATTGAAGCGTATATTTTCGCGTTACTTATGACCCTAATTTTTATAAACTATTTTGTGGGATATGTGCTACTGAGCCCATCAAACGGTCACCGCACACGAAATTCCATTCAATTGTTCGCGATGACTGATAGTAGGTTCGGTCGTAAACGTAAGACTCACAGTCCACTGTGATATTCTCACTGTCGAACATTTGACAAGAATGCAGCTCCACTCAATTGTTCGTGACGCTACTTGTTCACTATTTCTTCTTATAATGTGATGATTTTATTTGTTTTGTGTACTACGACACTATATTTTCTCACTTTCCGTATATTATAGCAATTTTTCTCGATTGTTTATTGAAGCGTATATTTTCGCGTTACTTATGGGATATGTGCTATGGAGCCCATCAAACGGTCACCGTACACGAAATTCCATTTAATTGTTCGCGATGACTGATAGTAGGTTCGGTCGTAAACGTAGGAGTCACGGCCACTCTGCTATTCTCGCTATCGAACATTTGACAAGTATGCAGCTCTCCTGATGGGATTACAGGTAGAATCTCTGGTAAATGCCATGGAGCGTAGTTAGTGCCATTGTCCACACCTGATATGTAGCATCTGTGTTCGGGAACGACAGCAACTGTCGCCAGTTGCTAGCAGCGCCGATAGGAGTGCAGGAAGAATTGATAGAATTGAATTTACCAAAATCACAGCAAAATGATGACTTGCATGATTTCTACCTTGTTGACTATTATCTGGAGCGCCTGGCAGCAGGGCCGTCTCCTTTTTGTCCGCAAATTCCTTACAGTTACTCGGAGGCCTTAGAATTTTTCCAAACGAGTTGAATTTTCCACACGCGAAAATGATTTTGTTCCTGTCTTTCTTTTTTGTGCACTACGACACTACTTGTTCACTATTTTTTCTTATAATGTAATGATTTTATATCTTTAGTGTACTACGACACTATTTTTTCACACTTTCCGAATATTATAGCAATATTTCTCGATTGTTTATTGAAGCATATATTTTCGCGTTACTTATGGCCCTTCTTTTTATAAACTTCTTTGTGGGATATGTGCTATAGAGCACATTAAACGGTCACAGCACACGAATTTCCATTCAATTGTTCGCGATGACTGATAGTAGGTTCGGTCGTAAACGTAAGACTCACAGCCCACTGTGTTATTCTCACTGTCGAACATTTGACAAGAATGCAGCTCCACTCAATTGTTCGTGACGCTACTTGTTCACTATTTCTTCTTATAATGTGATGATTTATTTTGTGTATATATACGGAAAGTGAGAAAATGTGATGATTTGTTTTGTGTACTACGACACTATTTTTTCTCACTTTCCCTATATTATAGCAATTTTTCTCGATTGTTTATTGAAGCGTATATTTTCGCGTTACTTATGACCCTAATTTTTATAAACTATTTTGTGGGATATGTGCTACTGAGCCCATCAAACGGTCACCGCACACGAAATTCCATTCAATTGTTCGCGATGACTGATAGTAGGTTCGGTCGTAAACGTAAGACTCACAGTCCACTGTGTTATTCTCACTGTCGAACATTTGACAAGAATGCAGCTCCACTCAATTGTTCGTGACGCTACTTGTTCACTATTTCTTCTTATAATGTGATGATTTTATTTGTTTTCTGTACTACGACACTATATTTTCTCACTTTCCGTATATTATAGCAATTTTTCTCGATTGTTTATTGAAGCGTATATTTTCGCGTTACTTATGGGATATGTGCTATGGAGCCCATCAAACGGTCACCGTACACGAAATTCCATTTAATTGTTCGCGATGACTGATAGTAGGTTCGGTCGTAAACGTAGGAGTCACGGCCACTCTGCTATTCTCGCTATCGAACATTTGACAAGAATGCAGCTCTCCTGATGGGATTACAGGTAGAATCTCTGGTAAATGCCATGGAGCGTAGTTAGTGCCATTGTCCACACCTGATATGTAGCATCTGTGTTCGGGAACGACAGCAACTGTCGCCAGTTGCTAGCAGCGCCGATAGGAGTGCAGGAAGAATTGATAGAATTGAATTTACCAAAATCACAGCAAAATGATGACTTGCATGATTTCTACCTTGTTGACTATTATCTGGAGCGCCTGGCAGCAGGGCTGTCTCCTTTTTGTCTGGTAAATTCCTTACAGTACTCGGAGGCCTTAGAATTTTTCCAAACGAGTTGAATTTTCCACACGCGAAAATGATTTTGTTCCTGTCTTTCTTTTTTGTGCACTACGACACTACTTGTTCACTATTTCTTCTTATAATGTAATGATTTTATAACTTTAGTGTACTACGACTATATTTTTTCACACTTTCCGAATATTATAGCAATATTTCTCGATTGTTTATTGAAGCATATATTTTCGCGTTACTTATGGCCTTTCTTTTTATAAACTTCTTTGTGGGATATGTGCTATAGAGCACATTAAACGGTCACAGCACACGAATTTCCATTCAATTGTTCGCGATGACTGATAGTAGGTTCGGTCGTAAACGTAAAACTCACAGTCCACTGTGTTATTCTCACTGTCGAACATTTGACAAGAATGCAGCTCCACTCAATTGTTCGTGACGCTACTTGTTCACTATTTCTTCTTATAATGTGATGATTTTATTTGTTTTCTGTACTACGACACTATATTTTCTTACTTTCCGTATATTATAGCAATTTTTCTCGATTGTTTATTGAAGCGTATATTTTCGCGTTACTTATGGGATATGTGCTATGGAGCCCATCAAACGGTCACCGTACACGAAATTCCATTTAATTGTTCGCGATGACTGATAGTAGGTTCGGTCGTAAACGTAAGACTCACAGCCCACTGTGTTATTCTCACTGTCGAACATTTGACAAGAATGCAGCTCCACTCAATTGTTCGTGACGCTACTTGTTCACTATTTCTTCTTATAATGTGATGATTTAATTTGTTTTGTGTACTACGACACTATTTTTTCTCACTTTCCCTATATTATAGCAATTTTTCTCGATTGTTTATTGAAGCGTATATTTTCGCGTTAGTTATGACCCTAATTTTTATAAACTATTTTGTGGGATATGTGCTACTGAGCCCATCAAACGGTCACCGCACACGAAATTCCATTCAATTGTTCGCGATGACTGATAGTAGGTTCGGTCGTAAACGTAAGACTCACAGTCCACTGTGTTATTCTCACTGTCGAACATTTGACAAGAATGCAGCTCCACTCAATTGTTCGTGACGCTACTTGTTCACTATTTCTTCTTATAATGTGATGATTTTATTTGTTTGCTGTACTACGACACTATATTTTCTCACTTTCCGTATATTATAGCAATTTTTCTCGATTGTTTATTGAAGCGTATATTTTCGCGTTACTTATGGGATATGTGCTATGGAGCCCATTAAACGGTCACCGTACACGAAATTCCATTTAATTGTTCGCGATGACTGATAGTAGGTTCGGTCGTAAACGTAGGAGTCACGGCCACTCTGCTATTCTCGCTATCGAACATTTGACAAGAATGCAGCTCTCCTGATGGGATTACAGGTAGAATCTCTGGTAAATGCCATGGAGCGTAGTTAGTGCCATTGTCCACACCTGATATGTAGCATCTGTGTTCGGGAACGACAGCAACTGTCGCCAGTTGCTAGCAGCGCCGATAGGAGTGCAGGAAGAATTGATAGAATTGAATTTACCAAAATCATAGCAAAATGATGACTTGCATGATTTCTACCTTGTTGACTATTATCTGGAGCGCCTGGCAGCAGGGCCGTCTCCTTTTTGTCCGCAAATTCCTTACAGTTACTCGGAGGCCTTAGAATTTTTCCAAACGAGTTGAATTTTCCACACACGAAAATGATTTTGTTCCTGTCTTTCTTTTTTGTGCACTACGACACTACTTGTTCACTATTTCTTCTTATAATGTAATGATTTTATATCTTTAGTGTACTACGACTATATTTTTTCACACTTTCCGAATATTATAGCAATATTTCTCGATTGTTTATTGAAGCATATATTTTCGCGTTACTTATGGCCCTTCTTTTTATAAACTTCTTTGTAGGATATGTGCTATAGAGCACATTAAACGGTCACAGCACACGAATTTCCATTCAATTGTTCGCGATGACTGATAGTAGGTTCGGTCGTAAACGTAAGACTCACAGCCCACTGTGTTATTCTCACTGTCGAACATTTGACAAGAATGCAGCTCCACTCAATTGTTCGTGACGCTACTTGTTCACTATTTCTTCTTATAATGTGATGATTTTATTTGTTTTGTGTACTACGACACTATATTTTCTCACTTTCCGTATATTATAGCAATTTTTCTCGATTGTTTATTGAAGCGTATATTTTCGCGTTACTTATGGGATATGTGCTATGGAGCCCATCAAACGGTCACCGTACACGAAATTCCATTTAATTGTTCGCGATGTCTGATAGTAGGTTCGTCGTAAACGTAGGAGTCACGGCCACTCTGCTATTCTCGCTATCGAACATTTGACAAGAATGCAGCTCTCCTGATGGGATTACAGGTAGAATCTCTGGTAAATGCCATGGAGCGTAGTTAGTGCCATTGTCCACACCTGATATGTAGCATCTGTGTTCGGGAACGACAGCAACTGTCGCCAGTTGCTAGCAGCGCCGATAGGAGTGCAGGAAGAATTGATAGAATTGAATTTACCAAAATCACAGCAAAATGATGACTTGCATGATTTCTACCTTGTTGACTATTATCTGGAGCGCCTGGCAGCAGGGCCGTCTCCTTTTTGTCCGCAAATTCCTTACAGTTACTCGGAGGCCTTACAATTTTTCCAAACGAGTTGAATTTTCCACACGCGAAAATGATTTTGTTCCTGTCTTTCTTTTTTGTGCACTACGACACTACTTGTTAACTATTTCTTCTGATAATGTAATGATTTTATATCTTTAGTGTACTACGACACTATTTTTTCACACTTTCGGAATATTATAGCAATATTTCTCGATTGTTTATTGAAGCATATATTTTCGCGTTACTTATTGTTCTTCTTTTTATAAACTTCTTTGTGGGATATGTGCTATAGAGCACATTAAACGGTCACAGCACACGAATTTCCATTCAATTGTTCGCGATGACTGATAGTAGGTTCGGTCGTAAACGTAAGACTCACAGCCCACTGTGTTATTCTCACTGTCGAAAATTTGACAAGAATGCAACTCCACTCAATTGTTCGTGACGCTACTTGTTCACTATTTCTTCTTATAATGTGATGATTTAATTTGTTTTGTGTACTACGACACTATTTTTTCTCACTTTCCCTATATTATAGCAATTTTTCTCGATTGTTTATTGAAGAGTATATTTTCGCGTTACTTATGACCCTAATTTTTATAAACTATTTTGTGGGATATGTGCTACTGAGCCCATTAAATGGTCACCGCACACGAAATTCCATTCAATTGTTCGCGATGACTGATAGTAGGTTCGGTCGTAAACGTAAGACTCACAGTCCACTGTGTTATTCTCACTGTCGAACATTTGACAAGAATGCAGCTCCACTCAATTGTTCGTGACGCTACTTGTTCACTATTTCTTCTTATAATGTGATGATTTTATTTGTTTTGTGTACTACGACACTATATTTTCTCACTTTCCGTATATTATAGCAATTTTTCTCGATTGTTTATTGAAGCGTATATTTTCGCGTTACTTATGGGATATGTGCTACGGAGCCCATCAAACGGTCACCGTACACGAAATTCCATTTAATTGTTCGCGATGACTGATAGTAGGTTCGGTCGTAAACGTAGGAGTCACGGCCACTCTGCTATTCTCGCTATCGAACATTTGACAAGAATGCAGCTCTCCTGATGGGATTACAGGTAGAATCTCTGGTAAATGCCATGGAGCGTAGTTAGTGCCATTGTCCACACCTGATATGTAGCATCTGTGTTCGGGAACGACAGCAACTGTCGCCAGTTGCTAGCAGCGCCGGTAGGAGTGCAGGAAGAATTGATAGAATTGAATTCACCAAAATCACAGCAAAATGATGACTTGCATGATTTCTACCTTGTTGACTATTATCTGGAGCGCCTGGCAGCAGGGCTGTCTCCTTTTTGTCTGGTAAATTCCTTACAGTACTCGGAGGCCTTAGAATTTTTCCAAACGAGTTGAATTTTCCACACGCGAAAATGATTTTGTTCCTGTCTTTCTTTTTTGTGCACTACGACACTACTTGTTCACTATTTCTTCTTATAATGTAATGATTTTATAACTTTAGTGTACTACGACTATATTTTTTCACACTTTCCGAATATTATAGCAATATTTCTCGATTGTTTATTGAAGCATATATTTTCGCGTTACTTATGGCCTTTCTTTTTATAAACTTCTTTGTGGGATATGTGCTATAGAGCACATTAAACGGTCACAGCACACGAATTTCCATTCAATTGTTCGCGATGACTGATAGTAGGTTCGGTCGTAAACGTAAAACTCACAGTCCACTGTGTTATTCTCACTGTCGAACATTTGACAAGAATGCAGCTCCACTCAATTGTTCGTGACGCTACTTGTTCACTATTTCTTCTTATAATGTGATGATTTTATTTGTTTTCTGTACTACGACACTATATTTTCTTACTTTCCGTATATTATAGCAATTTTTCTCGATTGTTTATTGAAGCGTATATTTTCGCGTTACTTATGGGATATGTGCTATGGAGCCCATCAAACGGTCACCGTACACGAAATTCCATTTAATTGTTCGCGATGACTGATAGTAGGTTCGGTCGTAAACGTAAGACTCACAGCCCACTGTGTTATTCTCACTGTCGAACATTTGACAAGAATGCAGCTCCACTCAATTGTTCGTGACGCTACTTGTTCACTATTTCTTCTTATAATGTGATGATTTAATTTGTTTTGTGTACTACGACACTATTTTTTCTCACTTTCCCTATATTATAGCAATTTTTCTCGATTGTTTATTGAAGCGTATATTTTCGCGTTAGTTATGACCCTAATTTTTATAAACTATTTTGTGGGATATGTGCTACTGAGCCCATCAAACGGTCACCGCACACGAAATTCCATTCAATTGTTCGCGATGACTGATAGTAGGTTCGGTCGTAAACGTAAGACTCACAGTCCACTGTGTTATTCTCACTGTCGAACATTTGACAAGAATGCAGCTCCACTCAATTGTTCGTGACGCTACTTGTTCACTATTTCTTCTTATAATGTGATGATTTTATTTGTTTGCTGTACTACGACACTATATTTTCTCACTTTCCGTATATTATAGCAATTTTTCTCGATTGTTTATTGAAGCGTATATTTTCGCGTTACTTATGGGATATGTGCTATGGAGCCCATTAAACGGTCACCGTACACGAAATTCCATTTAATTGTTCGCGATGACTGATAGTAGGTTCGGTCGTAAACGTAGGAGTCACGGCCACTCTGCTATTCTCGCTATCGAACATTTGACAAGAATGCAGCTCTCCTGATGGGATTACAGGTAGAATCTCTGGTAAATGCCATGGAGCGTAGTTAGTGCCATTGTCCACACCTGATATGTAGCATCTGTGTTCGGGAACGACAGCAACTGTCGCCAGTTGCTAGCAGCGCCGATAGGAGTGCAGGAAGAATTGATAGAATTGAATTTACCAAAATCATAGCAAAATGATGACTTGCATGATTTCTACCTTGTTGACTATTATCTGGAGCGCCTGGCAGCAGGGCCGTCTCCTTTTTGTCCGCAAATTCCTTACAGTTACTCGGAGGCCTTAGAATTTTTCCAAACGAGTTGAATTTTCCACACACGAAAATGATTTTGTTCCTGTCTTTCTTTTTTGTGCACTACGACACTACTTGTTCACTATTTCTTCTTATAATGTAATGATTTTATATCTTTAGTGTACTACGACTATATTTTTTCACACTTTCCGAATATTATAGCAATATTTCTCGATTGTTTATTGAAGCATATATTTTCGCGTTACTTATGGCCTTTCTTTTTATAAACTTCTTTGTGGGATATGTGCTATAGAGCACATTAAACGGTCACAGCACACGAATTTCCATTCAATTGTTCGCGATGACTGATAGTAGGTTCGGTCGTAAACGTAAAACTCACAGTCCACTGTGTTATTCTCACTGTCGAACATTTGACAAGAATGCAGCTCCACTCAATTGTTCGTGACGCTACTTGTTCACTATTTCTTCTTATAATGTGATGATTTTATTTGTTTTCTGTACTACGACACTATATTTTCTCACTTTCCGTATATTATAGCAATTTTTCTCGATTGTTTATTGAAGCGTATATTTTCGCGTTACTTATGGGATATGTGCTATGGAGCCCATCAAACGGTCACCGTACACGAAATTCCATTTAATTGTTCGCGATGACTGATAGTAGGTTCGGTCGTAAACGTAGGAGTCACGGCCACTCTGCTATTCTCGCTATCGAACATTTGACAAGAATGCAGCTCTCCTGATGGGATTACAGGTAGAATCTCTGGTAAATGCCATGGAGCGTAGTTAGTGCCATTGTCCACACCTGATATGTAGCATCTGTGTTCGGGAACGACAGCAACTGTCGCCAGTTGCTAGCAGCGCCGATAGGAGTGCAGGAAGAATTGATAGAATTGAATTTACCAAAATCACAGCAAAATGATGACTTGCATGATTTCTACCTTGTTGACTATTATCTGGAGCGCCTGGCAGCAGGGCCGTCTCCGTTTTGTCCGCAAATTCCTTACAGATACTCGGAGGCCTTAGAATTTTTCCAAACGAGTTGAATTTTCCACACGCGAAAATGATTTTGTTCCTGTCTTTCTTTTATGTGCACTACGACACTACTTGTTCACTATTTTTTCTTATAATGTAATGATTTTATATCTTTAGTGTACTACGACACTATTTTTTCACACTTTCCGAATATTATAGCAATATTTCTCGATTGTTTATTGAAGCATATATTTTCGCGTTACTTATGGCCCTTCTTTTTATAAACTTCTTTGTGGGATATGTGCTATAGAGCACATTAAACGGTCACAGCACACGAATTTCCATTCAATTGTTCGCGATGACTGATAGTAGGTTCGGTCGTAAACGTAAGACTCACAGCCCACTGTGTTATTCTCACTGTCGAACATTTGACAAGAATGCAGCTCCACTCAATTGTTCGTGACGCTACTTGTTCACTATTTCTTCTTATAATGTGATGATTTAATTTGTTTTGTGTACTACGACACTATTTTTTCTCACTTTCCCTATATTATAGCAATTTTTCTCGATTGTTTATTGAAGCGTATATTTTCGCGTTACTTATGACCCTAATTTTTATAAACTATTTTGTGGGATATGTGCTACTGAGCCCATCAAACGGTCACCGCACACGAAATTCCATTCAATTGTTCGCGATGACTGATAGTAGGTTCGGTCGTAAACGTAAGACTCACAGTCCACTGTGTTATTCTCACTGTCGAACATTTGACAAGAATGCAGCTCCACTCAATTGTTCGTGACGCTACTTGTTCACTATTTCTTCTTATAATGTGATGATTTTATTTGTTTTCTGTACTACGACACTATATTTTCTCACTTTCCGTATATTATAGCAATTTTTCTCGATTGTTTATTGAAGCGTATATTTTCGCGTTACTTATGGGATATGTGCTATGGAGCCCATCAAACGGTCACCGTACACGAAATTCCATTTAATTGTTCGCGATGACTGATAGTAGGTTCGGTCGTAAACGTAGGAGTCACGGCCACTCTGCTATTCTCGCTATCGAACATTTGACAAGAATGCAGCTCTCCTGATGGGATTACAGGTAGAATCTCTGGTAAATGCCATGGAGCGTAGTTAGTGCCATTGTCCACACCTGATATGTAGCATCTGTGTTCGGGAACGACAGCAACTGTCGCCAGTTGCTAGCAGCGCCGATAGGAGTGCAGGAAGAATTGATAGAATTGAATTTACCAAAATCATAGCAAAATGATGACTTGCATGATTTCTACCTTGTTGACTATTATCTGGAGCGCCTGGCAGCAGGGCCGTCTCCTTTTTGTCCGCAAATTCCTTACAGTTACTCGGAGGCCTTAGAATTTTTCCAAACGAGTTGAATTTTCCACACGCGAAAATGATTTTGTTCCTGTCTTTCTTTTTTGTGCACTACGACACTACTTGTTCACTATTTCTTCTTATAATGTAATAATTTTATATCTTTAGTGTACTACGACACTATTTTTTCACACTTTCCGAATATTATAGCAATATTTCTCGATTGTTTATTGAAGCATATATTTTCGCGTTTCTTATGGCCCTTCTTTTTATAAACTTCTTTGTAGGATATGTGCTATAGAGCACATTAAACGGTCACAGCACACGAATTTCCATTCAATTGTTCGCGATGACTGATAGTAGGTTTGGTCGTAAACGTAAGACTCACAGCCCACTGTGTTATTCTCACTGTCGAACATTTGACAAGAATGCAGCTCCACTCAATTGTTCGTGACGCTACTTGTTCACTATTTCTTCTTATAATGTGATGATTTTATTTGTTTTGTGTACTACAACACTATATTTTCTCACTTTCCGTATATTATAGCAATTTTTCTCGATTGTTTATTGAAGCGTATATTTTCGCGTTACTTATGGGATATGTGCTATGGAGCCCATCAAACGGTCACCGTACACGAAATTCCATTTAATTGTTCGCGATGTCTGATAGTAGGTTCGGTCGTAAACGTAGGAGTCACGGCCACTCTGCTATTCTCGCTATCGAACATTTGACAAGAATGCAGCTCTCCTGATGGGATTACAGGTAGAATCTCTGGTAAATGCCATGGAGCGTAGTTAGTGCCATTGTCAACACCTGATATGTAGCATCTGTGTTCGGGAACGACAGCAACTGTCGCCAGTTGCTAGCAGCGCCGATAGGAGTGCAGGAAGAATTGATAGAATTGAATTTACCAAAATCACAGCAAAATGATGACTTGCATGATTTCTACCTTGTTGACTATTATCTGGAGCGCCTGGCAGCAGGGCCGTCTCCTTTTTGTCCGCAAATTCCTTACAGTTACTCGGAGGCCTTAGAATTTTTCCAAACGAGTTGAATTTTCCACACGCGAAAATGATTTTGTTCCTATCTTTCTTTTTTGTGCACTACGACACTACTTGTTAACTATTTCTTCTTATAATGTAATGATTTTATATCTTTAGTGTACTAGGACAATATTTTTTCACACTTTCGGAATATTATAGCAATATTTCTCGATTGTTTATTGAAGCATATATTTTCGCGTTACTTATGGTCCTTCTTTTTATAAACTTCTTTGTGGGATATGTGCTATAGAGCACATTAAACGGTCACAGCACACGAATTTCCATTCAATTGTTCGCGATGACTGATAGTAGGTTCGGTCGTAAACGTAAGACTCACAGCCCACTGTGTTATTCTCACTGTCGAAAATTTGACAAGAATGCAGCTCCACTCAATTGTTCGTGACGCTACTTGTTCACTATTTCTTCTTATAATGTGATGATTTAATTTGTTTTGTGTACTACGACACTATTTTTTCTCACTTTCCCTATATTATAGCAATTTTTCTCGATTGTTTATTGAAGCGTATATTTTCGCGTTACTTATGACCCTAATTTTTATAAACTATTTTGTGGGATATGTGCTACTGAGCCCATTAAATGGTCACCGCACACGAAATTCCATTCAATTGTTCGCGATGACTGATAGTAGGTTCGGTCGTAAACGTAAGACTCACAGTCCACTGTGTTATTCTCACTGTCGAACATTTGACAAGAATGCAGCTCCACTCAATTGTTCGTGACGCTACTTGTTCACTATTTCTTCTTATAATGTGATGATTTTATTTGTTTTGTGTACTACGACACTATATTTTCTCACTTTCCGTATATTATAGCAATTTTTCTCGATTGTTTATTGAAGCGTATATTTTCGCGTTACTTATGGGATATGTGCTATGGAGCCCATCAAACGGTCACCGTACACGAAATTCCATTTAATTGTTCGCGATGACTGATAGTAGGTTCGGTCGTAAACGTAGGAGTCACGGCCACTCTGCTATTCTCGCTATCGAACATTTGACAAGAATGCAGCTCTCCTGATGGGATTACAGGTAGAATCTCTGGTAAATGCCATGGAGCGTAGTTAGTGCCATTGTCCACACCTGATATGTAGCATCTGTGTTCGGGAACGACAGCAACTGTCGCCAGTTGCTAGCAGCGCCGGTAGGAGTGCAGGAAGAATTGATAGAATTGAATTTACCAAAATCACAGCAAAATGATGACTTGCATGATTTCTACCTTGTTGACTATTATCTGGAGCGCCTGGCAGCAGGGCCGTCTCCGTTTTGTCCGCAAATTCCTTACAGTTACTCGGAGGCCTTAGAATTTTTCCAAACGAGTTGAATTTTCCACACGCGAAAATGATTTTGTTCCTGTCTTTCTTTTATGTGCACTACGACACTACTTGTTCACTATTTTTTCTTATAATGTAATGATTTTATATCTTTAGTGTACTACGACACTATTTTTTCACACTTTCCGAATATTATAGCAATATTTCTCGATTGTTTATTGAAGCATATATTTTCGCGTTACTTATGGCCCTTCTTTTTATAAACTTCTTTGTGGGATATGTGCTATAGAGCACATTAAACGGTCACAGCACACGAATTTCCATTCAATTGTTCGCGATGACTGATAGTAGGTTCGGTCGTAAACGTAAGACTCACAGCCCACTGTGTTATTCTCACTGTCGAACATTTGACAAGAATGCAGCTCCACTCAATTGTTCGTGACGCTACTTGTTCACTATTTCTTCTTATAATGTGATGATTTAATTTGTTTTGTGTACTACGACACTATTTTTTCTCACTTTCCCTATATTATAGCAATTTTTCTCGATTGTTTATTGAAGCGTATATTTTCGCGTTACTTATGACCCTAATTTTTATAAACTATTTTGTGGGATATGTGCTACTGAGCCCATCAAACGGTCACCGCACACGAAATTCCATTCAATTGTTCGCGATGACTGATAGTAGGTTCGGTCGTAAACGTAAGACTCACAGTCCACTGTGTTATTCTCACTGTCGAACATTTGACAAGAATGCAGCTCCACTCAATTGTTCGTGACGCTACTTGTTCACTATTTCTTCTTATAATGTGATGATTTTATTTGTTTTGTGTACTACGACACTATATTTTCTCACTTTCCGTATATTATAGCAATTTTTCTCGATTGTTTATTGAAGCGTATATTTTCGCGTTACTTATGGGATATGTGCTATGGAGCCCATCAAACGGTCACCGTACACGAAATTCCATTTAATTGTTCGCGATGACTGATAGTAGGTTCGGTCGTAAACGTAGGAGTCACGGCCACTCTGCTATTCTCGCTATCGAACATTTGACAAGAATGCAGCTCTCCTGATGGGATTACAGGTAGAATCTCTGGTAAATGCCATGGAGCGTAGTTAGTGCCATTGTCCACACCTGATATGTAGCATCTGTGTTCGGGAACGACAGCAACTGTCGCCAGTTGCTAGCAGCGCCGATAGGAGTGCAGGAAGAATTGATAGAATTGAATTTACCAAAATCATAGCAAAATGATGACTTGCATGATTTCTACCTTGTTGACTATTATCTGGAGCGCCTGGCAGCAGGGCCGTCTCCTTTTTGTCCGCAAATTCCTTACAGTTACTCGGAGGCCTTAGAATTTTTCCAAACGAGTTGAATTTTCCACACGCGAAAATGATTTTGTTCCTGTCTTTCTTTTTTGTGCACTACGACACTACTTGTTCACTATTTCTTCTTATAATGTAATGATTTTATATCTTTAGTGTACTACGACACTATTTTTTCACACTTTCCGAATATTATAGCAATATTTCTCGATTGTTTATTGAAGCATATATTTTCGCGTTACTTATGGCCCTTCTTTTTATAAACTTCTTTGTAGGATATGTGCTATAGAGCACATTAAACGGTCACAGCACACGAATTTCCATTCAATTGTTCGCGATGACTGATAGTAGGTTCGGTCGTAAACGTAAGACTCACAGCCCACTGTGTTATTCTCACTGTCGAACATTTGACAAGAATGCAGCTCCACTCAATTGTTCGTGACGCTACTTGTTCACTATTTCTTCTTATAATGTGATGATTTTATTTGTTTTGTGTACTACGACACTATATTTTCTCACTTTCCGTATATTATAGCAATTTTTCTCGATTGTTTATTGAAGCGTATATTTTCGCGTTACTTATGGGATATGTGCTATGGAGCCCATCAAACGGTCACCGTACACGAAATTCCATTTAATTGTTCGCGATGTCTGATAGTAGGTTCGGTCGTAAACGTAGGAGTCACGGCCACTCTGCTATTCTCGCTATCGAACATTTGACAAGAATGCAGCTCTCCTGATGGGATTACAGGTAGAATCTCTGGTAAATGCCATGGAGCGTAGTTAGTGCCATTGTCCACACCTGATATGTAGCATCTGTGTTCGGGAACGACAGCAACTGTCGCCAGTTGCTAGCAGCGCCGATAGGAGTGCAGGAAGAATTGATAGAATTGAATTTACCAAAATCACAGCAAAATGATGACTTGCATGATTTCTACCTTGTTGACTATTATCTGGAGCGCCTGGCAGCAGGGCCGTCTCCTTTTTGTCCGCAAATTCCTTACAGTTACTCGGAGGCCTTAGAATTTTTCCAAACGAGTTGAATTTTCCACACGCGAAAATGATTTTGTTCCTGTCTTTCTTTTTTGTGCACTACGACACTACTTGTTAACTATTTCTTCTTATAATGTAATGATTTTATATCTTTAGTGTACTACGACACTATTTTTTCACACTTTCGGAATATTATAGCAATATTTCTCGATTGTTTATTGAAGCATATATTTTCGCGTTACTTATGGTCCTTCTTTTTATAAACTTCTTTGTGGGATATGTGCTATAGAGCACATTAAACGGTCACAGCACACGAATTTCCATTCAATTGTTCGCGATGACTGATAGTAGGTTCGGTCGTAAACGTAAGACTCACAGCCCACTGTGTTATTCTCACTGTCGAAAATTTGACAAGAATGCAGCTCCACTCAATTGTTCGTGACGCTACTTGTTCACTATTTCTTCTTATAATGTGATGATTTAATTTGTTTTGTGTACTACGACACTATTTTTTCTCACTTTCCCTATATTATAGCAATTTTTCTCGATTGTTTATTGAAGCGTATATTTTCGCGTTACTTATGACCCTAATTTTTATAAACTATTTTGTGGGATATGTGCTACTGAGCCCATTAAATGGTCACCGCACACGAAATTCCATTCAATTGTTCGCGATGACTGATAGTAGGTTCGGTCGTAAACGTAAGACTCACAGTCCACTGTGTTATTCTCACTGTCGAACATTTGAGTCACCGCCACTCTGCTATTCTCGCTATCGAACATTTGACAAGAATGCAGCTCTCCTGATGGGATTACAGGTAGAATCTCTGGTAAATGCCATGGAGCGTAGTTAGTGCCATTGTCCACACCTGATATGTAGCATCTGTGTTCGGGAACGACAGCAACTGTCGCCAGTTGCTAGCAGCGCCGATAGGAGTGCAGGAAGAATTGATAGAATTGAATTTACCAAAATCACAGCAAAATGATGACTTGCATGATTTCTACCTTGTTGACTATTATCTGGAGCGCCTGGCAGCAGGGCCGTCTCCGTTTTGTCCGCAAATTCCTTACAGATACTCGGAGGCCTTAGAATTTTTCCAAACGAGTTGAATTTTCCACACGCGAAAATGATTTTGTTCCTGTCTTTCTTTTATGTGCACTACGACACTACTTGTTCACTATTTTTTCTTATAATGTAATGATTTTATATCTTTAGTGTACTACGACACTATTATTTCACACTTTCCGAATATTATAGCAATATTTCTCGATTGTTTATTGAAGCATATATTTTCGCGTTACTTATGGCCCTTCTTTTTATAAACATCTTTGTGGGATATGTGCTATAGAGCACATTAAACGGTCACAGCACACGAATTTCCATTCAATTGTTCGCGATGACTGATAGTAGGTTCGGTCGTAAACGTAAGACTCACAGCCCACTGTGTTATTCTCACTGTCGAACATTTGACAAGAATGCAGCTCCACTCAATTGTTCGTGACGCTACTTGTTCACTATTTCTTCTTATAATGTGATGATTTAATTTGTTTTGTGTACTACGACACTATTTTTTCTCACTTTCCCTATATTATAGCAATTTTTCTCGATTGTTTATTGAAGCGTATATTTTCGCGTTAGTTATGACCCTAATTTTTATAAACTATTTTGTGGGATATGTGCTACTGAGCCCATCAAACGGTCACCGCACACGAAATTCCATTCAATTGTTCGCGATGACTGATAGTAGGTTCGGTCGTAAACGTAAGACTCACAGTCCACTGTGTTATTCTCACTGTCGAACATTTGACAAGAATGCAGCTCCACTCAATTGTTCGTGACGCTACTTGTTCACTATTTCTTCTTATAATGTGATGATTTTATTTGTTTTCTGTACTACGACACTATATTTTCTCACTTTCCGTATATTATAGCAATTTTTCTCGATTGTTTATTGAAGCGTATATTTTCGCGTTACTTATGGGATATGTGCTATGGAGCCCATTAAACGGTCACCGTACACGAAATTCCATTTAATTGTTCGCGATGACTGATAGTAGGTTCGGTCGTAAACGTAGGAGTCACGGCCACTCTGCTATTCTCGCTATCGAACATTTGACAAGAATGCAGCTCTCCTGATGGGATTACAGGTAGAATCTCTGGTAAATGCCATGGAGCGTAGTTAGTGCCATTGTCCACACCTGATATGTAGGATCTGTGTTCGGGAACGACAGCAACTGTCGCCAGTTGCTAGCAGCGCCGATAGGAGTGCAGGAAGAATTGATAGAATTGAATTTACCAAAATCATAGCAAAATGATGACTTGCATGATTTCTACCTTGTTGACTATTATCTGGAGCGCCTGGCAGCAGGGCCGTCTCCTTTTTGTCCGCAAATTCCTTACAGTTACTCGGAGGCCTTAGAATTTTTCCAAACGAGTTGAATTTTCCACACGCGAAAATGATTTTGTTCCTGTCTTTCTTTTTTGTGCACTACGACACTACTTGTTCACTATTTCTTCTTATAATGTAATAATTTTATATCTTTAGTGTACTACGACACTATTTTTTCACACTTTCCGAATATTATAGCAATATTTCTCGATTGTTTATTGAAGCATATATTTTCGCGTTACTTATGGCCCTTCTTTTTATAAACTTCTTTGTAGGATATGTGCTATAGAGCACATTAAACGGTCGCAGCACACGAATTTCCATTCAATTGTTCGCGATGACTGATAGTAGGTTCGGTCGTAAACGTAAGACTCACAGCCCACTGTGTTATTCTCACTGTCGAACATTTGACAAGAATGCAGCTCCACTCAATTGTTCGTGACGCTACTTGTTCACTATTTCTTCTTATAATGTGATGATTTTATTTGTTTTGTGTACTACAACACTATATTTTCTCACTTTCCGTATATTATAGCAATTTTTCTCGATTGTTTATTGAAGCGTATATTTTCGCGTTACTTATGGGATATGTGCTATGGAGCCCATCAAACGGTCACCGTACACGAAATTCCATTTAATTGTTCGCGATGTCTGATAGTAGGTTCGGTCGTAAACGTAGGAGTCACGGCCACTCTGCTATTCTCGCTATCGAACATTTGACAAGAATGCAGCTCTCCTGATGGGATTACAGGTAGAATCTCTGGTAAATGCCATGGAGCGTAGTTAGTGCCATTGTCCACACCTGATATGTAGCATCTGTGTTCGGGAACGACAGCAACTGTCGCCAGTTGCTAGCAGCGCCGATAGGAGTGCAGGAAGAATTGATAGAATTGAATTTACCAAAATCACAGCAAAATGATGACTTGCATGATTTCTACCTTGTTGACTATTATCTGGAGCGCCTGGCAGCAGGGCCGTCTCCTTTTTGTCCGCAAATTCCTTACAGTTACTCGGAGGCCTTAGAATTTTTCCAAACGAGTTGAATTTTCCACACGCGAAAATGATTTTGTTCCTATTTTTCTTTTTTGTGCACTACGACACTACTTGTTAACTATTTCTTCTTATAATGTAATGATTTTATATCTTTAGTGTACTACGACAATATTTTTTCACACTTTCGGAATATTATAGCAATATTTCTCGATTGTTTATTGAAGCATATATTTTCGCGTTACTTATGGTCCTTCTTTTTATAAACTTCTTTGTGGGATATGTGCTATAGAGCACATTAAACGGTCACAGCACACGAATTTCCATTCAATTGTTCGCGATGACTGATAGTAGGTTCGGTCGTAAACGTAAGACTCACAGCCCACTGTGTTATTCTCACTGTCGAAAATTTGACAAGAATGCAGCTCCACTCAATTGTTCGTGACGCTACTTGTTCACTATTTCTTCTTATAATGTGATGATTTAATTTGTTTTGTGTACTACGACACTATTTTTTCTCACTTTCCCTATATTATAGCAATTTTTCTCGATTGTTTATTGAAGCGTATATTTTCGCGTTACTTATGACCCTAATTTTTATAAACTATTTTGTGGGATATGTGCTACTGAGCCCATTAAATGGTCACCGCACACGAAATTCCATTCAATTGTTCGCGATGACTGATAGTAGGTTCGGTCGTAAACGTAAGACTCACAGTCCACTGTGTTATTCTCACTGTCGAACATTTGACAAGAATGCAGCTCCACTCAATTGTTCGTGACGCTACTTGTTCACTATTTCTTCTTATAATGTGATGATTTTATTTGTTTTGTGTACTACGACACTATATTTTCTCACTTTCCGTATATTATAGCAATTTTTCTCGATTGTTTATTGAAGCGTATATTTTCGCGTTACTTATGGGATATGTGCTATGGAGCCCATCAAACGGTCACCGTACACGAAATTCCATTTAATTGTTCGCGATGACTGATAGTAGGTTCGGTCGTAAACGTAGGAGTCACGGCCACTCTGCTATTCTCGCTATCGAACATTTGACAAGAATGCAGCTCTCCTGATGGGATTACAGGTAGAATCTCTGGTAAATGCCATGGAGCGTAGTTAGTGCCATTGTCCACACCTGATATGTAGCATCTGTGTTCGGGAACGACAGCAACTGTCGCCAGTTGCTAGCAGCGCCGGTAGGAGTGCAGGAAGTATTGATAGAATTGAATTTACCAAAATCACAGCAAAATGATGACTTGCATGATTTCTACCTTGTTGACTATTATCTGGAGCGCCTGGCAGCAGGGCCGTCTCCGTTTTGTCCGCAAATTCCTTACAGTTACTCGGAGGCCTTAGAATTTTTCCAAACGAGTTGAATTTTCCACACGCGAAAATGATTTTGTTCCTGTCTTTCTTTTATGTGCACTACGACACTACTTGTTCACTATTTTTTCTTATAATGTAATGATTTTATATCTTTAGTGTACTACGACACTATTTTTTCACACTTTCCGAATATTATAGCAATATTTCTCGATTGTTTATTGAAGCATATATTTTCGCGTTACTTATGGCCCTTCTTTTTATAAACTTCTTTGTGGGATATGTGCTATAGAGCACATTAAACGGTCACAGCACACGAATTTCCATTCAATTGTTCGCGATGACTGATAGTAGGTTCGGTCGTAAACGTAAGACTCACAGCCCACTGTGTTATTCTCACTGTCGAACATTTGACAAGAATGCAGCTCCACTCAATTGTTCGTGACGCTACTTGTTCACTATTTCTTCTTATAATGTGATGATTTAATTTGTTTTGTGTACTACGACACTATTTTTTCTCACTTTCCCTATATTATAGCAATTTTTCTCGATTGTTTATTGAAGCGTATATTTTCGCGTTACTTATGACCCTAATTTTTATAAACTATTTTGTGGGATATGTGCTACTGAGCCCATCAAACGGTCACCGCACACGAAATTCCATTCAATTGTTCGCGATGACTGATAGTAGGTTCGGTCGTAAACGTAAGACTCACAGTCCACTGTGTTATTCTCACTGTCGAACATTTGACAAGAATGCAGCTCCACTCAATTGTTCGTGACGCTACTTGTTCACTATTTCTTCTTATAATGTGATGATTTTATTTGTTTTCTGTACTACGACACTATATTTTCTCACTTTCCGTATATTATAGCAATTTTTCTCGATTGTTTATTGAAGCGTATATTTTCGCGTTACTTATGGGATATGTGCTATGGAGCCCATCAAACGGTCACCGTACACGAAATTCCATTTAATTGTTCGCGATGACTGATAGTAGGTTCGGTCGTAAACGTAGGAGTCACGGCCACTCTGCTATTCTCGCTATCGAACATTTGACAAGAATGCAGCTCTCCTGATGGGATTACAGGTAGAATCTCTGGTAAATGCCATGGAGCGTAGTTAGTGCCATTGTCCACACCTGATATGTAGCATCTGTGTTCGGGAACGACAGCAACTGTCGCCAGTTGCTAGCAGCGCCGATAGGAGTGCAGGAAGAATTGATAGAATTGAATTTACCAAAATCATAGCAAAATGATGACTTGCATGATTTCTACCTTGTTGACTATTATCTGGAGCGCCTGGCAGCAGGGCCGTCTCCTTTTTGTCCGCAAATTCCTTACAGTTACTCGGAGGCCTTAGAATTTTTCCAAACGAGTTGAATTTTCCACACGCGAAAATGATTTTGTTCCTGTCTTTCTTTTTTGTGCACTACGACACTACTTGTTCACTATTTCTTCTTATAATGTAATGATTTTATATCTTTAGTGTACTACGACACTATTTTTTCACACTTTCCGAATATTATAGCAATATTTCTCGATTGTTTATTGAAGCATATATTTTCGCGTTACTTATGGCCCTTCTTTTTATAAACTTCTTTGTAGGATATGTGCTATAGAGCACATTAAACGGTCACAGCACACGAATTTCCATTTAATTGTTCGCGATGACTGATAGTAGGTTCGGTCGTAAACGTAAGACTCACAGCCCACTGTGTTATTCTCACTGTCGAACATTTGACAAGAATGCAGCTCCACTCAATTGTTCGTGACGCTACTTGTTCACTATTTCTTCTTATAATGTGATGATTTTATTTGTTTTGTGTACTACGACACTATATTTTCTCACTTTCCGTATATTATAGCAATTTTTCTCGATTGTTTATTGAAGCGTATATTTTCGCGTTACTTATGGGATATGTGCTATGGAGCCCATCAAACGGTCACCGTACACGAAATTCCATTTAATTGTTCGCGATGTCTGATAGTAGGTTCGGTCGTAAACGTAGGAGTCACGGCCACTCTGCTATTCTCGCTATCGAACATTTGACAAGAATGCAGCTCTCCTGATGGGATTACAGGTAGAATCTCTGGTAAATGCCATGGAGCGTAGTTAGTGCCATTGTCCACACCTGATATGTAGCATCTGTGTTCGGGAACGACAGCAACTGTCGCCAGTTGCTAGCAGCGCCGATAGGAGTGCAGGAAGAATTGATAGAATTGAATTTACCAAAATCACAGCAAAATGATGACTTGCATGATTTCTACCTTGTTGACTATTATCTGGAGCGCCTGGCAGCAGGGCCGTCTCCTTTTTGTCCGCAAATTCCTTACAGTTACTCGGAGGCCTTAGAATTTTTCCAAACGAGTTGAATTTTCCACACGCGAAAATGATTTTGTTCCTGTCTTTCTTTTTTGTGCACTACGACACTACTTGTTAACTATTTCTTCTTATAATGTAATGATTTTATATCTTTAGTGTACTACGACACTATTTTTTCACACTTTCGGAATATTATAGCAATATTTCTCGATTGTTTATTGAAGCATATATTTTCGCGTTACTTATGGTCCTTCTTTTTATAAACTTCTTTGTGGGATATGTGCTATAGAGCACATTAAACGGTCACAGCACACGAATTTCCATTCAATTGTTCGCGATGACTGATAGTAGGTTCGGTCGTAAACGTAAGACTCACAGCCCACTGTGTTATTCTCACTGTCGAAAATTTGACAAGAATGCAGCTCCACTCAATTATTCGTGACGCTACTTGTTCACTATTTCTTCTTATAATGTGATGATTTAATTTGTTTTGTGTACTACGACACTATTTTTTCTCACTTTCCCTATATTATAGCAATTTTTCTCGATTGTTTATTGAAGCGTATATTTTCGCGTTACTTATGATCCTAATTTTTATAAACTATTTTGTGGGATATGTGCTACTGAGCCCATTAAATGGTCACCGCACACGAAATTCCATTCAATTGTTCGCGATGACTGATAGTAGGTTCGGTCGTAAACGTAAGACTCACAGTCCACTGTGTTATTCTCACTGTCGAACATTTGAGTCACGGCCACTCTGCTATTCTCGCTATCGAACATTTGACAAGAATGCAGCTCTCCTGATGGGATTACAGGTAGAATCTCTGGTAAATGCCATGGAGCGTAGTTAGTGCCATTGTCCACACCTGATATGTAGCATCTGTGTTCGGGAACGACAGCAACTGTCGCCAGTTGCTAGCAGCGCCGATAGGAGTGCAGGAAGAATTGATAGAATTGAATTTACCAAAATCACAGCAAAATGATGACTTGCATGATTTCTACCTTGTTGACTATTATCTGGAGCGCCTGGCAGCAGGGCCGTCTCCGTTTTGTCCGCAAATTCCTTACAGTTACTCGGAGGCCTTAGAATTTTTCCAAACGAGTTGAATTTTCCACACGCGAAAATGATTTTGTTCCTGTCTTTCTTTTATGTGCACTACGACACTACTTGTTCACTATTTTTTCTTATAATGTAATGATTTTATATCTTTAGTGTACTACGACACTATTTTTTCACACTTTCCGAATATTAAAGCAATATTTCTCGATTGTTTATTGAAGCATATATTTTCGCGTTACTTATGGCCCTTCTTTTTATAAACTTCTTTGTGGGATATGTGCTATAGAGCACATTAAACGGTCACAGCACACGAAATTCCATTTAATTGTTCGCGATGACTGATAGTAGGTTCGGTCGTAAACGTAAGACTCACAGCCCACTGTGTTATTCTCACTGTCGAACATTTGACAAGAATGCAGCTCCACTCAATTGTTCGTGACGCTACTTGTTCACTATTTCTTCTTATAATGTGATGATTTAATTTGTTTTGTGTACTACGACACTATTTTTTCTCACTTTCCCTATATTATAGCAATTTTTCTCGATTGTTTATTGAAGCGTATATTTTCGCGTTAGTTATGACCCTAATTTTTATAAACTATTTTGTGGGATATGTGCTACTGAGCCCATCAAACGGTCACCGCACACGAAATTCCATTCAATTGTTCGCGATGACTGATAGTAGGTTCGGTCGTAAACGTAAGACTCACAGTCCACTGTGTTATTCTCACTGTCGAACATTTGACAAGAATGCAGCTCCACTCAATTGTTCGTGACGCTACTTGTTCACTATTTCTTCTTATAATGTGATGATTTTATTTGTTTTCTGTACTACGACACTATATTTTCTCACTTTCCGTATATTATAGCAATTTTTCTCGATTGTTTATTGAAGCGTATATTTTCGCGTTACTTATGGGATATGTGCTATGGAGCCCATCAAACGGTCACCGTACACGAAATTCCATTTAATTGTTCGCGATGACTGATAGTAGGTTCGGTCGTAAACGTAGGAGTCACGGCCACTCTGCTATTCTCGCTATCGAACATTTGACAAGAATGCAGCTCTCCTGATGGGATTACAGGTAGAATCTCTGGTAAATGCCATGGAGCGTAGTTAGTGCCATTGTCCACACCTGATATGTAGCATCTGTGTTCGGGAACGACAGCAACTGTCGCCAGTTGCTAGCAGCGCCGATAGGAGTGCAGGAAGAATTGATAGAATTGAATTTACCAAAATCATAGCAAAATGATGACTTGCATGATTTCTACCTTGTTGACTATTATCTGGAGCGCCTGGCAGCAGGGCCGTCTCCTTTTTGTCCGCAAATTCCTTACAGTTACTCGGAGGCCTTAGAATTTTTCCAAACGAGTTGAATTTTTTACACGCGAAAATGATTTTGTTCCTGTCTTTCTTTTTTGTGCACTACGACACTACTTGTTCACTATTTCTTCTTATAATGTAATGATTTTATATCTTTAGTGTACTACGACACTATTTTTTCACACTTTCCGAATATTATAGCAATATTTCTCGATTGTTTATTGAAGCATATATTTTCGTCCTTCTTTTTATAAACTTCTTTGTAGGATATGTGCTATAGAGCACATTAAACGGTCACAGCACACGAATTTAAATTCAATTGTTCGCGATGACTGATAGTAGGTTCGGTCGTAAACGTAAGACTCACAGCCCACTGTGTTATTCTCACTGTCGAACATTTGACAAGAATGCAGCTCCACTCAATTGTTCGTGACGCTACTTGTTCACTATTTCTTCTTATAATGTGATGATTTTATTTGTTTTGTGTACTACAACACTATATTTTCTCACTTTCCGTATATTATAGCAATTTTTCTCGATTGTTTATTGAAGCGTATATTTTCGCGTTACTTATGGGATATGTGCTATGGAGCCCATCAAACGGTCACCGTACACGAAATTCCATTTAATTGTTCGCGATGTCTGATAGTAGGTTCGGTCGTAAACGTAGGAGTCACGGCCACTCTGCTATTCTCGCTATCGAACATTTGACAAGAATGCAGCTCTCCTGATGGGATTACAGGTAGACTCTCTGGTAAATGCCATGGAGCGTAGTTAGTGCCATTGTCCACACCTGATATGTAGCATCTGTGTTCGGGAACGACAGCAACTGTCGCCAGTTGCTAGCAGCGCCGATAGGAGTGCAGGAAGAATTGATAGAATTGAATTTACCAAAATCACAGCAAAATGATGACTTGCATGATTTCTACCTTGTTGACTATTATCTGGAGCGCCTGGCAGCAGGGCCGTCTCCTTTTTGTCCGCAAATTCCTTACAGTTACTCGGAGGCCTTAGAATTTTTCCAAACGAGTTGAATTTTCCACACGCGAAAATGATTTTGTTCCTGTCTTTCTTTTTTGTGCACTACGACACTACTTGTTGACTATTTCTTCTTATAATGTAATGATTTTATATCTTTAGTGTACTACGACACTATTTTTTCACACTTTCGGAATATTATAGCAATATTTCTCGATTGTTTATTGAAGCATATATTTTCGCGTTACTTATGGTCCTTCTTTTTATAAACTTCTTTGTGGGATATGTGCTATAGAGCACATTAAACGGTCACAGCACACGAATTTCCATTCAATTGTTCGCGATGACTGATAGTAGGTTCGGTCGTAAACGTAAGACTCACAGCCCACTGTGTTATTCTCACTGTCGAAAATTTGACAAGAATGCAGCTCCACTCAATTGTTCGTGACGCTACTTGTTCACTATTTCTTCTTATAATGTGATGATTTAATTTGTTTTGTGTACTACGACACTATTTTTTCTCACTTTCCCTATATTATAGCAATTTTTCTCGATTGTTTATTGAAGCGTATATTTTCGCGTTACTTATGACCCTAATTTTTATAAACTATTTTGTAGGATATGTGCTACTGAGCCCATTAAATGGTCACCGCACACGAAATTCCATTCAATTGTTCGCGATGACTGATAGTAGGTTCGGTCGTAAACGTAAGACTCACAGTCCACTATGTTATTCTCACTGTCGAACATTTGACAAGAATGCAGCTCCACTCAATTGTTCGTGACGCTACTTGTCCACTATTTCTTCTTATAATGTGATGATTTTATTTGTTTTGTGTACTACGACACTATTTTTTCTCACTTTCCCTATATTATAGCAATTTTTCTCGATTGTTTATTGAAGCGTATATTTTCGCGTTACTTATGACCCTAATTTTTATAAACTATTTTGTGGGATATGTGCTACTGAGCCCATCAAACGGTCACCGCACACGAAATTCCATTCAATTGTTCGCGATGACTGATAGTAGGTTCGGTCGTAAACGTAAGACTCACAGTCCACTGTGTTATTCTCACTGTCGAACATTTGACAAGAATGCAGCTCCACTCAATTGTTCGTGACGCTACTTGTTCACTATTTCTTCTTATAATGTGATGATTTTATTTGTTTTGTGTACTACGACACTATATTTTCTCACTTTCCGTATATTATAGCAATTTTTCTCGATTGTTTATTGAAGCGTATATTTTCGCGTTACTTATGGGATATGTGCTATGGAGCCCATCAAACGGTCACCGTACACGAAATTCCATTTAATTGTTCGCGATGACTGATAGTAGGTTCGGTCGTAAACGTAGGAGTCACGGCCACTCTGCTATTCTCGCTATCGAACATTTGACAAGTATGCAGCTCTCCTGATGGGATTACAGGTAGAATCTCTGGTAAATGCCATGGAGCGTAGTTAGTGCCATTGTCCACACCTGATATGTAGCATCTGTGTTCGGGAACGACAGCAACTGTCGCCAGTTGCTAGCAGCGCCGATAGGAGTGCAGGAAGAATTGATAGAATTGAATTTACCAAAATCACAGCAAAATGATGACTTGCATGATTTCTACCTTGTTGACTATTATCTGGAGCGCCTGGCAGCAGGGCCGTCTCCTTTTTGTCCGCAAATTCCTTACAGTTACTCGGAGGCCTTAGAATTTTTCCAAACGAGTTGAATTTTCCACACGCGAAAATGATTTTGTTCCTGTCTTTCTTTTTTGTGCACTACGACACTACTTGTTCACTATTTTTTCTTATAATGTAATGATTTTATATCTTTAGTGTACTACGACACTATTTTTTCACACTTTCCGAATATTATAGCAATATTTCTCGATTGTTTATTGAAGCATATATTTTCGCGTTACTTATGGCCCTTCTTTTTATAAACTTCTTTGTGGGATATGTGCTATAGAGCACATTAAACGGTCACAGCACACGAATTTCCATTCAATTGTTCGCGATGACTGATAGTAGGTTCGGTCGTAAACGTAAGACTCACAGCCCACTGTGTTATTCTCACTGTCGAACATTTGACAAGAATGCAGCTCCACTCAATTGTTCGTGACGCTACTTGTTCACTATTTCTTCTTATAATGTGATGATTTATTTTGTGTATATATACGGAAAGTGAGAAAATGTGATGATTTGTTTTGTGTACTACGACACTATTTTTTCTCACTTTCCCTATATTATAGCAATTTTTCTCGATTGTTTATTGAAGCGTATATTTTCGCGTTACTTATGACCCTAATTTTTATAAACTATTTTGTGGGATATGTGCTACTGAGCCCATCAAACGGTCACCGCACACGAAATTCCATTCAATTGTTCGCGATGACTGATAGTAGGTTCGGTCGTAAACGTAAGACTCACAGTCCACTGTGTTATTCTCACTGTCGAACATTTGACAAGAATGCAGCTCCACTCAATTGTTCGTGACGCTACTTGTTCACTATTTCTTCTTATAATGTGATGATTTTATTTGTTTTCTGTACTACGACACTATATTTTCTCACTTTCCGTATATTATAGCAATTTTTCTCGATTGTTTATTGAAGCGTATATTTTCGCGTTACTTATGGGATATGTGCTATGGAGCCCATCAAACGGTCACCGTACACGAAATTCCATTTAATTGTTCGCGATGACTGATAGTAGGTTCGGTCGTAAACGTAGGAGTCACGGCCACTCTGCTATTCTCGCTATCGAACATCTGACAAGAATGCAGCTCTCCTGATGGGATTACAGGGAGAATCTCTGGTAAATGCCATGGAGCGTAGTTAGTGCCATTGTCCACACCTGATATGTAGCATCTGTGTTCGGGAACGACAGCAACTGTCGCCAGTTGCTAGCAGCGCCGATAGGAGTGCAGGAAGAATTGATAGAATTGAATTTACCAAAATCATAGCAAAATGATGACTTGCATGATTTCTACCTTGTTGACTATTATCTGGAGCGCCTGGCAGCAGGGCCGTCTCCTTTTTGTCCGCAAATTCCTTACAGTTACTCGGAGGCCTTAGAATTTTTCCAAACGAGTTGAATTTTCCACACGCGAAAATGATTTTGTTCCTGTCTTTCTTTTTTGTGCACTACGACACTACTTGTTCACTATTTCTTCTTATAATGTAATGATTTTATATCTTTAGTGTACTACGACACTATTTTTTCACACTTTCCGAATATTATAGCAATATTTCTCGATTGTTTATTGAAGCATATATTTTCGCGTTACTTATGGCCCTTCTTTTTATAAACTTCTTTGTAGGATATGTGCTATAGAGCACATTAAACGGTCACAGCACACGAATTTCCATTCAATTGTTCGCGATGACTGATAGTAGGTTCGGTCGTAAACGTAAGACTCACAGCCCACTGTGTTATTCTCACTGTCGAACATTTGACAAGAATGCAGCTCCACTCAATTGTTCGTGACGCTACTTGTTCACTATTTCTTCTTATAATGTGATGATTTAATTTGTTTTGTGTACTACGACACTATTTTTTCTCACTTTCCCTATATTATAGCAATTTTTCTCGATTGTTTATTGAAGCGTATATTTTCGCGTTACTTATGACCCTAATTTTTATAAACTATTTTGTGGGATATGTGCTACTGAGCCCATCAAACGGTCACCGCACACGAAATTCCATTCAATTGTTCGCGATGACTGATAGTAGGTTCGGTCGTAAACGTAAGACTCACAGTCCACTGTGTTATTCTCACTGTCGAACATTTGACAAGAATGCAGCTCCACTCAATTGTTCGTGACGCTACTTGTTCACTATTTCTTCTTATAATGTGATGATTTTATTTGTTTTGTGTACTACGACACTATATTTTCTCACTTTCCGTATATTATAGCAATTTTTCTCGATTGTTTATTGAAGCGTATATTTTCGCGTTACTTATGGGATATGTGCTATGGAGCCCATCAAACGGTCACCGTACACGAAATTCCATTTAATTGTTCGCGATGACTGATAGTAGGTTCGGTCGTAAACGTAGGAGTCACGGCCACTCTGCTATTCTCGCTATCGAACATTTGACAAGAATGCAGCTCCACTCAATTGTTCGTGACGCTACTTGTTCACTATTTCTTCTTATAATGTGATGATTTTATTTGTTTTGTGTACTACGACACTATATTTTCTCACTTTCCGTATATTATAGCAATTTTTCTCGATTGTTTATTGAAGCGTATATTTTCGCGTTACTTATGGGATATGTGCTATGGAGCCCATCAAACGGTCACCGTACACGAAATTCCATTTAATTGTTCGCGATGACTGATAGTAGGTTCGGTCGTAAACGTAGGAGTCACGGCCACTCTGCTATTCTCGCTATCGAACATTTGACAAGAATGCAGCTCTCCTGATGGGATTACAGGTAGAATCTCTGGTAAATGCCATGGAGCGTAGTTAGTACCATTGTCCACACCTGATATGTAGCATCTGTGTTCGGGAACGACAGCAACTGTCGCCAGTTGCTAGCAGCGCCGATAGGAGTGCAGGAAGAATTGATAGAATTGAATTTACCAAAATCACAGCAAAATGATGACTTGCATGATTTCTACCTTGTTGACTATTATCTGGAGCGCCTGGCAGCAGGGCCGTCTCCTTTTTGTCCGCAAATTCCTTACAGTTACTCGGAGGCCTTAGAATTTTTCCAAACGAGTTGAATTTTCCACACGCGAAAATGATTTTGTTCCTGTCTTTCTTTTTTGTGCACTACGACACTACTTGTTCACTATTTCTTCTTATAATGTAATGATTTTATATCTTTAGTGTACTACGACACTATTTTTTCACACTTTCCGAATATTATAGCAATATTTCTCGATTGTTTATTGAAGCATATATTTTCGCGTTACTTATGGCCCTTCTTTTTATAAACTTCTTTGTGGGATATGTGCTATAGAGCACATTAAACGGTCACAGCACACGAATTTCCATTCAATTGTTCGCGATGACTGATAGTAGGGTTCGGTCGTAAACGTAAGACTCACAGCCCACTGTGTTATTCTCACTGTCGAACATTTGACAAGAATGCAGCTCCACTCAATTGTTCGTGACGCTACTTGTTCACTATTTCTTCTTATAATGTGATGATTTAATTTGTTTTGTGTACTACGACACTATTTTTTCTCACTTTCCCTATATTATAGCAATTTTTCTCGATTGTTTATTGAAGCGTATATTTTCGCGTTACTTATGACCCTAATTTTTATAAACTATTTTGTGGGATATGTGCTACTGAGCCCATCAAACGGTCACCGCACACGAAATTCCATTCAATTGTTCGCGATGACTGATAGTAGGTTCGGTCGTAAACGTAGGAGTCACGGCCACTCTGCTATTCTCGCTATCGAACATTTGACAAGAATGCAGCTCCACTCAATTGTTCGTGACGCTACTTGTTCACTATTTCTTCTTATAATGTGATGATTTTATTTGTTTTGTGTACTACGACACTATATTTTCTCACTTTCCGTATATTATATCAATTTTTCTCGATTGTTTATTGAAGCGTATATTTTCGCGTTACTTATGGGATATGTGCTATGGAGCACATCAAACGGTCACCGTACACGAAATTCCATTTAATTGTTCGCGATGACTGATAGTAGGTTCGGTCGTAAACGTAGGAGTCACGGCCACTCTGCTATTCTCGCTATCGAACATTTGACAAGAATGCAGCTCTCCTGATGGGATTACAGGTAGAATCTCTGGTAAATGCCATGGAGCGTAGTTAGTGCCATTGTCCACACCTGATATGTAGCATCTGTGTTCGGGAACGACAGCAACTGTCGCCAGTTGCTAGCAGCGCCGGTAGGAGTGCAGGAAGAATTGATAGAATTGAATTTACCAAAATCACAGCAAAATGATGACTTGCATGATTTCTACCTTGTTGACTATTATCTGGAGCGCCTGGCAGCAGGGCTCCTTTTTGTCCTTTTTGTCCGGTAAATTCCTTACAGTACTCGGAGGCCTTAGAATTTTTCCAAACGAGTTGAATTTTCCACACGCGAAAATGATTTTGTTCCTGTCTTTCTTTTTTGTGCACTACGACACTACTTGTTCACTATTTCTTCTTATAATGTAATGATTTTATATCTTTAGTGTACTACGACACTATTTTTTCACACTTTCCGAATATTATAGCAATATTTCTCGATTGTTTATTGAAGCATATATTTTCGCGTTACTTATGGCCCTTCTTTTTATAAACTTCTTTGTGGGACATGTGCTATAGAGCACATTAAACGGTCACAGCACACGAATTTCCATTCAATTGTTCGCGATGACTGATAGTAGGGTTCGGTTGTAAACGTAAGACTCACAGCCCACTGTGTTATTCTCACTGTCGAACATTTGACAAGAATGCAGCTCCACTCAATTGTTCGTGACGCTACTTGTTCACTATTTCTTCTTATAATGTGATGATTTAATTTGTTTTGTGTACTACGACACTATTTTTTCTCACTTTCCCTATATTATAGCAATTTTTCTCGATTGTTATTGAAGCGTATATTTTCGCGTTACTTATGACCCTAATTTTTATAAACTATTTTGTGGGATATGTGCTACTGAGCCCATCAAACGGTCACCGCACACGAAATTCCATTCAATTGTTCGCGATGACTGATAGTAGGTTCGGTCGTAAACGTAAGACTCACAGTCCACTGTGTTATTCTCACTGTCGAACATTTGACAAGAATGCAGCTCCACTCAATTGTTCGTGACGCTACTTGTTCACTATTTCTTCTTATAATGTGATGATTTTATTTGTTTTGTGTACTACGACACTATATTTTCTCACTTTCCGTATATTATAGCAATTTTTCTCGATTGTTTATTGAAGCGTATATTTTCGCGTTACTTATGGGATATGTGCTATGGAGCCCATCAAACGGTCACCGTACACGAAATTCCATTTAATTGTTCGCGATGACTGATAGTAGGTTCGGTCGTAAACGTAGGAGTCACGGCCACTCTGCTATTCTCGCTATCGAACATTTGACAAGAATGCAGCTCTCCTGATGGGATTACAGGTAGAATCTCTGGTAAATGCCATGGAGCGTAGTTAGTGCCATTGTCCACACCTGATATGTAGCATATGTGTTCGGGAACGACAGCAACTGTCGCCAGTTGCTAGCAGCGCCGATAGGAGTGCAGGAAGAATTGATAGAATTTAATTTACCAAAATCACAGCAAAATGATGACTTGCATGATTTCTACCTTGTTGACTATTATCTGGAGCGCCTGGCAGCAGGGCCGTCTCCTTTTTGTCCGCAAATTCCTTACAGTTACTCGGAGGCCTTAGAATTTTTCCAAACGAGTTGAATTTTCCACACGCGAAAATGATTTTGTTCCTGTCTTTCTTTTTTGTGCACTACGACACTACTTGTTCACTATTTCTTCTTATAATGTAATGATTTTATATCTTTAGTGTACTACGACACTATTTTTTCACACTTTCCGAATATTATAGCAATATTTCTCGATTGTTTATTGAAGCATATATTTTCGCGTTACTTATGGCCCTTCTTTTTATAAACTTCTTTGTGGGATATGTGCTATAGAGCACATTAAACGGTCACAGCACACGAATTTCCATTCAATTGTTCGCGAAGACTGATAGTAGGTTCGGTCGTAAACGTAAGACTCACAGCCCACTGTGTTATTCTCACTGTCGAACATTTGACAAGAATGCAGCTCCACTCAATTGTTCGTGATGCTACTTGTTCACTATTTCTTCTTATAATGTGATGATTTAATTTGTTTTGTGTACTACGACACTATTTTTTCTCACTTTCCCTATATTATAGCAATTTTTCTCGATTGTTTATTGAAGCGTATATTTTCGCGTTACTTATGACCCTAATTTTTATAAACTATTTTGTGGGATATGTGCTACTGAGCCCATCAAACGGTCACCGCACACGAAATTCCATTCAATTGTTCGCGATGCCTGATAGTAGGTTCGGTCGTAAACGTAAGACTCACAGTCCACTGTGTTATTCTCACTGTCGAACATTTGACAAGAATGCAGCTCCACTCAATTGTTGGTGACGCTACTTGTTCACTATTTCTTCTTATAATGTGATGATTTTATTTGTTTTCTGTACTACGACACTATATTTTCTCACTTTCCGTATATTATAGCAATTTTTCTCGATTGTTTATTGAAGCGTATATTTTCGCGTTACTTATGGGATATGTGCTATGGAGCCCATCAAACGGTCACCGTACACGAAATTCCATTTAATTGTTCGCGATGACTGATAGTAGGTTCGGTCGTAAACGTAGGAGTCACGGCCACTCTGCTGTTCTCGCTATCGAACATTTGACAAGAATGCAGCTCTCCTGATGGGATTACAGGTAGAATCTCTGGTAAATGCCATGGAGCGTAGTTAGTGCCATTGTCCACACCTGATATGTAGCATCTGTGTTCGGGAACGACAGCAACTGTCGCCAGTTGCTAGCAGCGCCGATAGGAGTGCAGGAAGAATTGATAGAATTGAATTTACCAAAATCATAGCAAAATGATGACTTGCATGATTTCTACCTTGTTGACTATTATCTGGAGCGCCTGGCAGCAGGGCTGTCTCCTTTTTGTCCGGTAAATTCCTTACAGTACTCGGAGGCCTTAGAATTTTTCCAAACGAGTTGAATTATCCACACGCGAAAATGATTTTGTTCCTGTCTTTCTTTTTTGTGCACTACGACACTACTTGTTCACTATTTCTTCTTATAATGTAATGATTTTATATCTTTAGTGTACTACGACACTATTTTTTCACACTTTCCGAATATTATAGCAATATTTTTCGATTGTTTATTGAAGTATATATTTTCGCTTTACTTATGGCCCTTCTTTTTATAAACTTCTTTGTGGGATATGTGCTATAGAGCACATTAAACGGTCACCGCACACGAAATTCCATTCAATTGTTCGCGATGACTGATAGTAGGTTCGGTCGTAAACGTAAGACTCACAGTCCACTGTGTTATTCTCACTGTCGAACATTTGACAAGAATGCAGCTCCACTCAATTGTTCGTGACGCTACTTGTTCACTATTTCTTCTTATAATGTGATGATTTTATTTGTTTTCTGTACTACGACACTATATTTTCTCACTTTCCGTATATTATAGCAATTTTTCTCGATTGTTTATTGAAGCGTATATTTTCGCGTTACTTATGGGATATGTGCTATGGAGCCCATCAAACGGTCACCGTACACGAAATTCCATTTAATTGTTCGCGATGACTGATAGTAGGTTCGGTCGTAAACGTAGGAGTCACGGCCACTCTGCTGTTCTCGCTATCGAACATTTGACAAGAATGCAGCTCTCCTGATGGGATTACAGGTAGAATCTCTGGTAAATGCCATGGAGCGTAGTTAGTGCCATTGTCCACACCTGATATGTAGCATCTGTGTTCGGGAACGACAGCAACTGTCGCCAGTTGCTAGCAGCGCCGATAGGAGTGCAGGAAGAATTGATAGAATTGAATTTACCAAAATCATAGCAAAATGATGACTTGCATGATTTCTACCTTGTTGACTATTATCTGGAGCGCCTGGCAGCAGGGCCGTCTCCTTTTTGTCCGCAAATTCCTTACAGTACTCGGAGGCATTAGAATTTTTCCAAACGAGTTGAATTTTCCACACGCGAAAATGATTTTGTTCCTGTCTTTCTTTTTTGTGCACTACGACACTACTTGTTCACTATTTCTTCTTATAATGTAATGATTTTATATCTTTAGTGTACTACGACACTATTTTTTCACACTTTCCGAATATTATAGCAATATTTCTCGATTGTTTATTGAAGCATATATTTTCGCGTTACTTATGGCCCTTCTTTTTATAAACTTCTTTGTGGGATATGTGCTATAGAGCACATTAAACAGTCACAGCACACGAATTTCCATTCAATTGTTCGCGATGACTGATAGTAGGTTCGGTCGTAAACGTAAGACTCACAGCCCACTGTGTTATTCTCACTGTCGAACATTTGACAAGAATGCAGCTCCACTCAATTGTTCGTGACGCTACTTGTTCACTATTTCTTCTTATAATGTGATGATTTAATTTGTTTTGTGTACTACGACACTATTTTTTCTCACTTTCCCTATATTATAGCAATTTTTCTCGATTGTTTATTGAAGCGTATATTTTCGCGTTACTTATGACCCTAATTTTTATAAACTATTTTGTGGGATATGTGCTACTGAGCCCATCAAACGGTCACCGCACACGAAATTCCATTCAATTGTTCGCGATGCCTGATAGTAGGTTCGGTCGTAAACGTAAGACTCACAGTCCACTGTGTTATTCTCACTGTCGAACATTTGACAAGAATGCAGCTCCACTCAATTGTTCGTGACGCTACTTGTTCACTATTTCTTCTTATAATGTGATGATTTTATTTGTTTTCTGTACTACGACACTATATTTTCTCACTTTCCGTATATTATAGCAATTTTTCTCGATTGTTTATTGAAGCGTATATTTTCGCGTTACTTATGGGATATGTGCTATGGAGCCCATCAAACGGTCACCGTACACGAAATTCCATTTAATTGTTCGCGATGACTGATAGTAGGTTCGGTCGTAAACGTAGGAGTCACGGCCACTCTGCTGTTCTCGCTATCGAACATTTGACAAGAATGCAGCTCTCCTGATGGGATTACAGGTAGAATCTCTGGTAAATGCCATGGAGCGTAGTTAGTGCCATTGTCCACACCTGATATGTAGCATCTGTGTTCGGGAACGACAGCAACTGTCGCCAGTTGCTAGCAGCGCCGATAGGAGTGCAGGAAGAATTGATAGAATTGAATTTACCAAAATCATAGCAAAATGATGACTTGCATGATTTCTACCTTGTTGACTATTATCTGGAGCGCCTGGCAGCAGGGCCGTCTCCTTTTTGTCCGCAAATTCCTTACAGTTACTCGGAGGCCTTAGAATTTTTCCAAATGAGTTGAATTTTCCACACGCGAAAATGATTTTGTTCCTGTCTTTCTTTTTTGTGCACTACGACACTACTTGTTCACTATTTCTTCTTATAATGTAATGATTTTATATCTTTAGTGTACTACGACACTATTTTTTCACACTTTCCGAATATTATAGCAATATTTCTCGATTGTTTATTGAAGCGTATATTTTCGCGTTACTTATGACCCTAATTTTTATAAACTATTTTGTGGGATATGTGCTACTGAGCCCATCAAACGGTCACCGCACACGAAATTCCATTCAATTGTTCGCGATGACTGATAGTAGGTTCGGTCGTAAACGTAAGACTCACAGTCCACTGTGTTATTCTCACTGTCGAACATTTGACAAGAATGCAGCTCCACTCAATTGTTCGTGACGCTACTTGTTCACTATTTCTTCTTATAATGTGATGATTTTATTTGTTTTGTGTACTACGACACTATATTTTCTCACTTTCCGTATATTATAGAAATTTTTCTCGATTGTTTATTGAAGCGTATATTTTCGCGTTACTTATGGGATATGTGCTATGGAGCCCATCAAACGGTCACCGTACACGAAATTCCATTTAATTGTTCGCGATGACTGATAGTAGGTTCGGTCGTAAACGTAGGAGTCACGGCCACTCTGCTATTCTCGCTATCGAACATTTGACAAGAATGCAGCTCTCCTGATGGGATTACAGGTAGAATCTCTGGTAAATGCCATGGAGCGTAGTTAGTGCCATTGTCCACACCTGATATGTAGCATCTCTGTTCGGGAACGACAGCAACTGTCGCCAGTTGCTAGCAGCGCCGATAGGAGTGCAGGAAGAATTGATAGAATTGAATTTACTAAAATCATAGCAAAATGATGACTTGCATGATTTCTACCTTGTTGACTATTATCTGGAGCGCCTGGCAGCAGGGCTGTCTCCTTTTTGTCCGGTAAATTCCTTACAGTACTCGGAGGCCTTAGAATTTTTCCAAACGAGTTGAATTTTCCACACGCGAAAATGATTTTGTTCCTGTCTTTCTTTTTTGTGCACTACGACACTACTTGTTCACTATTTCTTCTTATAATGTAATGATTTTATATCTTTAGTGTACTACGACACTATTTTTTCACACTTTCCGAATATTATAGCAATATTTCTCGATTGTTTATTGAAGCATATATTTTCGCATTACTTATGGCCCTTCTTTTTATAAACTTCTTTGTGGGATATGTGCTATAGAGCACATTAAACGGTCACAGCACACGAATTTCCATTTAATTGTTCGCGATGACTGATAGTAGGGTCCGGTCGTAAACGTAAGACTCACAGCCCACTGTGTTATTCTCACTGTCGAACATTTGACAAGAATGCAGCTCCACTCAATTGTTCGTGACGCTACTTGTGCACTATTTCTTCTTATAATGTGATGATTTAATTTGTTTTGTGTACTACGACACTATTTTTTCTCACTTTCCCTATATTATAGCAATTTTTCTCGATTGTTTATTGAAGCGTATATTTTCGCGTTACTTATGACCCTAATTTTTATAAACTATTTTGTGGGATATGTGCTACTGAGCCCATCAAACAGTCACCGCACACGAAATTCCATTCAATTGTTCGCGATGACTGATAGTAGGTTCGGTCGTAAACGTAAGACTCACAGTCCACTGTGTTATTCTCGCTGTCGAACATTTGACAAGAATGCAGCTCCACTCAATTGTTCGCGACGCTACTTGTTCACTATTTCTTCTTATAATGTGATGATTTTATTTGTTTTGTGTACTACGACACTATATTTTCTCACTTTCCGTATATTATAGCAATTTTTCTCGATTGTTTATTGAAGCGTATATTTTCGCGTTACTTATGGGATATGTGCTATGGAGCCCATCAAACGGTCACCGTACACGAAATTCCATTTAATTGTTCGCGATGACTGATAGTAGGTTCGGTCGTAAACGTAGGAGTCACGGCCACTCTGCTATTCTCGCTATCGAACATTTGACAAGAATGCAGCTCTCCTGATGGGATTACAGGTAGAATCTCTGGTAAATGCCATGGAGCGTAGTTAGTGCCATTGTCCACACCTGATATGTAGCATCTGTGTTCGGGAACGACAGCAACTGTCGCCAGTTGCTAGCAGCGCCGATAGGAGTGCAGGAAGAATTGATAGAATTGAATTTACCAAAATCACAGCAAAATGATGACTTGCATGATTTCTACCTTGTTGACTATTATCTGGAGCGCCTGGCAGCAGGGCCGTCTCCTTTTTGTCCGCAAATTCCTTACAGTTACTCGGAGGCCTTACAATTTTTCCAAACGAGTTGAATTTTCCACACGCGAAAATGATTTTGTTCCTGTCTTTCTTTTTTGTGCACTACGACACTACTTGTTCACTATTTCTTCTTATAATGTAATGATTTTATATTTTTAGTGTACTACGACACTATTTTTTCACACTTTCCGAATATTATAGCAATATTTCTCGATTGTTTATTGAAGCATATATTTTCGCGTTACTTATGGTCCTTCTTTTTATAAACTTCTTTGTGGGATATGTGCTATAGAGCACATTAAACGGTCACAGGACACGAATTTCCATTCAATTGTTCGCGATGACTGATAGTAGGTTCGGTCGTAAACGTAAGACTCACAGCCCACTGTGTTATTCTCACTGTCGAACATTTGACAAGAATGCAGCTCCACTCAATTGTTCGTGACGCTACTTGTTCACTATTTCTTCTTATAATGTGATGATTTAATTTGTTTTGTGTACTACGACACTATTTTTTCTCACTTTCCCTATATTATAGCAATTTTTCTCGATTGTTTATTGAAGCGTATATTTTCGCGTTACTTATGGGATATGTGCTATGGAGCCCATCAAACGGTTACCGTACACGAAATTCCATTTAATTGTTCGCGATGACTGATAGTAGGTTCGGTCGTAAACGTAGGAGTCACGGCCACTCTGCTATTCTCGCTATCGAACATTTGACAAGAATGCAGCTCTCCTGATGGGATTACAGGTAGAATCTCTGGTAAATGCCATGGAGCGTAGTTAGTGCCATTGTCCACACCTGATATGTAGCATCTGTGTTCGGGAACGACAGCAACTGTCGCCAGTTGCTAGCAGCGCCGATAGGAGTGCAGGAAGAATTGATAGAATTGAATTTACCAAAATCACAGCAAAATGATGACTTGCATGATTTCTACCTTGTTGACTATTATCTGGAGCGCCTGGCAGCAGGGCTGTCTCCTTTTTGTCCGGTAAATTCCTTACAGTACTCGGAGGCCTTAGAATTTTTCCAAACGAGTTGAATTTTCCACACGCGAAAATGATTTTGTTCCTGTCTTTCTTTTTTGTGCACTACGACACTACTTGTTCACTATTTCTTCTTATAATGTAATGATTTTATATCTTTAGTGTACTACGACACTATTTTTTCACACTTTCCGAATATTATAGCAATATTTCTCGATTGTTTATTGAAGCATATATTTTCGCGTTACATATGGCCCTTCTCTTTATAAACTTCTTTGTGGGATATGTGCTATAGAGCACATTAAACGGTCACCGCACACGAAATTCCATTCAATTGTTCGCGATGACTGATAGTAGTTTCGGTCGTAAACGTAAGACTCACAGTCCACTGTGTTATTCTCACTGTCGAACATTTGACAAGAATGCAGCTCCACTCAATTGTTCGTGACGCTACTTGTTCACTATTTCTTCTTATAATGTGATGATTTTATTTGTTTTGTGTACTACGACACTATATTTTCTCACTTTCCGTATATTATAGCAATTTTTCTCGATTGTTTATTGAAGCGTATATTTTCGCGTTACTTATGGGATATGTGCTATGGAGCCCATCAAACGGTCACCGTACACGAAATTCCATTTAATTGTTCGCGATGACTGATAGTAGGTTCGGTCGTAAACGTAGGAGTCACGGCCACTCTGCTATTCTCGCTATCGAACATTTGACAAGAATACAGCTCTCCTGATGGGATTACAGGTAAAATCTCTGGTAAATTCCATGGAGCGTAGTTAGTGCCATTGTCCACACCTGATATGTAGCATCTGTGTTCGGGAACGACAGCAACTGTCGCCAGTTGCTAGCAGCGCCGATAGGAGTGCAGGAAGAATTGATAGAATTGAATTTACCAAAATCACAGCAAAATGATGACTTGCATGATTTCTATCTTGTTGACTATTATCTGGAGCGCCTGGCAGCAGGGCTGTCTCCTTTTTGTCCGGTAAATTCCTTACAGTACTCGGAGGCCTTAGAATTTTTCCAAACGAGTTGAATTTTCCACACGCGAAAATGATTTTGTTCCTGTCTTTCTTTTTTGTGCACTACGACACTACTTGTTCAAGAAGAAATTATAATGTAATGATTTTATATCTTTAGTGTACTACGACACTATTTTTTCACACTTTCCGAATATTATAGCAATATTTCTCGATTGTTTATTGAAGCATATATTTTCGCGTTACTTATGGCCCTTCTTTTTATAAACTTCTTTGTGGGATATGTGCTATAGAGCACATTAAACGGTCACAGCACACGAATTTCCATTCAATTGTTCGCGATGACTGATAGTAGGTTCGGTCGTAAACGTAAGACTCACAGCCCACTGTGTTATTCTCACTGTCGAACATTTGACAAGAATGCAGCTCCACTCAATTGTTCGTGACGCTACTTGTTCACTATTTCTTCTTATAATGTGATGATTTAATTTGTTTTGTGTACTACGACACTATTTTTTCTCCCTTTCCCTATATTATAGCAATTTTTCTCGATTGTTTATTAAAGCGTATATTTTCGCGTTACTTATGACCCTAATTTTTATAAACTATTTTGTGGGATATGTGCTACTGAGCCCATCAAACGGTCAACGCACACGAAATTCCATTCAATTGTTCGCGATGACTGATAGTAGGTTCGGTCGTAAACGTAAGACTCACAGTCCACTGTGTTATTCTCACTGTCGAACATTTGACAAGAATGCAGCTCCACTCAATTGTTCGTGACGCTACTTGTTCACTATTTCTTCTTATAATGTGATGATTTTATTTGTTTTGTGTACTACGACACTATATTTTCTCACTTTCCGTATATTATAGCAATTTTTCTCGATTGTTTATTGAAGCGTATATTTTCGCGTTACTTATGGGATATGTGCTATGGAGCCCATCAAACGGTCACCGTACACGAAATTCCATTTAATTGTTCGCGATGACTGATAGTAGGTTCGGTCGTAAACGTAGGAGTCACGGCCACTCTGCTATTCTCGCTATCGAACATTTGACAAGAATGCAGCTCTCCTGATGGGATTACAGGTATAATCTCTGGTAAATGCCATGGAGCGTAGTTAGTGCCATTGTCCACACCTGATATGTAGCATCTGTGTTCGGGAACGACAGCAACAGTCGCCAGTTGCTAGCAGCGCCGGTAGGAGTGCAGGAAGAATTGATAGAATTGAATTTACCAAAATCACAGCAAAATGATGACTTGCATGATTTCTACCTTGTTGACTATTATCTGGAGCGCCTGGCAGCAGGGCTGTCTCCTTTTTGTCCGGTAAATTCCTTACAGTACTCGGAGGCCTTAGAATTTTTCCAAACGAGTTGAATTTTCCACACGCGAAAATGATTTTGTTCCTGTCTTTCTTTTTTGTGCACTACGACACTACTTGTTCACTATTTCTTCTTATAATGTAATGATTTTATATCTTTAGTGTACTACGACACTATTTTTTCACACTTTCCGAATATTATAGCAATATTTCTCGATTGTTTATTGAAGCATATATTTTCGCGTTACTTATGGCCCTTCTTTTTATAAACTTCTTTGTGGGATATGTGCTATAGAGCACATTAAACGGTCACAGCACACGAATTTCCGTTCAATTGTTCGCGATGACTGATAGTAGGTTCGGTCGTAAACGTAAGACTCACAGCCCACTGTGTTATTCTCACTGTCGAACATTTGACAAGAATGCAGCTCCACTCAATTGTTCGTGACGCTACTTGTTCACTATTTCTTCTTATAATGTGATGATTTAATTTGTTTTGTGTACTACGACACTATTTTTTCTCACTTTCCCTATATTATAGCAATTTTTCTCGATTGTTTATTGAAGCGTATATTTTCGCGTTACTTATGACCCTAATTTTTATAAACTATTTTGTGGGATATGTGCTACTGAGCCCATCAAACGGTCACCGCACACGAAATTCCATTCAATTGTTCGCGATGACTGATAGTAGGTTCGGTCGTAAACGTAAGACTCACAGTCCACTGTGTTATTCTCACTGTCGAACATTTGACAAGAATTCAGCTCCACTCAATTGTTCGTGACGCTACTTGTTCACTATTTCTTCTTATAATGTGATGATTTTATTTGTTTTGTGTACTACGACACTATTTTTTCTCACTTTCCCTATATTATAGCAATTTTTCTCGATTGTTTATTGAAGCGTATATTTTCGCGTTACTTATGACCCTAATTTTTATAAACTATTTTGTGGGATATGTGCTACTGAGCCCATCAAACGGTCACCGCACACGAAATTCCATTCAATTGTTCGCGATGACTGATAGTAGGTTCGGTCGTAAACGTAAGACTCACAGTCCACTGTGTTATTCTCACTGTCGAACATTTGACAAGAATGCAGCTCCACTCAATTGTTCGTGACGCTACTTGTTCACTATTTCTTCTTATAATGTGATGATTTTATTTGTTTTGTGTACTACGACACTATATTTTCTCACTTTCCGTATATTATAGCAATTTTTCTCGATTGTTTATTGAAGCGTATATTTTCGCGTTACTTATGGGATATGTGCTATGGAGCCCATCAAACGGTCACCGTACACGAAATTCCATTTAATTGTTCGCGATGACTGATAGTAGGTTCGGTCGTAAACGTAGGAGTCACGGCCACTCTGCTATTCTCGCTATCGAACATTTGACAAGAATGCAGCTCTCCTGATGGGATTACAGGTATAATCTCTGGTAAATGCCATGGAGCGTAGTTAGTGCCATTGTCCACACCTGATATGTAGCATCTGTGTTCGGGAACGACAGCAACAGTCGCCAGTTGCTAGCAGCGCCGGTAGGAGTGCAGGAAGAATTGATAGAATTGAATTTACCAAAATCACAGCAAAATGATGACTTGCATGATTTCTACCTTGTTGACTATTATCTGGAGCGCCTGGCAGCAGGGCTGTCTCCTTTTTGTCCGGTAAATTCCTTACAGTACTCGGAGGCCTTAGAATTTTTCCAAACGAGTTGAATTTTCCACACGCGAAAATGATTTTGTTCCTGTCTTTCTTTTTTGTGCACTACGACACTACTTGTTCACTATTTCTTCTTATAATGTAATGATTTTATATCTTTAGTGTACTACGACACTATTTTTTCACACTTTCCGAATATTATAGCAATATTTCTCGATTGTTTATTGAAGCATATATTTTCGCGTTACTTATGGCCCTTCTTTTTATAAACTTCTTTGTGGGATATGTGCTATAGAGCACATTAAACGGTCACAGCACACGAATTTCCGTTCAATTGTTCGCGATGACTGATAGTAGGTTCGGTCGTAAACGTAAGACTCACAGCCCACTGTGTTATTCTCACTGTCGAACATTTGACAAGAATGCAGCTCCACTCAATTGTTCGTGACGCTACTTGTTCACTATTTCTTCTTATAATGTGATGATTTAATTTGTTTTGTGTACTACGACACTATTTTTTCTCACTTTCCCTATATTATAGCAATTTTTCTCGATTGTTTATTGAAGCGTATATTTTCGCGTTACTTATGACCCTAATTTTTATAAACTATTTTGTGGGATATGTGCTACTGAGCCCATCAAACGGTCACCGCACACGAAATTCCATTCAATTGTTCGCGATGACTGATAGTAGGTTCGGTCGTAAACGTAAGACTCACAGTCCACTGTGTTATTCTCACTGTCGAACATTTGACAAGAATTCAGCTCCACTCAATTGTTCGTGACGCTACTTGTTCACTATTTCTTCTTATAATGTGATGATTTTATTTGTTTTGTGTACTACGACACTATTTTTTCTCACTTTCCCTATATTATAGCAATTTTTCTCGATTGTTTATTGAAGCGTATATTTTCGCGTTACTTATGACCCTAATTTTTATAAACTATTTTGTGGGATATGTGCTACTGAGCCCATCAAACGGTCACCGCACACGAAATTCCATTCAATTGTTCGCGATGACTGATAGTAGGTTCGGTCGTAAACGTAAGACTCACAGTCCACTGTGTTATTCTCACTGTCGAACATTTGACAAGAATGCAGCTCCACTCAATTGTTCGTGACGCTACTTGTTCACTATTTCTTCTTATAATGTGATGATTTTATTTGTTTTGTGTACTACGACACTATATTTTCTCACTTTCCGTATATTATAGCAATTTTTCTCGATTGTTTATTGAAGCGTATATTTTCGCGTTACTTATGGGATATGTGCTATGGAGCCCATCAAACGGTCACCGTACACGAAATTCCATTTAATTGTTCGCGATGACTGATAGTAGGTTCGGTCGTAAACGTAGGAGTCACGGCCACTCTGCTATTCTCGCTATCGAACATTTGATGGGATTACAGGTAGAATCTCTGGTAAATGCCATGGAGCGTAGTTAGTGCCATTGTCCACACCTGATATGTAGCATCTCTGTTCGGGAACGACAGCAACTGTCGCCAGTTGCTAGCAGCGCCGGTAGGAGTGCAGGAAGAATTGATAGAATTGAATTTACCAAAATCACAGCAAAATGATGACTTGCATGATTTCTACCTTGTTGACTATTATCTGGAGCGCCTGGCAGCAGGGCTGTCTCCTTTTTGTCCGGTAAATTCCTTACAGTACTCGGAGGCCTTAGAATTTTTCCAAACGAGTTGAATTATCCACACGCGAAAATGATTTTGTTCCTGTCTTTCTTTTTTGTGCACTACGACACTACTTGTTCACTATTTCTTCTTATAATGTAATGATTTTATATCTTTAGTGTACTACGACACTATTTTTTCACACTTTCCGAATATTATAGCAATATTTTTCGATTGTTTATTGAAGCATATATTTTCGCTTTACTTATGGCCCTTCTTTTTATAAACTTCTTTGTGGGATATGTGCTATAGAGCACATTAAACGGTCACAGCACACGAATTTCCATTCAATTGTTCGCGATGACTGATAGTAGGTTCGGTCGTAAACGTAAGACTCACAGCCCGCTGTGTTATTCTCACTGTCGAACATTTGACAAGAATGCAGCTCCACTCAATTGTTCGTGACGCTACTTGTTCACTATTTCTTCTTATAATGTGATGATTTTATTTGTTTTGTGTACTACGACACTATATTTTCTCACTTTCCGTATATTATAGCAATTTTTCTCGATTGTTTATTGAAGCGTATATTTTCGCGTTACTTATGGGATATGTGCTATGGAGCCCATCAAACGGTCACCGTACACGAAATTCCATTTAATTGTTCGCGATGACTGATAGTAGGTTCTGCTATTCTACTCTGCTATTCTCGCTATCGAACATTTGACAAGAATGCAGCTCTCCTGATGGGATTACAGGTAGAATCTCTGGTAAATGCCATGGAGCGTAGTTAGTGCCATTGTCCACACCTGATATGTAGCATCTGTGTTCGGGAACGACAGCAACTGTCGCCAGTTGCTAGCAGCGCCGATAGGAGTGCAGGAAGAATTGATAGAATTGAATTTACCAAAATCACAGCAAAATGATGACTTGCATGATTTCTACCTTGTTGACTATTATCTGGAGCGCCTGGCAGCAGGGCCGTCTCCTTTTTGTCCGCAAATTCCTTACAGTTACTCGGAGGCCTTAGAATTTTTCCAAATGAGTTGAATTTTCCACACGCGAAAATGATTTTGTTCCTGTCTTTCTTTTTTGTGCACTACGACACTACTTGTTCACTATTTCTTCTTATAATGTAATGATTTTATATCTTTAGTGTACTACGACACTATTTTTTCACACTTTCCGAATATTATAGCAATATTTCTCGATTGTTTATTGAAGCGTATATTTTCGCGTTACTTATGACCCTAATTTTTATAAACTATTTTGTGGGATATGTGCTACTGAGCCCATCAAACGGTCACCGCACACGAAATTCCATTCAATTGTTCGCGATGACTGATAGTAGGTTCGGTCGTAAACGTAAGACTCACAGTCCACTGTGTTATTCTCACTGTCGAACATTTGACAAGAATGCAGCTCCACTCAATTGTTCGTGACGCTACTTGTTCACTATTTCTTCTTATAATGTGATGATTTTATTTGTTTTGTGTACTACGACACTATATTTTCTCACTTTCCGTATATTATAGAAATTTTTCTCGATTGTTTATTGAAGCGTATATTTTCGCGTTACTTATGGGATATGTGCTATGGAGCCCATCAAACGGTCACCGTACACGAAATTCCATTTAATTGTTCGCGATGACTGATAGTAGGTTCGGTCGTAAACGTAGGAGTCACGGCCACTCTGCTATTCTCGCTATCGAACATTTGACAAGAATGCAGCTCTCCTGATGGGATTACAGGTAGAATCTCTGGTAAATGCCATGGAGCGTAGTTAGTGCCATTGTCCACACCTGATATGTAGCATCTCTGTTCGGGAACGACAGCAACTGTCGCCAGTTGCTAGCAGCGCCGATAGGAGTGCAGGAAGAATTGATAGAATTGAATTTACTAAAATCATAGCAAAATGATGACTTGCATGATTTCTACCTTGTTGACTATTATCTGGAGCGCCTGGCAGCAGGGCTGTCTCCTTTTTGTCCGGTAAATTCCTTACAGTACTCGGAGGCCTTAGAATTTTTCCAAACGAGTTGAATTTTCCACACGCGAAAATGATTTTGTTCCTGTCTTTCTTTTTTGTGCACTACGACACTACTTGTTCACTATTTCTTCTTATAATGTAATGATTTTATATCTTTAGTGTACTACGACACTATTTTTTCACACTTTCCGAATATTATAGCAATATTTCTCGATTGTTTATTGAAGCATATATTTTCGCATTACTTATGGCCCTTCTTTTTATAAACTTCTTTGTGGGATATGTGCTATAGAGCACATTAAACGGTCACAGCACACGAATTTCCATTTAATTGTTCGCGATGACTGATAGTAGGGTCCGGTCGTAAACGTAAGACTCACAGCCCACTGTGTTATTCTCACTGTCGAACATTTGACAAGAATGCAGCTCCACTCAATTGTTCGTGACGCTACTTGTGCACTATTTCTTCTTATAATGTGATGATTTAATTTGTTTTGTGTACTACGACACTATTTTTTCTCACTTTCCCTATATTATAGCAATTTTTCTCGATTGTTTATTGAAGCGTATATTTTCGCGTTACTTATGACCCTAATTTTTATAAACTATTTTGTGGGATATGTGCTACTGAGCCCATCAAACAGTCACCGCACACGAAATTCCATTCAATTGTTCGCGATGACTGATAGTAGGTTCGGTCGTAAACGTAAGACTCACAGTCCACTGTGTTATTCTCGCTGTCGAACATTTGACAAGAATGCAGCTCCACTCAATTGTTCGCGACGCTACTTGTTCACTATTTCTTCTTATAATGTGATGATTTTATTTGTTTTGTGTACTACGACACTATATTTTCTCACTTTCCGTATATTATAGCAATTTTTCTCGATTGTTTATTGAAGCGTATATTTTCGCGTTACTTATGGGATATGTGCTATGGAGCCCATCAAACGGTCACCGTACACGAAATTCCATTTAATTGTTCGCGATGACTGATAGTAGGTTCGGTCGTAAACGTAGGAGTCACGGCCACTCTGCTATTCTCGCTATCGAACATTTGACAAGAATGCAGCTCTCCTGATGGGATTACAGGTAGAATCTCTGGTAAATGCCATGGAGCGTAGTTAGTGCCATTGTCCACACCTGATATGTAGCATCTGTGTTCGGGAACGACAGCAACTGTCGCCAGTTGCTAGCAGCGCCGATAGGAGTGCAGGAAGAATTGATAGAATTGAATTTACCAAAATCACAGCAAAATGATGACTTGCATGATTTCTACCTTGTTGACTATTATCTGGAGCGCCTGGCAGCAGGGCCGTCTCCTTTTTGTCCGCAAATTCCTTACAGTTACTCGGAGGCCTTACAATTTTTCCAAACGAGTTGAATTTTCCACACGCGAAAATGATTTTGTTCCTGTCTTTCTTTTTTGTGCACTACGACACTACTTGTTCACTATTTCTTCTTATAATGTAATGATTTTATATTTTTAGTGTACTACGACACTATTTTTTCACACTTTCCGAATATTATAGCAATATTTCTCGATTGTTTATTGAAGCATATATTTTCGCGTTACTTATGGTCCTTCTTTTTATAAACTTCTTTGTGGGATATGTGCTATAGAGCACATTAAACGGTCACAGGACACGAATTTCCATTCAATTGTTCGCGATGACTGATAGTAGGTTCGGTCGTAAACGTAAGACTCACAGCCCACTGTGTTATTCTCACTGTCGAACATTTGACAAGAATGCAGCTCCACTCAATTGTTCGTGACGCTACTTGTTCACTATTTCTTCTTATAATGTGATGATTTAATTTGTTTTGTGTACTACGACACTATTTTTTCTCACTTTCCCTATATTATAGCAATTTTTCTCGATTGTTTATTGAAGCGTATATTTTCGCGTTACTTATGGGATATGTGCTATGGAGCCCATCAAACGGTTACCGTACACGAAATTCCATTTAATTGTTCGCGATGACTGATAGTAGGTTCGGTCGTAAACGTAGGAGTCACGGCCACTCTGCTATTCTCGCTATCGAACATTTGACAAGAATGCAGCTCTCCTGATGGGATTACAGGTAGAATCTCTGGTAAATGCCATGGAGCGTAGTTAGTGCCATTGTCCACACCTGATATGTAGCATCTGTGTTCGGGAACGACAGCAACTGTCGCCAGTTGCTAGCAGCGCCGATAGGAGTGCAGGAAGAATTGATAGAATTGAATTTACCAAAATCACAGCAAAATGATGACTTGCATGATTTCTACCTTGTTGACTATTATCTGGAGCGCCTGGCAGCAGGGCTGTCTCCTTTTTGTCCGGTAAATTCCTTACAGTACTCGGAGGCCTTAGAATTTTTCCAAACGAGTTGAATTTTCCACACGCGAAAATGATTTTGTTCCTGTCTTTCTTTTTTGTGCACTACGACACTACTTGTTCACTATTTCTTCTTATAATGTAATGATTTTATATCTTTAGTGTACTACGACACTATTTTTTCACACTTTCCGAATATTATAGCAATATTTCTCGATTGTTTATTGAAGCATATATTTTCGCGTTACATATGGCCCTTCTCTTTATAAACTTCTTTGTGGGATATGTGCTATAGAGCACATTAAACGGTCACCGCACACGAAATTCCATTCAATTGTTCGCGATGACTGATAGTAGTTTCGGTCGTAAACGTAAGACTCACAGTCCACTGTGTTATTCTCACTGTCGAACATTTGACAAGAATGCAGCTCCACTCAATTGTTCGTGACGCTACTTGTTCACTATTTCTTCTTATAATGTGATGATTTTATTTGTTTTGTGTACTACGACACTATATTTTCTCACTTTCCGTATATTATAGCAATTTTTCTCGATTGTTTATTGAAGCGTATATTTTCGCGTTACTTATGGGATATGTGCTATGGAGCCCATCAAACGGTCACCGTACACGAAATTCCATTTAATTGTTCGCGATGACTGATAGTAGGTTCGGTCGTAAACGTAGGAGTCACGGCCACTCTGCTATTCTCGCTATCGAACATTTGACAAGAATACAGCTCTCCTGATGGGATTACAGGTAAAATCTCTGGTAAATTCCATGGAGCGTAGTTAGTGCCATTGTCCACACCTGATATGTAGCATCTGTGTTCGGGAACGACAGCAACTGTCGCCAGTTGCTAGCAGCGCCGATAGGAGTGCAGGAAGAATTGATAGAATTGAATTTACCAAAATCACAGCAAAATGATGACTTGCATGATTTCTATCTTGTTGACTATTATCTGGAGCGCCTGGCAGCAGGGCTGTCTCCTTTTTGTCCGGTAAATTCCTTACAGTACTCGGAGGCCTTAGAATTTTTCCAAACGAGTTGAATTTTCCACACGCGAAAATGATTTTGTTCCTGTCTTTCTTTTTTGTGCACTACGACACTACTTGTTCAAGAAGAAATTATAATGTAATGATTTTATATCTTTAGTGTACTACGACACTATTTTTTCACACTTTCCGAATATTATAGCAATATTTCTCGATTGTTTATTGAAGCATATATTTTCGCGTTACTTATGGCCCTTCTTTTTATAAACTTCTTTGTGGGATATGTGCTATAGAGCACATTAAACGGTCACAGCACACGAATTTCCATTCAATTGTTCGCGATGACTGATAGTAGGTTCGGTCGTAAACGTAAGACTCACAGCCCACTGTGTTATTCTCACTGTCGAACATTTGACAAGAATGCAGCTCCACTCAATTGTTCGTGACGCTACTTGTTCACTATTTCTTCTTATAATGTGATGATTTAATTTGTTTTGTGTACTACGACACTATTTTTTCTCCCTTTCCCTATATTATAGCAATTTTTCTCGATTGTTTATTAAAGCGTATATTTTCGCGTTACTTATGACCCTAATTTTTATAAACTATTTTGTGGGATATGTGCTACTGAGCCCATCAAACGGTCAACGCACACGAAATTCCATTCAATTGTTCGCGATGACTGATAGTAGGTTCGGTCGTAAACGTAAGACTCACAGTCCACTGTGTTATTCTCACTGTCGAACATTTGACAAGAATGCAGCTCCACTCAATTGTTCGTGACGCTACTTGTTCACTATTTCTTCTTATAATGTGATGATTTTATTTGTTTTGTGTACTACGACACTATATTTTCTCACTTTCCGTATATTATAGCAATTTTTCTCGATTGTTTATTGAAGCGTATATTTTCGCGTTACTTATGGGATATGTGCTATGGAGCCCATCAAACGGTCACCGTACACGAAATTCCATTTAATTGTTCGCGATGACTGATAGTAGGTTCGGTCGTAAACGTAGGAGTCACGGCCACTCTGCTATTCTCGCTATCGAACATTTGACAAGAATGCAGCTCTCCTGATGGGATTACAGGTATAATCTCTGGTAAATGCCATGGAGCGTAGTTAGTGCCATTGTCCACACCTGATATGTAGCATCTGTGTTCGGGAACGACAGCAACAGTCGCCAGTTGCTAGCAGCGCCGGTAGGAGTGCAGGAAGAATTGATAGAATTGAATTTACCAAAATCACAGCAAAATGATGACTTGCATGATTTCTACCTTGTTGACTATTATCTGGAGCGCCTGGCAGCAGGGCTGTCTCCTTTTTGTCCGGTAAATTCCTTACAGTACTCGGAGGCCTTAGAATTTTTCCAAACGAGTTGAATTTTCCACACGCGAAAATGATTTTGTTCCTGTCTTTCTTTTTTGTGCACTACGACACTACTTGTTCACTATTTCTTCTTATAATGTAATGATTTTATATCTTTAGTGTACTACGACACTATTTTTTCACACTTTCCGAATATTATAGCAATATTTCTCGATTGTTTATTGAAGCATATATTTTCGCGTTACTTATGGCCCTTCTTTTTATAAACTTCTTTGTGGGATATGTGCTATAGAGCACATTAAACGGTCACAGCACACGAATTTCCGTTCAATTGTTCGCGATGACTGATAGTAGGTTCGGTCGTAAACGTAAGACTCACAGCCCACTGTGTTATTCTCACTGTCGAACATTTGACAAGAATGCAGCTCCACTCAATTGTTCGTGACGCTACTTGTTCACTATTTCTTCTTATAATGTGATGATTTAATTTGTTTTGTGTACTACGACACTATTTTTTCTCACTTTCCCTATATTATAGCAATTTTTCTCGATTGTTTATTGAAGCGTATATTTTCGCGTTACTTATGACCCTAATTTTTATAAACTATTTTGTGGGATATGTGCTACTGAGCCCATCAAACGGTCACCGCACACGAAATTCCATTCAATTGTTCGCGATGACTGATAGTAGGTTCGGTCGTAAACGTAAGACTCACAGTCCACTGTGTTATTCTCACTGTCGAACATTTGACAAGAATTCAGCTCCACTCAATTGTTCGTGACGCTACTTGTTCACTATTTCTTCTTATAATGTGATGATTTTATTTGTTTTGTGTACTACGACACTATTTTTTCTCACTTTCCCTATATTATAGCAATTTTTCTCGATTGTTTATTGAAGCGTATATTTTCGCGTTACTTATGACCCTAATTTTTATAAACTATTTTGTGGGATATGTGCTACTGAGCCCATCAAACGGTCACCGCACACGAAATTCCATTCAATTGTTCGCGATGACTGATAGTAGGTTCGGTCGTAAACGTAAGACTCACAGTCCACTGTGTTATTCTCACTGTCGAACATTTGACAAGAATGCAGCTCCACTCAATTGTTCGTGACGCTACTTGTTCACTATTTCTTCTTATAATGTGATGATTTTATTTGTTTTGTGTACTACGACACTATATTTTCTCACTTTCCGTATATTATAGCAATTTTTCTCGATTGTTTATTGAAGCGTATATTTTCGCGTTACTTATGGGATATGTGCTATGGAGCCCATCAAACGGTCACCGTACACGAAATTCCATTTAATTGTTCGCGATGACTGATAGTAGGTTCGGTCGTAAACGTAGGAGTCACGGCCACTCTGCTATTCTCGCTATCGAACATTTGATGGGATTACAGGTAGAATCTCTGGTAAATGCCATGGAGCGTAGTTAGTGCCATTGTCCACACCTGATATGTAGCATCTCTGTTCGGGAACGACAGCAACTGTCGCCAGTTGCTAGCAGCGCCGGTAGGAGTGCAGGAAGAATTGATAGAATTGAATTTACCAAAATCACAGCAAAATGATGACTTGCATGATTTCTACCTTGTTGACTATTATCTGGAGCGCCTGGCAGCAGGGCTGTCTCCTTTTTGTCCGGTAAATTCCTTACAGTACTCGGAGGCCTTAGAATTTTTCCAAACGAGTTGAATTATCCACACGCGAAAATGATTTTGTTCCTGTCTTTCTTTTTTGTGCACTACGACACTACTTGTTCACTATTTCTTCTTATAATGTAATGATTTTATATCTTTAGTGTACTACGACACTATTTTTTCACACTTTCCGAATATTATAGCAATATTTTTCGATTGTTTATTGAAGCATATATTTTCGCTTTACTTATGGCCCTTCTTTTTATAAACTTCTTTGTGGGATATGTGCTATAGAGCACATTAAACGGTCACAGCACACGAATTTCCATTCAATTGTTCGCGATGACTGATAGTAGGTTCGGTCGTAAACGTAAGACTCACAGCCCGCTGTGTTATTCTCACTGTCGAACATTTGACAAGAATGCAGCTCCACTCAATTGTTCGTGACGCTACTTGTTCACTATTTCTTCTTATAATGTGATGATTTTATTTGTTTTGTGTACTACGACACTATATTTTCTCACTTTCCGTATATTATAGCAATTTTTCTCGATTGTTTATTGAAGCGTATATTTTCGCGTTACTTATGGGATATGTGCTATGGAGCCCATCAAACGGTCACCGTACACGAAATTCCATTTAATTGTTCGCGATGACTGATAGTAGGTTCTGCTATTCTACTCTGCTATTCTCGCTATCGAACATTTGACAAGAATGCAGCTCTCCTGATGGGATTACAGGTAGAATCTCTGGTAAATGCCATGGAGCGTAGTTAGTGCCATTGTCCACACCTGATATGTAGCATCTGTGTTCGGGAACGACAGCAACTGTCGCCAGTTGCTAGCAGCGCCGGTAGGAGTGCAGGAAGAATTGATAGAATTGAATTTACCAAAATCACAGCAAAATGATGACTTGCATGATTTCTACCTTGTTGACTATTATCTGGAGCGCCTGGCAGCAGGGCTGTCTCCTTTTTGTCCGGTAAATTCCTTACAGTACTCGGAGGCCTTAGAATTTTTCCAAACGAGTTGAATTTTCCACACGCGAAAATGATTTTGTTCCTGTCTTTCTTTTTTGTGCACTACGACACTACTTGTTCACTATTTCTTCTTATAATGTAATGATTTTATATCTTTAGTGTACTACGACACTATTTTTTCACACTTTCCGAATATTATAGCAATATTTCTCGATTGTTTATTGAAGCATATATTTTCGCGTTACTTATGGCCCTTCTTTTTATAAACTTCTTTGTGGGATATGTGCTATAGAGCACATTAAACGGTCACAGCACACGAATTTCCATTCAATTGTTCGCGATGACTGATAGTAGGTTCGGTCGTAAACGTAAGACTCACAGCCCACTGTGTTATTCTCACTGTCGAACATTTGACAAGAATGCAGCTCCACTCAATTGTTCGTGACGCTACTTGTTCACTATTTCTTCTTATAATGTGATGATTTAATTTGTTTTGTGTACTACGACACTATTTTTTCTCACTTTCCCTATATTATAGCAATTTTTCTCGATTGTTTATTGAAGCGTATCTTTTCGCGTTACTTATGACCCTAATTTTTATAAACTATTTTGTGGGATATGTGCTACTGAGCCCATCAAACGGTCACCGCACACGAAATTCCATTCAATTGTTCGCGATGACTGATAGTAGGTTCGGTCGTAAACGTAAGACTCACAGTCCACTGTGTTATTCTCACTGTCGAACATTTGACAAGAATGCAGCTCCACTCAATTGTTCGTGACGCTACTTGTTCACTATTTCTTCTTATAATGTGATGATTTAATTTGTTTTGTGTACTACGACACTATTTTTTCTCACTTTCCCTATATTATAGCAATTTTTCTCGATTGTTTATTGAAGCGTATATTTTCGCGTTACTTATGACCCTAATTTTTATAAACTATTTTGTGGGATATGTGCTACTGAGCCCATCAAACGGTCACCGCACACGAAATTCCATTCAATTGTTCGCGATGACTGATAGTAGGTTCGGTCGTAAACGTAAGACTCACAGTCCACTGTGTTATTCTCACTGTCGAACATTTGACAAGAATGCAGCTCCACTCAATTGTTCGTGACGCTACTTGTTCACTATTTCTTCTTATAATGTGATGATTTTATTTGTTTTGTGTACTACCACACTATATTTTCTCACTTTCCGTATATTATAGCAATTTTTCTCGATTGTTTATTGAAGCGTATATTTTCGCGTTACTTATGGGATATGTGCTATGGAGCCCATCAAACGGTCACCGTACACGAAATTCCATTTAATTGTTCGCGATGACTGATAGTAGGTTCGGTCGTAAACGTAGGAGTCACGGCCACTCTGCTATTCTCGCTATCGAACATTTGACAAGAATGCAGCTCTCCTGATGGGATTACAGGTAGAATCTCTGGTAAATGCCATGGAGCGTAGTTAGTGCCATTGTCCACACCTGATATGTAGCATCTGTGTTCGGGAACGACAGCAACTGTCGCCAGTTGCTAGCAGCGCCGATAGGAGTGCAGGAAGAATTGATAGAATTGAATTTACCAAAATCACAGCAAAATGATGACTTGCATGATTTCTACCTTGTTGACTATTATCTGGAGCGCCTGGCAGCAGGGCCGTCTCCTTTTTGTCCGCAAATTCCTTACAGTTACTCGGAGGCCTTAGAATTTTTCCAAACGAGTTGAATTTTCCACACGCGAAAATGATTTTGTTCCTGTCTTTCTTTTTTGTGCACTACGACACTACTTGTTCACTATTTCTTCTTATAATGTAATGATTTTATATCTTTAGTGTACTACGACACTATTTTTTCATACTTTCCGAATATTATAGCAATATTTCTCGATTGTTTATTGAAGCATATATTTTCGCGTTACTTATGGCCCTTCTTTTTATAAACTTCTTTGTGGGATATGTGCTATAGAGCACATTAAACGGTCACAGCACACGAATTTCCATTCAATTGTTCGCGATGACTGATAGTAGGTTCGGTCGTAAACGTAAGACTCACAGCCCACTGTGTTATTCTCACTGTCGAACATTTGACAAGAATGCAGCTCCACTCAATTGTTCGTGACGCTACTTGTTCACTATTTCTTCTTATAATGTGATGATTTAATTTGTTTTGTGTACTACGACACTATTTTTTCTCACTTTCCCTATATTATAGCAATTTTTCTCGATTGTTTATTGAAGCGTATCTTTTCGCGTTACTTATGACCCTAATTTTTATAAACTATTTTGTGGGATATGTGCTACTGAGCCCATCAAACGGTCACCGCACACGAAATTCCATTCAATTGTTCGCGATGACTGATAGTAGGTTCGGTCGTAAACGTAAGACTCACAGTCCACTGTGTTATTCTCACTGTCGAACATTTGACAAGAATGCAGCTCCACTCAATTGTTCGTGACGCTACTTGTTCACTATTTCTTCTTATAATGTGATGATTTTATTTGTTTTGTGTACTACGACACTATATTTTCTCACTTTCCGTATATTATAGCAATTTTTCTCGATTGTTTATTGAAGCGTATATTTTCGCGTTACTTATGGGATATGTGCTATGGAGCCCATCAAACGGTCACCGTACACGAAATTCCATTTAATTGTTCGCGATGACTGATAGTAGGTTCGGTCGTAAACGTAGGAGTCACGGCCACTCTGCTATTCTCGCTATCGAACATTTGACAAGAATGCAGCTCTCCTGATGGGATTACAGGTAGAATCTCTGGTAAATGCCATGGAGCGTAGTTAGTGCCATTGTCCACACCTGATATGTAGCATCTCTGTTCGGGAACGACAGCAACTGTCGCCAGTTGCTAGCAGCGCCGGTAGGAGTGCAGGAAGAATTGATAGAATTGAATTTACCAAAATCACAGCAAAATGATGACTTGCATGATTTCTACCTTGTTGACTATTATCTGGAGCGCCTGGCAGCAGGGCTATCTCCTTTTTGTCCGGTAAATTCCTTACAGTACTCGGAGGCCTTAGAATTTTTCCAAACGAGTTGAATTATCCACACGCGAAAATGATTTTGTTCCTGTCTTTCTTTTTTGTGCACTACGACACTACTTGTTCACTATTTCTTCTTATAATGTAATGATTTTATATCTTTAGTGTACTACGACACTATTTTTTCACACTTTCCGAATATTATAGCAATATTTTTCGATTGTTTATTGAAGCATATATTTTCGCTTTACTTATGGCCCTTCTTTTTATAAACTTCTTTGTGGGATATGTGCTATAGAGCACATTAAACGGTCACAGCACACGAATTTCCATTCAATTGTTCGCGATGACTGATAGTAGGTTCGGTCGTAAACGTAAGACTCACAGCCCACTGTGTTATTCTCACTGTCGAACATTTGACAAGAATGCAGCTCCACTCAATTGTTCGTGACGCTACTTGTTCACTATTTCTTCTTATAATGTGATGATTTTATTTGTTTTGTGTACTACGACACTATATTTTCTCACTTTCCGTATATTATAGCAATTTTTCTCGATTGTTTATTGAAGCGTATATTTTCGCGTTACTTATGGGATATGTGCTATGGAGCCCATCAAACGGTCACCGTACACGAAATTCCATTTAATTGTTCGCGATGACTGATAGTAGGTTCTGCTATTCTACTCTGCTATTCTCGCTATCGAACATTTGACAAGAATGCAGCTCTCCTGATGGGATTACAGGTAGAATCTCTGGTAAATGCCATGGAGCGTAGTTAGTGCCATTGTCCACACCTGATATGTAGCATCTGTGTTCGGGAACGACAGCAACTGTCGCCAGTTGCTAGCAGCGCCGATAGGAGTGCAGGAAGAATTGATAGAATTGAATTTACCAAAATCACAGCAAAATGATGACTTGCATGATTTCTACCTTGTTGACTATTATCTGGAGCGCCTGGCAGCAGGGCCGTCTCCTTTTTGTCCGCAAATTTCTTACAGTTACTCGGAGGCCTTAGAATTTTTCCAAACGAGTTGAATTTTAAACACGCGAAAATGATTTTGTTCCTGTCTTTCTTTTTTGTGCACTACGACACTACTTGTTCACTATTTCTTCTTATAATGTAATGATTTTATATCTTTAGTGTACTACGACACTATTTTTTCACACTTTCCGAATATTATAGCAATATTTCTCGATTGTTTATTGAAGCATATATTTTCGCGTTACTTATGGCCCTTCTTTTTATAAACTTCTTTGTGGGATATGTGCTATGGAGCCCATCCAAAGGTCACTGCATCCGAAATTCCATTCAGCTGTTCGCGATGACTGATAGTAGGTTCGGTCGTAAACGTATGAGTCACATACCACTCTGTTATTCTATCTGTCTAACATTTGGCAAGAATGCAGCTCTTCAGATGGGATTACAGGTAGAATCTCTGGTAAATCCCATGGAGCGTAGTTAGTACCATTGTCCACACCTAAAATGTAGCATCTGTGTTCGGGAACGACATCAACTGTCGCCAGTGACAGCGTATGCAAACCTGCTAGCAGAGCTGATAGGATGTGCAGGAAGAATTGGTAGAATTGAATTTTCCACACGCGAAAATGATTTTGTTCCTGTCTTTCTTTTTTGTGCACTACGACACTACTTGTTCACTATTTCTTCTTATAATGTAATGATTTTATATCTTTAGTGTACTACGACACTATTTTTTCACACTTTCCGAATATTCAGTTTGCCCGGAGCTTTAATGCAAAGCGCATCGATCTGTGAACTTACTAGTACAGCTATCATATTTAATATTAAATATCTTTATTAAAAACATTCAAAATTCGTAAACGCGCGAGATCACCAAATACCGAGGACAACCTACTGTCCTCGGATAAAAAACTTAAGTCCGTACCCAAAATGGTGCTAACTAAAAAGAACTCCAATTATTGGAGCCCCTTACAGTGTTTGCCAGATAGTGATCATGAAAGTGATGATATGGACGACCATGTGTTGCCAAACAAAATCACTAAAGTAAATGTTCCCCCAATCAAACTTTTGCAAAAACCTGATGATTTTGTGCACGACCTGATGGAAAACCTAAAAGTGTCTGATTATTCCATTAAACGAATGTCGATCGGAATTAAAATTAATTGCGAAAGTATAGATTCATATACTTCTGTGCTCAATAAATTAAAATTAGAAAATTGCCAATTTTTTACCCATGACAATAAAAGCGACAAAGCTTTCAAAATAGTTTTGTTTGGCCTTGGTGCATACGAAGTAAATAAATTAAAAAGTGAACTACTAAGACTTGGGCTTAAATGTTTGGAAGTAAAAATGGTTACAAAAAAATTTCAATATTACACCGATACGTTTTACATAGTTTCACTTGAAAATGGCTCTATAAAACTTAATGAGTTAAAAAAGAATATTCGTTCCATCTTTCACACTCAAATTAACTGGAGCTATAAGCGTAAACAAAACAACAGATTGACCCAGTGTCGTAACTGCCAAATGTTTGGCCACGGTGAAAGAAATTACAATGTTAAGACATATTGTTCAATCTGCGCAGGTCATCACAAGACTGTTGACTGTAATAACTCTGATATGCACAAGTGCGCTAATTGCAAGGGAAATCACAAGTCTACAGACAGCGCATGCGTCAGCCGAAATAAATATATTGAAATGAAACAAAAAATAGTAAGTAAAATCAATCGCCCTCGCTCAATGCCGATGCCGAGCTCTAATAACAATAACAATAACAACAACAACCGTATTTCGTTGCTGTCTATGAACGATTTTCCTGCGCTACCAACACGCACCGGAACGAAACATTCAGATAGAGAAGCAAGAAATACCAGCAACTCTACAACGAAAACTTGGGAGAGAGAGTATGCTTCAGCTGCTGCAACAACCTGCACAAACACCATCAAAGCCGCAGCAACCAGCAACAGTGGAGAGTTGTTCTCCATAGACGAAATGAATTCGCTTGTATTGGAGATGGTCACCAAGCTTAGTACATGTAAAACTAGAGTAGAACAATTTTATGCTATAGCACAATTAGCGACTAAGTTTTTGTATAATAATGCTAAGTAATTTTAATAATAACAATATAAACATTGTAACATGGAATGCCAGAGGCATTCATAAAAAATATATTGAATTCTTAAGCTTTTTAACTAATAATAAAGTTGATATCGCATTAGTCAGTGAAACGTGGCTTACATCTAAAGATCGAATTTCTAATTCGTCTTATAAATGCTATAGGGTAGATAGGAAAAATAAAAGAGGTGGAGGTGTTGCTATTTTGATTAGGAGATCATTGCAACATGAGCTTTTGCCTTGCATACAAACTAATTATGTAGAGAACATAGGAGTTGAAATAACATTAAGTAACTTAAGAAAAGTTAGGATATATTGTGTTTATTTCCCAGGGAAAATTACAAGAGGCTTATCACCAGTTGAAAAAAGGCAACGATTTAAAAATGACCTGAGAAAAATGTTTAGCATTAATTGTGCCTTCTTAATAGGAGGTGATTTTAATTGCAGACACAGGGATTGGGGTTGCATTAGAGCTAATTCTTGGGGAAATGTCTTGTCCGAACTTTCTGTTATGTTGCCAATGTCCATTATGTATCCGCCCAGTCCGACATATGTTCCAGCGAGTTCTCGTGGTAGTTCCTCCGTCATCGATTTATTTGTATCTAATGTGTCAAGTCTTATATCCCAGCCTATTGCTGTTAACGAGCTTAGCTCTGACCACAATCCTGTCTTTTGTAATATTCTCCGGTCGGGTGTCGAAAAAGTGCAATATTATCAAGACTTGAAAAATGCTAACTGGTCGAGTTATCGAACCGAAGTAATGAGAAACCTTAGAACAATTCCCACAGTTATAGAAAATATCTCAAGTAACCACGATGTTGACGACCTAATTCATACATTTTCTGAGCATATTGTTAATTCAGCTAATAATTGTATTCCCAAAGTTCCGATAAAATCTAAATGTATAAAATTACCAACTCACATCTTAGAACTTATCAGAATAAGGAATATGCACAGAAGAAACTGGCAGAGATACCGACAACCTATTTTCCGAATACAAATGTCAAAAACTAACAAATTATTAAATAAAAGTATTCAAGCTTTTCGAAACGCAGAATGGAACAATAAATTACGTTCACTAGATAAGTCTGCAAAGCCCTTTTGGAACATTGTTAAAATTGTTAAAAATAAAAACAGACAAATACCTTGTCTCAAAAATGGTTTGACTACCTTGTATACAGACAGTGAGAAAGCGGAATCACTTGCCTCAAATTTCTCAGAAAATCATGCAGTGTCGCAACATTTAGGAGATGCAAGCACTGAAACACTTGTCCAAAATGCTATACAGGCTTTTAGTGCAAATAATCCTGAAACTCCCTCGGAAGAATTTGTATCGGAAACAGATATAAAATACCATGTAGATAACTTGCAGATTAAAAAAACAGGTGGATTGGATAATATCAAAAATATATATATTAAAAAATTACCTAAGGAGGGAATCAAAGTTTTGACGTTTATTATAAATGTCTGCCTTAAAACGCAGTACTTTCCTGATGGATGGAAACTGGCAAAGGTAGTCCCAATACAAAAAGCGGGAAAGCCTCTTGATAAACCTCAAAGCTACAGACCTATAAGTTTACTTAGTTGTGTTAGTAAAATTTACGAAAAAATCCTAAAAGAAAAAATGATAAAGATTATCGAGGATCATAAACTGTATCCCGATGAACAGTTTGGTTTTAGGCGTGGTCATGGTACCTCCCACCAAGTTTTAAGATTGTGCAATATTGTAAAAACTAACCGTGCAATAGGAAGATCAACTGGTATGATCCTACTAGATATTGAAAAAGCTTTTGATTCTGTGTGGCACAATGGACTTATATACAAAATGATAAACCTAAATTTCCCTTCGTTCCTCTGTAAAATCATCCAAAGTTTCGTATCAAATCGTCGTTTTATTGTGCATGTGAATGGTAGTGTATCAAATGTAATAAACTTTTACGCTGGTGTGCCCCAGGGCTCAGTTCTTGGGCCAGTTCTTTACAATCTGTACACTTCCGACTTTCCTCAGCTCTTTCAATGTGAAGCAGCAATATATGCCGATGACACGGCTATAATTTCATCGCATGAGTTCAGTCTAAATATCGAGACGAATCTTAAAAATGCGATCGAAGTACTGCAAAACTACTACACAAAGTGGAAAATAAAACTGAATGCTGAAAAAACACAAGCTATCTTTTTCACTCGAAAAAGAAGTTCTTGTTTTCTTCCAGCAAACCAATTGCTTGTCAATGGGTATTCAATTGCGTGGAAGCCTTCTGTAAAATACTTGGGTGTACATCTTGATTCAAAACTGACGTTTAAAGAACACACTACGCAAACACTTAACAAAATAAATATTGGCATAAAAATATTGTATCCATTTATAAATAGGAAATCATTACTTTCAAATGAAAACAAAATATTAATTCATAAAACAATTTTTCAAGCCATCTTATTGTACGGCTGCCCGGTTTGGGGACATTGTGCCGAATGTCACATTAAAAAGTTGCAAATCGCACAGAACAAATTATTAAAAATGATGCTTAGTCTCCCATGGCATCACTCTACGCTAGATGTACACGCAAGAGCAAATGTTGAAATGATCTCCTTCAGAATTCGCAAACTAATCGACAAATTTAAGACCAGATGTGATATCCCTGAAAATCCTCTTATCAATCAATTAAATATTGAATATCATACACTTCACTGATATTAACTAACGCAATATTCAGCTTTTTGTTAATTTATTTGTATGTTATCTTTCTATCTATTGTTAATTCATCTTTGTTTATCTGTTAATTTATATCTATGTTTGTTCGTATATATATAATATATACATATATATTTTTGGTTGTGAAACTGTTAATACCTTATTTTATTTATTTATTTATTTATTAGATTACCTATTTATTCCTTCACACATTCATTTATATTTTATTTATCTTATTATTTATATACATGCATACATATATTTATTTATTTATTTATTTATTTATTTTATTTTATTTATTTATTTTTTTTTTTTTTTTTTTTTTTTTTTTTTTTTTTTTTTTTTTTTTTTTTTTTTTTTTTATTAAATTTGAGGTTTTTAGTCGTTGTTTTCCTCAAAACAAACATTTTTCTTTTCTAATTCTATTTATTTATTTTGTTCTCTAATAAACATTTTTCCAGTAGAAAGACATGAATTTGTCATATCTCTGTATTTAAATTATGTAAATTGTGCTATAACAAATTGTAAATTATAAACGAAATAAAACTTACTTACTTACTTACTTTCCGAATATTATAGCAATATTTCTCGATTGTTTATTGAAGCGTATATTTTCACGTTACTTATGGCCCTTCGTTTTATAAACTTCTTTGTGGGATATGTGCTATAGAGCACATCAAACGGTTACCGCACACGAATTTCCATTCAATTGTTCGCGATGACTGATAGTAGGTTCGGTCGTAAACGTTAGACTCACAGCCCACTGTGTTATTCTCACTGTCGAACATGACAAGAATGCAGCTCCACTCAATTGTTCGCGACGCTACTTGTTCACTATTTCTTCTTATAATGTGATGATTTTATTTGTTTTGTGTACTACGACACTATTTTTTCTCACTTTCCCTATATTATAGCAATTTTTCTCGATTGTTTATTGAAGCGTATATTTTCGCGTTACTTATGACCCCACTTTTTATAAACTATTTTGTGGGATATGTGCTACAGAGCCCATCAAACGGTCACCGCACACGAAATTCCATTCAATTGTTCGCGATGACTGATAGTAGGTTCGGTCGTAAACGTAGGGTCACGGCCACTCTGTTATTCTCGCTATCGAACATTTGACAAGAATTCAGCTCTCCTGATGGGATTACAGGTAGAATCTCTGGTGAATTCAATGGAGCGTAGTTTGTACCAGTGTCCACACCTGAGATGTAGCATCTGTATTCAGGAACGACAGCAACTGTCGCCAGTTGCTAGCAGCGCCGATAGGAGTGCAGGAAGAATTGATAGAATTGAAATTACCAAAATCACAGCAAAATTATGACTTGCATGATTTCTACCTTGTTGACTTTTATCTGGAGCGGCTGGGTGCAGGGCTATCTATTTTTTGTCCGTAAATTCCTTCCAGTTACTCGAAGGCTTTACAATTTTTCCAGACGAGGTGAATTTTTCACACGCGAAGATGAATTTGTTGATGTCTTTCTATTTCGTGCACTACGATCCTTGTTCACTATTTCTTGTTATGATGTGATGATTTTATTTCTTTAGTGTACTACGACACTATTTTTTTTCACTTACCATATATTATAGCAATTTTTCTCGATTGTTTATTGAAGCGTATATTTTCGCGTTACTTATGACACTAATTTCTATAAACTACTTTGTGGGATATGTGCTACAGAGCCCATCAAACGGTCACCGCACACGAAATTCCATTCAATTGTTCGCGATGACTGATAGTAGGTTCGGTCGTAAACGTAAGACTCACAGCCCACTGTGTTATTCTCACTGTCGAACATTTGACAAGAATGCAGCTCCACTCAATTGTTCGCGACGCTACTTGTTCGCTATTTCTTCTTATGATGTGATGATTTTACTTAGCAGCAGTGCTGATTCTTTTTTGTCCGTAAATTCCTCACAGTTGCTCGGGGGCCTATATTTTCACGTTACTTATGACACTACGTTCTATATACACTGAGCAAATAAGCTTTAGCTCGGTATTAGCGACTGATTTTACTTGGCTCGGTATTAGTGATTGATTTAACTTAACTTGGGTCTAGAAGGGGCTTGATAAGGATTGTTGAACAGGTAACCAAATTAGGGTTGCCGTTGGAAATCGAAATTGTTCTGCGGATACGCTTGTGGGATATGTGCTATGGAGCTCATCCAAAGGTCACTGCATCCGAAATTCCATTCAGTTGTACGCGATGGCTGATAGTAGGTTCGGTCGTAAACGTATGAGTCACATACCACTCTGTCATTCTCCCTGTCGAACATTTGACGAGAATGTAGCTCTTCAGATGGGATTACAGGTAGATTCTCTGGTAAATCCCTTGGAGCGTAGTTAGTACCATTGTCCACACCTAAAATGTAGCATCAGTGTTCGGGAACGACAGCAACTGTCGCCAGTGACAGCGTATGCAAACCTGCTAGCAGAGCTGATAGGATGTGCAGGAAGAATTGGTAGAATTGAATTTACCAAAATCACAGCAAAATTATGACTTGCATGACTTCATCCTTGTTGACTATTATCTGGAGCGCCTGGCAGCAGGGCTGTCTTCTTTTTGTCCGCAAATTCCTTACAGTTACTCGGAGGCCTTAGACTTTTTCTAAACGAGTTAAATTTTCCACACGCGAAAATGATTTTGTTCCTGTCTTTCTTTTTCGTGCACTACGACACTACTTGTTCACTATTTCTTCTTATAATGTGATGATTTTATTTCTTTACTGTACTACGACACTATTTTTTTCACTTACCATATATTATAGCAATTTTTCTCGATTGTTTATTGAAGCGCATATTTTCGCGTTACTTATGACACTACTATCGATAATCACTGAACAATTAAGCTTTAGCTCGGTATTAGCGATTGATTTTACTTTGCAGCAGTGCTGATTCTTTTTTGTCCGTAAATTCCTCACAGTTGCTCGGGGGCCTATATTTTCACGTTACTTATGACACTACGTTCTATATACACTGAACAATTAAGCTTTAGCTCGGTATTAGCGACTGATTTTACTTGGCTCGGTATTAGTGATTGATTTAACTTAACTTGGGTCTAGAAGGGGCTTGATAAGGATTGTTCAACAGGTAACCAAATTAGGGTTGCCGTTGGAAATCGAAATTGTTCTGCGGATACGCTTGCGGGATATGTGCTATGGAGCCCATCCAAAGGTCACTGCGTCCGAAATTCCATTCAGTTGTTCGCGATGACTGATAGTAGGTTCGGTCGTAAACGTATGAGTCACATACCACTCTGTCATTCTCCCTGTCGAACATTTGACAAGAATGTAGCTCTTCAGATGGGATTACAGGTAGAATCTCTGGTAAATCCCATGGAGCGTAGTTAGTACCATTGTCCACACCTAAAATGTAGCATCTGTGTTCGGGAACGACAGCAACTGTCGCCAGTGACAGCGTATGCAAACCTGCTAGCAGAGCTGATGGGATGTGCAGGAAGAATTGGTAGAATTGAATTTACCAAAATCACAGCAAAATTATGACTTGCATGACTATGCCTGACTTGCATATAGAAGCGTATATTTTCGCTTTACTTATGACACTACTTTCTATAAACTACTTTGTGGGATATGTGCTATTGAGCCCATGCTATTGAGCCCATCAAACGGTCGCCGCACACGAAATTCCATTCAATTGTTCGCGATGACTGATAGTATGTTCGGTCGTAAATGTAGGAGTCACATGCCACTGTGTTATTCTCACTGTCGAACATTTGACAAGAATGCAGCTCTCCACGTGTGTTCAGCGGGATTGCAGGTACAATCTCTGGTGAATCCCATGGAGCGTTGTTTGTACCATTGTCCACACCTGATATGTAGCATCTGTGTTCGGGAACGACGGCAACTGTCACCAGTGACAGCATATGAAAACCTGCAAGCAGAGCTGATAGATGTGCGGAAAGAATTGGTAGATTTAAATTTACCAAAATCACTGCAATATGATGACTTGCAAGGCTTTTTCCTTGTTGACTATTATCTGGAGCGGCTGGAAGTAGCACTGTCTCCTTTTTCTCCTTAAATTCCTTACTCGTTACTCGGGGGCCTTAGAATTTCTCCAGAGGAGTTGAATTTTCCACACGCGAAGACGATTTTGTTTTTGTCTTTTTTTGTCGTGCGACGCTACTACGCTATTTGTTCACTATTTTTTCTGATACAGTGATGATTTTGTTTCTTTAGTGTACTACGATACTATTTTTCCCCACTTTCCGATTAGCAATATTTCTCGATTGTTTATTAAAGCGTATATTTTTTACGTTACTTATGACACTACGTTCTATAAATACTGAACAAATAAGGTTTAGGCCGGTATTAGCGATTTATTTTACTTAGCTGGGTATTAGTGATTTATTTTACTTAACCCGAGTCTGGGAGGGGCTTGATAAGGATTGTTGTACCAAATTGCGGTTGCCGTTGGATATCAAAATTGTTCTGCGGATACGCTTTTGGGATATGTGCTGTGGAACCCATCAAACCGTCACCGCATACGAAATTCCATTCAATTGTTCGCGATGACTGATAGTAGGTTTGGTCGTAAACGTAACACTCACAGCCCACTGAGTTATTCTCGCTGTCGACGATTTGACAAGAATGCAGCTTTCCAAATAGTTTCAGCGGGATTGCAGGTAGAATCTCTAGTGAATCCCATGGAGCGTAGTTTGTACTATGTCCACATCTGAAGAATTGCTAGAACTGAATTCGCCAAAATCACAGCAAAATTATGACTTGCATGATTGGCAGCAGGGCTGTCTCCGTTTTGTCCGTAAATTTCTTCCACTTAGTCGAGGTTTGCAATCTCTCCAGACTAGTTGAATTTTCCCCACGCGAAGATGATTTTGTTTTTGTCTTTCTTTTTTGTGCACTACGACACTACTCTTTTACTATTTCTTCTGATACTGTGATGATTTTGTTTCTTTAGTGTACTGCGATACCATTTTTCCTCTTTTTCCGTATATTATAGGCATATTTCACGATTGTTTATTGCAGCGTATATTTTCGCGTCACTTATGACACTACTTTCTACAAGCACTGAACAATTAAACTTTAGATCGGTATTAGCGATTTATTTTACTTAGCTGGGTATTAGTGATTTATTTTACTTAACCCGAGTCTGGGAGGGGCTTGATAAGGATTGTTGTACCAAATTGCGGTTGCCGTTGGAAATCAAAATTGTTCTGCGGATACGCTTTTGGGATATGTGCTATGGAGCCCATCCAACGATCAGAGCACACGATATTCCATTCAATTGTTCACGATGACTGATAGTAGGTTCGCTGTATTGGAACCTTTACAAAATATGTAGGCACTGCCCTCCTTTATAAGTCTGTCATATAAGATTTTTTGCCACGCCTACTTTTTGTGGGCTTTTTTTACTAAAATGCTATTTTCAGCGAACATTTTCATAGAAACTGAAAAAAAATGTTTAACAAGATATTTAGAAAATATATCGCCCATAAAAAGTTTTTGGCCACGCCCACTTTTTGGAGGCGTTTTTTCAAAAAAACAATTTTTTTTTATAAATTTCATAGAATGAAATGATATCCATCACCTTGTTAATTCTTTTTTTTTGGGGCATATAGGGATATGCATAGGGTATCGTACTGTTCTCCCCAAGCGGACTGTAGCCTTTCCTTATGTTTTTTATTTGTAAATATTAGACGTGGGCTTCTTCCAGAATGTATCAATGCGAGGCTTAGAATTTCTAGTGTTGATTTGATTCTTTGCATCTTCCCAGCTGTAAAGAAAAACACAAAATACATAAAAATATGTATTCCGAGTAACTGTTACCATTACCGTTTTTCTCCATCTTTAACTAAATGAAGAACGGCGTCATTTCCCAGCTCAACAAGAGCAGCTCGTTTTTAAGGGACTATTTTTTTACCTGCTAGTTTCCACGTATGTTGCTGCTTATGGTAGCCTTCTAGCGACAAATTGCTATCCTTTCGCTTTATTGTTATTGTCAGCTCAATTGGTAACTGCTCCTTGGCAGATTCGACTTTATATATGTATATATAAAAAAATATATAAACAAATTTTACTTGAATGTGTTACATTTGAAAGATCAGCGATAAGAAATAAACTTGTAGAAACTGTCTTTTCAATATTCACTACTTTTGCAGTGATCGTCGTAGCACGTTTGAGCTGATTTTGGTTTGTGATGGTATTCATAACCCCAGTTGTTCCCGATTTAATAGAATTTAACCGCGTCACAACTTTGGATTTTGTCAAGTTAGTATTTCCAGTTGGCTGGTTTTTATTTGTATTACAGGTGGGCTTCTTTTAAAATGTATCAACGCGAGGCTTAGCTGTTCTAGTTTATATTTCATTCTTTGGATATTTCAAGCTGTAAAAAGAATCACATATTACAAATATTCCTAGTAACTGTTTTTAAAGCGCCATTAAATAAATTAAATACTTCGAAGCAAATATTGAAATTATCGGGATAGTAAAACAGTTTAATTTTGTACGTATGCACTTACAAGACATTAATGTTGTTTAAAAATTGCGCCTATTAAAGCAGTGCTTCTGAAACTGTGCCATTGAAGCGCTGAATCTTAAGTTCTGTTCACATTTATTTCCTTTTACATGAACAATGCAATGTTATGTAGTATTGCGGTTGAAAATCATACCGCTTAAAAGCTGATCGTATTCCTCAAGTAACTGCAATGATTAATGAAGATGTTTGTTAAGTGTCGTCACGTAGATAAATGCAAACATTTCTGATGTAAAGTTGATTGTGGTTGAAAGGTGGACGCATTCAGTAATGGATTTGCTTATTGAAACTCGGGCTTTGATTGATTTAAATAACTGACATCGACAAATTTGTCAGTAAAATCATTAAAATTTTCTGTATTGTTTATGCTGTTATAACACTCAATTTTTTTGGTATATCTTTTATTTCTGTGATTTGCTGTATTGGAATAACAACGTGACACAATTTATTATCCGAACAAGAAAAAGCCATTTCGATGATTGTGAAACTGACGACAAATTAACGAGTCAATATAAAATGGAATTGAAGATATACATATAAGATGTAGCAAAATGATAAACCACTTAGTCAATATGATTTTGACATTGCACACCGAAGAAATCAGCGAAAATAAAAAATATTGATATATAATTAACCCAAGCGAACACATAGAGAACGGACGATACACCGCTAAACATTCCTGATGTACCTACTATATCCCTTAAGTTTCAATCAATGACATTAAAAGAAAGGTGTGCATCGGAACTTAGGACCTTTTCATTACTTCTTTTACGTCCTAAGCTTTACGTGCGCCTTGGCATTTGACTCAATCCAGCTGTTTGCAAGAGTTTTTTTTTCCAAATATATTGGTTTATTCATTCCTTACGATTCTACTGGAAACATTTATTTATCAAAGCGATGCTGCAAGGCTGGATTGGGTTTTTAAGCATAGTCGTAAAAATAAAAAAAGCAGAGTTAAACAGAATTTAAAACAGCAACATACAACGATTAACAGCGAAACATAAATTATAAGACAAAATACTCTCAAAGTGTTAGAAGGAGCAGTATTCACGGCACAGAAAGGTAGATATTTTACGAAAAACTGTTTTCTTTAGTATTTTCATTTCCATTTCCGTCTCCAAACTAATTCTAGCTGTATCGTCTGCACCTTACACCAATGATTATGCAAATCAGAACTATATTTCTTATTTGCAGCTATATTAAAATTTAATTTTTAAACATTCTTAGCAATATAGGGCACTACTTGACAACGTCAGTGTCAACTGGGAAACCGAAAAAACTGAAGTGACTAAATTGGTATGAAAAAAAAACGAACTTTGTGTGGCGGAAAAATTATTTTCATCTAGAATTACATACTAAAAAGCATTCCAAAATAATTCTCATTATTTTGTACACTCTATCATTTTTACTATATTTAAACACATAAAAAACAATCTGCTGCCATATAAAGTTTTCCCGGGTTTAGCCGAAAGAGAAAGCGAATTGCCATATTGGAATACAAAGAGTGTAACGAATAAATGAAACAAACCCATTCCGATCTTTAAGTAACCTTCCTTCAGTGAAGCCGTGAAGGCAACTTTATGAGAAGGATGTTTCTTCCCTTGATAACGTGTACGCACCACAACACTCGTGAAAATATGTGGAAAATAAACACATTTGAACTGAGCCATCGCAATTTTCTTTTCGTTAGTTTAAATTACATTAGACAATTTTAATTTCTTAAGGAAGACCATGCTCCAAGATACTATGCCAACAAAAGAGGATACAATACTTTTCGAGGCGAGAAAATTTCAAGATGCAACTTTATAGATCTCCACGATTATTTCAAGTTAACAGGTTAACATGTAACAACAGTCTCGTTTTCGCCTAGTTGAGGAGATGTCGAGGATTGAAAATCAAATTTTTAGTACAATAAAACGAGGCTGTTCTTATATCTTAACTTGTGATTATTTCATCAATATCTAAAAAATTGCATTTTCAAATCTTGTCGCCTCGGAAACTATAGTACCGTAATCAAATTTTTCTTCTATTCCAGTAATTTTGATTATAGCCCTCGGAATGACCAATAGAACCATTTTCCTCTCAGATCATACCACTATTAATGTAATCAATAAAAAAAACGAGGATTTCAGACGTCTACACTTTTGATGACAAATCTGCCTTCAATATAAACCACTTATTCTACAATAAGCCAACAGACATACTTTTGTGAGAGCCGCGAAAAATTACCAACTACAGAAATCTATTTAAGACCAAGAAAACTCACCATAAAAGAAATTTGTTTGCGACTGCGCAATTTGCTCATTCTTCTCGCTTGATTCGTTCTGTGGCAACTAACGCTGTTAATTTGGATATTGACCTACGCGATAAATTGCTATCCTCACGCTTTATTGTTGTTGTCTGCTGCATTGGTAACTGCTCCTTGGACGATTCGTCTGTATATGTATCTTGATATACATATATATACAAAAATATATAAACAAATTTTTACACTTACACGTGTTACATTTTAAAGATCAGCGATAAGAAATAAGCTTACATGGAACTGTAGAAACTTTCATTTCAATATTCATAACTTTTGCAGTGATCGTCGTAGTACGTTTGAGCTGATTTTGGTTTATGATAGCGACATTATTTAATCCCGTTGTTTCCAATTTAATAGAATTTGACCGCGACACCACTTTAACTTTTTCCAAGTTAGTATGTCCGTTTGTCTAGTTTTTTATTTGTATTTGAGGTTGGCTGCTTCCAGAATGTAACTACGCCAGGCTTAGCTGTTCTAGTTTTTATTTAATTCTTTGAATCTTTCAAGCTGTAAAAAAAATTACAAATTACTTAAAAATATTCCTAGTAACTGATTCAAAACGCCATTACCCTTTTTCACCATAGTTAACTAAACGAATAATGGCGCGATTTCCCAGCTCACCAAGAGCAACTCGTTTTTTTCTACAGGACCATTTTGAATACCGATTCTGTTTACCTGCTGCATTTTGTTTACTTCGTTCTAAACACACAAAAATCATTTTAATATCAATAGGCACGTTCTAGATTCAATATATAGTTTTAAACAAATTGATAGCTTTAAAACTTAATTGTATAGTTGCCATTTTCTTTCGTTTTTATGATAAACACAATATAAACGAAATAAATAGATCAATGCGACACACGGTGCTGTTTTTTTAACTTTTATTTTGTATGCATGAAAAGTTCACTCAAATAATAATAGATATTAATTCTGCAGATTACACCTCACAAATTGGGTGTGTAAAATAAAAATACTAAATATGCGGTAAATATGCATTTATAAAAACATACTTACCACACAACTAATAACATAATAAAATATTATAATATTTATAATAAAGCTAGGTTTTAAGAAATTTATTCTAATTTTTAATGAAAAATAATCAAAATAATATTGATTAACGTGACTAATATATAATATGTAAGTTGGTCATACATTTTCGGTTGACAATAAATTTAAGTATGACTATACAAACACGGATTTCGTAGGTTATGTATGGTTATATTGAAGCAGTTAAGTACTTCTACACATTTGAACACTGGTTTAAAACGCTTTTTAATATAACGAAATCCAAAAATAAAAAACAATATTTGCAAGCACTTACTAGTAGCAGTAGTACTTAATTGTTGTAACATTATAACTTGAGAAATAAATTTGTCTGTTAAAAAGAGGTAGTTGCACTCAACTACCAAGCATTTTCGATAGAAAAATGTAACCACAATATATCTATGCAGTGAATTCCAGCTACCTTCTGTTCTCCTTCTTCTGGTTATCACTTACTATAAATTTTAAAATCAAGCATATTAACGTATAAAAAAATTTCCAGAGCCGCCTAAGAAAAGAAACAGCTAAGAAAATTGACTGACTAAACGCACAAAGTTTGTAATACAAAATAATTTAAAAAGGATTAAAAATACTTCTTTTTAAAATGGAAAAAATTAAACAACCCAAGTATGTTTGTTTTAAGGCAGATAAAAAATAGGGAACTATTTATTATAACCGCAATTAATATTCGAATTAAATTGTAACAACTTCGTATTTATTGGGCAATAAACAAATTTTTTGTTTCATCATAAACATTTACATTAAAATATCTATAAAAGTTGAATTACGTAAACTCAACACTTCCTATTTCCCAACACAACCGCCGTGACCAGCTATTTTTTGTTGCGATTTGCAAACGACGCCATATTTTTTTCCGCTCTTTTGACATTTCTCTTCAGTAAGGTTTGCCATTTTATAATGGAAAGATATACGAGCCAACAACGAGTCGAAATTATTAAAATTTACTACCGAATTGGGCTGAGAAACAAATTGAAAATGATTGGGATTTTCATCGAAAAATCATCTTCAGCGATGAGGCTCATTTCTGGCTGAATGGCTTCGTCAATAAACAAAACATGCGGTACTGGTCAGGCAGCAATCTACACGTACTCCATGAGATTTCATTGCATCCCGAAAAAATTACGGTTTGGTGTGGTTTATGGGCCGGCGGCGTCATTGGGCCGTAATTCTTCCGTGATGATCAAGACCAGCACATTACTGTGAATGGGAATGGCTTTTGGATGATATTGACTAGGAGGACATGTGGTTCCAACAGGAAGGCGCCACAAGCCACATAGCGAATATCACAATCAATTTATTGGAAAGCAAGTTTGGAGAACGACCACGAAATGGTCCAGTCGCTTGGCCCCCTCGATCGTGCGATTTGACGCCGTTAGACTATTTCCTTTGGGGTTACGTCAAGTCAACCAAAAAATAAATAAACATCAATATAAAAATTCTTTTCAATTTTGTGGTTGCAGAATATCACTTTTGGTTTCTTTTTGTTTGCATATATATTTAATAAACTGTTTACCTTGGCAATTACACATTTTCTTAATTTACATATTAAATTATTATTTAAGCAAAACACACAAAAACCAATTTGCCGCATTTCTTTTCGTGAATTTTACCGATTTGTTTGTACCTTTTTTGACAGATCACGTGTGTTTTCGTGTCATGCTGTCATGTTATTTTTGTTTAGTATTGTTTGGCATTTCATAATGGAAAGACTAACGCGTGAACAACGTTTACAAATTGTTCAACTTTATTATGAAAATTCACGTTCTGTGAGGAATGTGTTTCGTGCACTTCGCTCAACTTATGGTCAGCATAATCGGCCTACTGAGCGTACTATTCGCAACACCATCACCCATTTTAAGACTCAACATTCATTATTGGATAATATTCGACCGAATAGACCACGTCCAGCACGCTGTGAAGAAAATATAGCGGCCGTAGCTGAGAGTGTGCACGAAGACCGTAGAGAGTCGATTCGGCGCCGTTCGTAGCAACTCGGACTGACGTATGGAACGACTTGGCGGATTTTACGTCAAGATCTTAAATTGAAAGCGTACAAACTACAGCTTGTGCAACAACTGAAGCCGCTCGACCTTCCCAAGCGACATCGCTTCGCTCTATGGGCTCTTTAAAGGTTCCAAGAAGATCCGACGATCCGACTTTTGAGAGCTATGTGGTCTACCGTGTAACCGTTAATTGTATTCTTTCGCTGGCGTTATTATTGAAGCCCCTTTTACGTTTCCTTCACGGTTCGGTTCCAGTGGCGTGGTATCGTTTTGATTAGAAATTATTGTCGATTCCCTCGCCTTACTTTCCACATCCTCGACGACGATGCCAGATGGCTTATAAATGATGAGCTACCCTTACTCTGCCGTCATAGTTTACTAGATATCGGCTCTTCGATAGAAGTTGTAAGATCCGTACCGGGAGATCATGAGACCATGAGAGATCATGAGATCATTCGTTCTCAGTAGTAGGTGCCTTATCGCCATTGCTGAACGACTTTTCTGGAAAATACAAAGGATTAAATGAACAAGTGTTGTGGTTACCTCCAAGGGAAAAAAAATAACTAAATAAAAAAGGAATTGTGGATGCGAACGTTCCTTTTTGTTTTGTTTATTATATATTTGGTAAATGCCATCGTGCCTAGCCTGTCAGTCTGTCAGTGTAAATTTTTTTTTTGATTATGAATGTAGCTTGTTTTGTTCATGTCTTCGATAAGACGACCTGTTCAAGGACGCTAACCAATTTCTCTCCAATGGCGAATTTATTTGGCGAACTAGAGCTACATATAACCGTTGATCAACGTTGATTAGTGGAAACAAATCTAATGAATAAGAAGTAGTGTACTAAAGGATATCATATTTATATAGTTTTGCAAGAACCACCCCATTTCCGGTTCACATCATCGTTTCCTGTCATTTTTCCAAACCCTAGCTCCCTATACTTCCTTAATATAGGCTCATTAAAAATGGCGCCCAACGTCTGTTTGTACACGTCCTTCGTCCTTATTAGTGTCGTTAACAATTGTTCTTCAGGTCAGCACCAAGGAACTCGTAAATCTTCAATTGGAAAGTTCCTTGAAATTTTTCAATTTTGAATGGCGACGAGTATCTTTGGTGGTGACAACAGAAACAATTGAAACCTGTTTTGTATTTGTCTTTTCCCATAATTTTCCTTACCTTTGTTTGTTATACCCTATCCTAAGGGTATATTAATTTTGACACATAGTTTGTAACACCCCTTAATATTCGTCGCAGACCCCTAAAAGTATATATATTTATGATCAGGACCAAAATCTAAGACTATTTAGCAATGTCCGTCCGTCCGTCCGTCCGTATCAACTTTTGAGGCCTTTAAAATTATGCTAGGAAGCTGAAATTTGGAACATATACTCCCTAGGGTTCCGAAATGGTAAAGTGTTAAAATTTTTAAAATACGCCCACTGCCACGCCCACAATTTAGAAAAAACCGTTTTAAGGCTTAAGTTAGAGAGATAAAGTTGTACAACCTTCACAAGATATGTAGGTACTGCCCACCTTTATTAATTTGTCATATAAAGTTTTTTGCCACGCCTACTTTTTGTGGGCGTTTTTCACTAAAATGCTGTTTTCTTCGAAAATTTTCATAGAAATCGAAAAAAAATGTTTAACAATATATTATGCCAATATTTTTCTCAATATATCGCCCATACCAAGTTTTTGACCACGCCCACTTTTTGGGGGCGTTTTTTGAAAAAACATAATTTTTTTTCTATAAATTTCATAGAATGAAATAAAATGCTATCCATCATCTTCCTAATGCTTTTTTTCTTTGGAGTACATAGGGATAAGGATAGGGTATCATACTGTTCGCCCCAAGCGGACTGTAGCCTTTCCTTATGTTTTTTTTTTACTTTTCCATTCCTAAATTTTAATTTTCATTTTCACTCCCATCGCTTCGTTTTCATTTCAATTGACATGGATCTAGTGGCCTTGTTTGGTGTTTTAATTCACTCATGTTGCACTAGTCCATCCTTTTGTTTATTTTTTTTTTGTGTTGCAGATCCGAACGCTTCAAGGCTTCCATCAAAGACTTCAAGGTCAGAATGGACAACAACAATTTGTATTCGTACCTGTGTGTTCCATATTCCATCACACTGAGGGATTGTTAATTCGTCCGTCTGTTGTCCTTTTATATTTTTTAATGTTCGTTGCTCAAAGTCAGATCGAATGCTTTCGCCAACAAGAAAGCCGCCGATGACAGCCCCCCGAAACCCCCCACCTGTATTGTGGTTTCAATATTTTTTGAATTAAATTTTTTTTTGGGAATTAATCGATTTTTTTTGAATTTACAGTTTATTCAATATGTAGCTTACTGTAGAGAATTGCTACATTACAAAGTTTAAGCTTAGGTTTTGGTAGATATTTATGTATAGTTTTGTTGTATCTATGTATCAATTTTCTTATTATTTATCATTTATATGTTTATGTTTATTATGTTAATATTTTTATAATATATATAATTAATATGTAATATAATATATATAATTTAATATTTTTTTATCCTACGTTTATAATTATCCAATGTTTAAATTTATCTAACGTTTTTCGTTTTCTTAAGTCGAAATTATATGCAAGTGTTCATACATTATTTTTGGTTTTTTGTTGAAATTTCTCTTAGTTGTTATTTATCTAAATCTAAGTTAAGTTATTTGTAAATATTTACATGTACCTATTTTTATTTTTGTATAATATTTTTGTGATTATATTTATTGTGTATCTTATGTTTATGTATCTTATTTTTATCTTAAGTCTTATTATATGTATTTATTTATATGTATGGTATTTGTATTTATATTATTTGGTGATCTGCCTTCGACTTTTTTTTTGTGTGTTGAATCTGCGTCGTCGTATGTATATAGGTCGTTCTCGTTAAGATGAACACATCTGAAATCGAAAATTTTGAAAAGAACTAAAACCAAAAAGTTATAACACTAAGCAAATAGTTACCCGTCTTCAGACCAGATCCACGCCTGCACATAGTGATAGTAGCACGATGATTGTTCGTTCCCCACCTGGTAGTGTAAAGTGGCCCCCGGTACATAGTCGTCCTGAAGGGTCGACTGAGCATTCTCAGATGGTGTCGCGAAATTCTGGTAGCTGAGTTCTCAATGGTTCCTGATGGTGCCGCGAACTCTTCCAGTTTCGTCTTCGGGGGGACTTTATCTTCCAAATTTTTCTTGAGGTCCTTATACATTTCCTTAACTTTTTGGAATGTGTTCCTCTGTATATATGGTATGTCGTGTTTTACTACAGACCTAACCTTTTCGTGGTTGACTTTGAATTCGATACAGATCTCATCAATTCGTCGTAGTCTCTTATCGTCATATCTCTGCGTCTTGCGAGAGGAACTGTCTTTGCCGAAGTTAGTTTTCAGCCTTTGTAGTTCTTCCGCCAGCGACTTTTGTCTTGCCACTATTATGACGACGTCCGCTTCTTCCATGTTGTGCGAATTTATGTTTCAATTTTTCTCTTTTTCACTATTCACTATTACCCAGTGTTTGAAGCCCTGGTAACGCTTTCACTACGAGAGTGGGAGAAAAAAAATTGTTTATTCTTTTCCCTACCAGTGTTTATAGCCCTGGTAACGCTTTTATTATTTTTTTTACTGATTCGTTTGTTCTAATGGATCGAAGGACCAAATGTTAATTTCAGGAAGTTAACTTTAAGACCCCTTACCTCTGGTGGGGGGAAGACTAAATAATAACTCTGAATTACCTTTTACGAATGAATCGAATAATTTTATTTGCTTCTCTTAAATACTAAAATATTGCTTAAGTTACAAATATATACAAACTTAAATTACAAGGTATTTACTGCAAAGTCAGCAATTATGATACAATATATTATGCTGACTTTGCTGGGAACAAAACTGAAATATAATATTCTAAGAAATTAAAAATAAAAATGTAAAAAACTGTCTGGTGTTGTCACCGTGACAGACTCGTTAATATGCGGTCAGTTTCACAATCATCGAACTGACTTTTTTTTCCTTTTCATATTTATATTTAATTTCGTTTCGGTTGCGAATTATTCGGATAATAACTTGTGTCTATGGATAGCGAGTCAAGTTGTGATTCCAATACAGCACATCACAGAAATAAAAGATATACCAGATAACATTCACCCAGCTTTTAAACGGATTTTCAACGGCAATACTGTATAGCTTTACATTGTTTTGTAAAAGTAAAAAAAATTGTGATAGATAGATAGACCCCTAACTTAGAAAGTGCCATTTTATACCTAGTTCTTGATGAAAAAAAAAATTTGGCCTAGTTTGGGAAAAGGTATCAGGCGTTGAAAAGCAATTTCTTAGTATAAAATGTCTATGAGAATGAATTAATCATTTTGGAAAATTACATTATCATGTTTTTATTTATTTTAATATGATATATTAATGCATAAACATAGAAACAGATAAAAAGAGCATTATACGTTTTTGTATTGTTTCCTCTACGTTAAGATTCCAATTCAGTTTCTTGTCCAGAATTTTGCCTAGATTACGCACTGTCCGAAAGCGACAATTCCACTCCATTGAATTTTGGGAGCTTAAACTGCGGTATCTTGTATTTTCTGGTAGAAAGAACCAGTTCCGTTTTGGAAGGGCTTGCATTGAGACCACAGCTTTTTGCCCAGTTACTAATCGTCTTTAAAGCGACCTACATAACCTCACTTAAGGTGTTTAAATATTTTCCCTGCACTATTATGACCCATCATCTGCATATGCCGTGGCACTTATACCAATTGTCTTAAGCTTTTTGAGGATGTGATTGATAACCAGGACTCAAAAGAGTGGTGATATGACTGCCCCCTGGGGGGTTCCTATAGCTACAGACATTCTAACTGAGCTTTGTGCAAGGGAAAAGTTTATTTACCTTCTTGAAAGCATGTTGCATACCCTATTTGTAATGAACTGTTCGATTCTGGCGTCTACTAAGGCGCTTTTTATGGCGCTGCACTCCACGTTGTTAGAAGCTCCTTCTATATCTATTTTCCCCACCACTTCGTGCAGGGCGGTTTCCTCATAGTTGCCTTTTATGGATGCATGCTGTGATTCAGTCAAAAAGCAATTGCTGCATCTATTCCTAATATGGTTTTCCAAGAATCGCTCTAGGGTTTTAAACATAAAAGATGATAGACTTATTGGTCTGAAATCTTTTGCTGTTATATGCCATTGTTTGCCAGCTGTGGGTATAAGACCACTTTAACTTCTCTCCAAGCTAATGGAATTCAACCTTATTTTTTGACAGTGTCTAAGAAATAATATTAAGAATCAAGAATAACTAGGAACGCTAGCCTCTTTGAAGAGCATTTTGCGTAACCTCGAAGCCTCATCTGTTACCTTAATAGACTCACAGAACTTCTGCCATGAAGCTCTTTTTGACTTCCTTATTAAGTACTTGAAGTGCTTCTTACCTTCATATTACTCACTCCATGTGCTGTCACTTCTAAGAAGTTTCGCCCTATACTAGAGTTTTCTAACCTCTTTCCTCTTTGCACCGATTTCCCCGTTCAACTACTTTGGCTGAGCGCTTTTAGGCTTTTTATTACCTGGACACGTTTTTTCGAATGCAATTATTAGTGCTTTACTGACATTTTCTACCGCCCAATCTATGTTTGCAATATCATCACGGGTGATCGAATGGGTATTTAGGTGTGTATTTAGTTACTACTTCTTTATATTTGTCCCAATCTGTCTTCCTAGGATTCCTTTGAAAACTACATGCCTTATTTTGAAAGTTCACCTTGAAACGTGAACTGATCGGCGATCCGACATCGACACTTCGTCAACAACTCTCCATTCCCTTATTTCTAGCCCTTCTATATTTGAAGCAAGGGTGATATCTAACACCTCCTGCCTATTTTAAACCACAAAAGTGGGTGAATTCCCTCTATTAAAAATATTTATTTAGGTTCAAAGAAATAATGAAATCATATAAACCCTCAACTCTTAATGCCACTACTTCCCCATCGTGTATGATGAGCGTTTGCTTCACAGCCTACCACCAGCATCCGATTTTTGTGACTTACCAGGTCTATTAGCTTCTCCGAGATAACCACCTCAGAGTCGTATGGGAGGTCAAACATAGTGGTTTACCACATTCCCTCTCGCATTGTGCCACCGTCAAGAAATCCCTTTATTTGGTTATTAAATGTGATACAAGTCTTGATTTTACCTTCTGCCTTATAGAACAACGTCTAATTCTTGTGACGTCCTGTTTGGTGATAGATTCCAACAGCAGGCCGTCGCTGCCCTATTGTGGTGCAGATTTATCTTCAGCACTTCCATAATTTTGTGGGGTTCTTCCTCTTCCTTGCCCTTGGTTGACAATTAGGGTGCGTGTACGGACACGGGACCCATACCCATGCGGTTGGCAGAGTGTACTTAGCCAACTCTGCCCCCATGCTGCATTTGACATTAATAGCCTGCCATTGCGGGTGAAGTACCAGCCTTCACCTTTTTCGCATCGTTCAGAAGAAGGCGCATGATCGGCTTTCTCTCCCTTCTGTGCAGCGACGTCCACCGACGACTGCCACCCTTTTAGTGAGCGATTTTTTGGCACAGCGGCTTAGCCAGGTGTTCCCCGCTTTTCTGTAGCCACCGCATTTCCCTGATTGTATAGGGTCTTAGGGGTAGCTTCCGCTGCGGATGATCCAGCTGCTTTGGCTCGACCAGGTTACCTGAGTATCACCGGTGTGAGAAACAGCCTGTGCACCGGTGAAAACTCTTTCGTTAGTGAGAGTCCTTTCCGATTCATCACTATGGCTAGCCAAAAGCTCCTTCTCTTTCAATTCCCCTACCAGGTGGGAGATGGATAAAGTTAAGAGCTCGCCTTCACTCACCTCTAGCTCTTCCTGGACGTAAATTGCCTGTATTTAATTATTTTCTTTTTTGGGTAAATTGAATTAGATAAAGTTCCCATGAGTAGCGGAGAAGGAAAGGTCCATCTGTACAGAGATCTGCAGTATACAGATACGGCTAGTTAATCCGCAGGTCGCCAGGTATCCGGATACTCCGTTCACAACTGAGCTATTTTTAAACTGGGCCCCCAACCAAGCAGATTCTCGGCACGGGTGGTGTTACACTTTAAACCAGCCCAGATGATGGAAGATGGGAGGGCTAGAGAAGAAACGGAATTCGTGGAGTGAACGGGAAAGGGTGGGAAGAGTGTTCTCTGGTTTTATGACTCATCTAGATGGGGGAGGATCCTGAAGAATCTTTGATCTTACTCAGCCCCTACAACTCGTCAAGTTAAACACTCGAATAGGGGAAATATATAAGCTGGCTTGTTTAAGCACCAATTTATTTGCGGATTGAAAACATGAACATTTGCATGCACTGCGTATGGTCTGCGTTTTCAATGAAGCCTATTTTTGAACACGTTCTAACCGACATCCGAACACTTACTTACGTCGGAAGGGAAAGCTTTCCGCAACGCATGCTCCGTCGGAGCATATTAATTATATTCTACATATCCGATTTTGGAAAAGAATAATTAAAATGCCACTACGCATTGATTCGACATGCGAAAAGTGTCAGGTTCTGATAGAGATGTGCAAAATATAGATATTTTGACCGATATTTGAATTTGCAATACTTTAAATTTATTATATTTCATACTTAATACAAAAAAAATGGCCAATAAGCTTGCTAGCGTAAGTTAGAAACCAGTTTTCAAGTTACCGATATTCACATTCAAAATATATTGGATCGATATATTTTCGAAATAGTCATCTCTATATATGAACATATGTTTTAAATAACCGATTTTTCAAAAAAGTGCGAGAAAGAATTATTTCTGTTTTCAAAATCAACAAGAACAAAAAATGGATTTCGCAGCATTATTTTTGGAAGTCTGCATCAATATCCGTTGAAGTTGAAATTAAGTTAGACGATGAAGGTTCAGTTGGTGCTTCAAATGTCATTGCTCCAATGCCATCAATGAAATCGTTTATGCTGACCAAAGCTATAACAGCACCCTCCAAAGGGGTAAACGATTTTTGCCGATATGGGCCACCTCCTGTGCCCGAACTTACATTTTTATTGGAAGTATTGTTTTTTATATAGGTCTTGTAGTCACTCCAAATCTGTACAAAAAAATATACATTCATATGAATAATTTAAATAAGAGGCTAAGGATGATCATGTACATACCTTTTTCCAACCGACAGCATCTTTTTGCCGTGGACGTAGCTGGTCTTATTGGTCAGTAACTTCATCCCAAATTACAGCAACAGCTCTGGTGGCTTTTAATGTAGTTTTGTGCTATATCCGGTTTTTCCTGCAGCAAATTCACCAGAAATTCATATGCTTGATTTTTCTTTTGGTCTTACCCTGAAAACTAAGTTAGGTAATAAATGACAAAAATTATTTTCTAGATTTATTTTTTTTTTATTGTATATGGAGGGTTTTTGTTAGAGGTATAGTACTTTTAGTTGGAAAGATCTTTGCTTGCGTGCTTACAAATTCCAACTCGTTCAAGAATTGAAGTTGAGGTATCACCTACAGGATCACCTTGCGATTTAACGCCGCTTGACTATTTTCTGAGAGGATATGTGAAGTCGCTAGTCTACACCGATAAGCCGGAAACGAGCCACCCGTTGCGGTCATATGCCAGAAATCGTATTTAAATTATAATTCCAGAAGATTTTCTTTCAAATAAAGTAAATTTCATGTCAATTTAAAAAAAAAACATCTTTTTCTTATTCCATTTTAAAGTTCTATACGTCGAAAAAAATCACCCTCTACCCATCCTTTTATTTTGTTACTACTCACTTGAAAATTGAAAAAAAAATTTCGCGACCACTTGTTGTCGAAGGATATCGGACAAAAAATGGTGCAAAACTGTCACAAATGTCACTGAATGTCACACTGCAACGCAGATCGTAGGTGTGCGTTGTTTTCTGTCGAAACAATCTTCCGAACAGATGTCCCGAAGAATACCTCGAAGCAAAAATCCTCCGAATCGTAGGACATCGGAGAATTTTCCGATCGGATGGATACCTCGCTAGGGGCGACTGTCCGACTTTTTGTATGATAGGGAGAATGCAAAATGCCGTGCAACTCCATCTGTAGTCAATCCGCCGGATTCACTGATTGGGCTCAATATAATAATCTAACTTTAGTAAAGGCGGGAAGAATTGAAATCGATCTGGTTCCTCGTAAATTCCATACAGTTACTCGGGGGCCTTAGAATTTCTCCAGACGAGTTGAATTTTCCACACGCGAAGATGATTTTGTTTCTGTCTTTCTTTTTCGTGCACTACGACGCTACTTGTTCACTATTTCTTCTTATAATGTGATGATTTTATTTCTTTAGTGTACTACGACACTATGTTTTCTTACTTTCCTAATATAGCAATTTTTATCAATTGGTTATTGCAGCGTATATTTTCGCGTTACTTACGGCACTACTTTCTATAAACACTGAACATTTAAACTTTAGCTCGGTATTAGCGATTGATTAACTTAGTTCGGTATTAGCAATTGGTTTTGTTTAGCTCGGGCGCAAATTACAAATTCCTACTCGTGTTTTGCTTAAAAAATATTTTTTTACAGTCTCTCTTTATTTCAAACTCAAAACTTATTCTATATGACTGATGACATATATTTATAGCCAGAAGTACAAACGCAGACGCTGTGTCGGTGTTTCTCAGTGGGAAAGTATCGAAGCAGGTGTGTCGGATTTCTGCAATGGCAACCGATATTGAAGTTATTGACTTGCTTGTTGACTGGAGGTTTCCAAGAAAATAGCGTGCGGTATGAAACTGGAGTGTAACGGAAGCTAATTGACCTACGCTCCGGTTAATCTTTTAGGGGTTAACTTAGATAAAGCGACGGTGAACTAATGGTTGTTTCACATTGAATAAAGATATAAAACTACTGAATATCACTTTCATATAGAACAACCGAAATAATAGATTTGGAGATATTTCCATTTTCAAATTTTAATTTCAATTTATTTATATATAATAGAATCCTTGAGAAGGGAATCTGATTAATGAAATCTTAAGCAAATTAACAAATTAAAATAAAATTTTTTATTAATATTCATTTGGAAACTACAAAAATAATCCAACAATATACAATTAAAACTAATAAACAAAAATGGAGTGAGGAGATAGTTCTTTAAAGAGCGGAGAAAATCATTCAAATTATACATATTTTAAATTTGAGTAGGTAAACTATTCCATATTCTGGCACTCAAAACGAAAAAACGTATCTTTTCAAATAAATAGGACAGTGTTCTATTCTGGATCAATTTAAAAATTTACTTCTTACTTACTTAACGGGCTCCCGACCCATTAAGAATCCCTGCCTGAGATACGGCAGCCTTCCATCCACTGCGATCCCAAGCACGCTGCTTCAAGTTGTCCAGACCAAGCGCTCTGGCATCCGCGATGGCTTGGTCTTTAAAACGGAGGTTCGGTCTTCCTTGTCGTCTCGAACCTGGGGGCTGGGATTCGAAGATCCTCTTGGCTGGAGCGTTGTTGTTCATTCGCTCGATGTGGCCGAGCCAAGGTAGTCGACGAGTTTTAGCTTTTCGGACTACATCCACATCTTGGTAGAGTTCGCGGTTGTATCTTCTCCTCCATTCGCCCTCCTCGCACACAGGACCAAATATCCGTCGATGGATTTTTCTTTCAAATGATCCCAGTATTAACTCTCCTTTTCTGCTTATCGTCCAGCACTCGGCGCCGTATTGCAGAACTGGCAGGAAAAGCGTCCTGTAGAGCATGCACTTTGTTCTTCGATATAGGAGTTTTGAACCCATTTGTTTTGCCAAACCGAAGTAGCAGCGGTTTCCTAGTGTAATTCTTCGACGGATCTCCACTAAGATGTCATTTGTGGAGTTGATGTTTACCCCGAGTGAAAGCCTCAATCAGGGGCATGCGCCCTTTCATAACATCACCTCCGTAGACCATCAGAGCCGGCGGCCTTGCTGTTCTTTAGCTTTTTTGTAGCTAAGCCAACCTCTTCTAAACTGGGCGGAGGGACTGTTTCTTCATTGACTGGACGTCAATTGCCCCATCACTCTCTCTACATTTTGTCCGTCTAGCAGCTGCTGGAAATGGTGCTTAAATACATCTACTATTCCCTGCGCGTTGGTCAACTAGATTTCCATCGCTGTTGCGAAGAGCCTGCGTTCCAGTCTTAAAGCCAGCAGCCAGCTGCTTGGCTTTCTTATACAACTTTCGGATGCTGGGATCCTGCGTGCTCTCTTTTCTTTCTACGCAGGATCTTCTTCTCCTCCCTTCTCCTGGCTCGGTACTCATCCCTTGTGTGCATCTTCTGCCACCTTTTTCCGGTATACGTATATGTATACCACGGGCTTTTTCTCTGGGGTGCCTGGTGTCCTAGGGTGGTTTCGGCTACCTTCTTGATGATGTCGCGATACTGAGACTGGTTGTTGGCGTCTGTGGTAGGTGAATGCACGATGGGGAGTTTCTCACTCAGGCGCTCTTTGTAGGCTCCAGATGTGCTAAGGCGTCAAACGACAAATTTCTTCTTTTGGGGAGTTCGCAGCTTCTTTTCGTTGGACAGTCGAGCTCTGAATCTAGCTGCAACGAGAAAATGGTCAGAGTCGACGTTTGCCCCTCGGTAAGTGTGCACGTTCAAGATGTTGGATGCGTGCCTCGCATCGATTAGCACGTGGTCGATTTTTTTAGCGGTTCGACCGTTGTGGATCTCTAGTCGCGGAAACCTAGTGCTACTTATCACCATATTACAAGCTGCTGCAAAGTCAATTAGTGTGTAGCCGTTATCTGTTGTCGTTTCGTGGAGGCTGTGCTTACCAACTAATCCGCCGAAGAAGTTTTCCTTGCCGACTTTAGCATTGAAGTCCCCGAGTACAATTTTGACATCGTACTCCGGACAGGCTCCGTCCAAGAGGTCATAGAATTCCTCCTTGATAGGGTCCTCTGCCTCGTCGGTAGGGGCGTGTGCACATATTAGGCTAATGTTTTGGAATGTAGCTCTGATGCGGATCACAGCCAGGCGATTACTTTTCGGCTTGAAGTCCATTACTTTGGATCTAAGCCGATTTCCCACGACAAATCCGCACCCTAACACGTGCAATCTTTTGTTACAACTGTAATAAATGTCGCAATTTTGTCTTTTTATAGTATCTGATCGTATCTCCTGGATCGCGAGAGGACAGACTCAAGTTTTTGAGTAGCACCTGGGGTGTAGAGTGTACATTCCAGGTACACACTCGCATGTCCGTTAAGGTTCCGGACTGTTCTTGACCCTAGGACAGTAGGCCGGTAATTCCGGTGCCAGTAACCCACTTCGGGCATGTGAGTGCTGCCGTTGACCCATCAAGGGCTCATCCGCCACCAACTCTTACCAACACCCTGACTTAGTGTTGGATATCCCTATGGACCTGGGCTTCAAATAAGTCGAAACAGCTCATATAGGGAGATCAGTTGTTCCACCTAACTGGAACTGTGGTCGCCGCCGTTGATCCATCCATAGAATTCGGTCGCCACCGTCCGGAAACAGGAGAAGTACCTTAGAGAAGACCTTCCACAGGGGCTGGTTACCCTATCTCAAGTCGAGGTACTAGGCACCCAGCAGTCACCATGGCGATGTGAGAAGTAGGAGTTGATGGTGTTATGCTAAAGTGAGAACGTTTGTGTTTTCATATAATCGCATTCACCATCATTTTGACAACCAAAAAAGAAATTTACACACGTCAGTTAAGAAATGAGACATTAATGATACTTTATAAATGCAATTACTTAAATGATACACATGATCAAACCTGCTTAAAGAATGAACAAAACGAATACATGAATTGAAAGCTACATTTAGTTTTTGTTTATTAATTGAGTCCATTCCATCATATAAAGGTGCATTAAATGTAATCTTCTGCTTCTCTCCATTTAAAGACGAGATTATGATCAGGATTATAGGGATCATAACCCTCCCACTTCACTAAATTCCTACTGGTAAGGCCTGTGGGGTTCCCATTATTTGTGTGATCCAGGTCTTCTTAGGCCTGCCTCTCGTACACGATTGTAAGGGAACTTGATTGATTGCCATTTTCATTTTTAAGGGGTTCGTAGGATCCCTCCTTTGAAGAAGACAATACCAACTGAGTCGGTCGTGCTCCAATTTTTTCGAGATGGGTGCTTTGACGTGAAGGCTTCCTCGGATTCAGGAACTTCTAATCCGATCAAGTTATGTTACTCCTGCTATCATGTCAAATTGTCCTCATACTTTTTGTACATTGTCCAGCATTGTGAGCCGTATGTGAGCGCCGGACTCACAACTGCAGTGTAGAGCCTTGTTGTCAGCTTAGGGGACATTTTTCGGTCACAGAAGACCCTACGCTTACACGATGATTGATGTCGTCATTAATGGTTGCTTCGCTATTGATCATTGATCTCAGATATTTGAACCACCACCACATTTAAATAAATATCTGGAATGGGTTGGCTTGGGTCAGAGAATGGGCAGTCAGATACTCTTTCTGTTTTGGCTAATACGATACCCATTCCGTTCTAAAGCATCTACACAAACATCAAGTGCTCGTTGCAGGAAAATCTGATCATCATTTATGATGGCTCCATCATCAGCAAAGAATAACTGATGCACTTTAGGGTCCGTCACTTTTCGTCATTGGATAACACCAACGACTTAAATTTTTCATGTTGGTAATGAATGACTCGTCTTTTTCTTTGTCCAAAGCTTACGCAGTGGTTTTACCAGCGTGGAAGAACACCTCTTCAGAACGATAGGGGAAATACCATCGGAATGTTTTTACTACCGGCGGGACTTTGTAATATTTTTTGCATCAACTTTTGATCGTAGGCACGATGACACGATTAATGTAGGCATTGCAGTCATTTCTAGTGCGTTTGAACTTTTTTCGGTTTTCCTCAGATGGGTTGGCCTTAAATGACTGAAAACTTACCTCTTTAGCCCTGATAGCTTCTTTACAGCTCAACTCATACCAAGCGTTTACCTTGGGTTTGATACTCTCTATTCTATTATGTATAAAGCGTTTCATACCCATGTTAATTATATTTGTAATCATATCGGCAGCGGCATCCACGTCGTTTGTTGAGGATGCACAACGACCAGTTAAAACTCCTAAGGGAACCGTTTAAAGCTTCCCAATTGGCTTTCTCGTATTGCCATACGGTTCATGTAGGAGCTTGTTCCTTAACTGATGAATGTCTGGAGTATGAGAAATTCGCCGATAGGATACAATGGTCTGACGAACCTAGAGGCCATAATACATTTAAAGTGTATTTATCAGGGTGAGAGGTAAGAAACATGAGCAGAGTGTTTGCGTTTTGACCGCTAATGTCCGGTACCCGTGTCGGCTCATTTACAAGCTGGGTCAGATTATTAACCTCAGCAAAGATCTCAGCATACCTTCTTTCGGGCGTTGTCTGTCCAGAGTGTCGAAACCAACTTGTGTATATTAAAATTGCCCGCAATGACGATGAGGACGAGTATGAGGATAATGGGTAACAATTCTGGCGGTGGAATCAGAAAGTGCATCAAACTCATTATAAGTTGAATGCCTGTCCTAGTTATGGATTCTGTAAATAAAACAGTAGTGAATTAATTACCTACGGACATGAAATCTTAGCCAAATAAAATGAAATTCCAGATTGGAACATTCGCCGTATTGAAGTAGAACTTCGTAGGCTACAAAACTATGTATATAAACGGCGAAAGCGCGATGTGAGAAGAATAATGGCACTAAGTTATACGCAGGCAGACTAAATTCTATTAGATCAGAAACAATGCTGACCTGTGTTTCACCCAGTGCCAAAACAGCTGGTTTATTCGCCCTTAACCCACGAATATGTCTCACTGTTTGTACCGGGTGATTTTTTAAGAGGTTTAGAACTTTTTTTAAAAAAAAAACACAAAAAATTCGAAAAAATGAATGAAATATTTATTTGAATCGATAGTTTGAACCTTGCAATTTAATGTTTAAAGATAATTTCATGCAAATGTTGACCGCGGCTGCGTCTGAGGTAGCCCATCCGCTGAGTCCAATTTTGGCATACTCTTTCACACATATCGGCCGGTATCTCACGAATGAATGCATGGATGTTGGCTTCCAGTGCGTCAATCGAAGCGGGCTTGTCCCTATACACATTAGCCTTGGCATACCCCCACAAAAAATAATCTAATGGTGTCAAATCGCACGATCTAGGCGGCCAATTGACCGGCCCGAAACGTAAAATTAACTGTTCACCAAACTCGCCTCGCAATTGCGCCATTGTTTCGCGTGCTGTGTGGCATGTGGCACCGTCTTGTTGAAACCACATATCATGCAAGTCAAGAACTTCCATTTCGGGCAAAAAAAAGTTTGTTATCATCGCTCGGTAGCGTTCACCATTGACAGTAACGCTGCGATTCGCATCATCTTTGAAGAAATATGGCCCAATAATGCCGCCGGCCCATAAACCGCACCAAACAGTGGCTTTTTCGGGATGCATTGGTAGCTGTTGCAATGCTTCTAGCTGATCTTCACTCCAAATGCGGCAATTTTGCTTATTTACGTACCCATTCAACCAAAAATGAGCCTCATCGCTGAACACAATTTTTCGATAAAAAAGCGGATCCTCGGCCAGCTTTCCAAGAGCCCATTCACCAAAAATTCGGCGTTGTGGTAGGTCGGCTGGCTTTAGTTCTTGCACCAGCTGTATCTTAAAAGGCTTTACGCCCAAATCCTTCCGCAAAATTTTCCACGTAGTGCTGTAACAAAGGCCTAACTGCTGGGAACGGCGCCGAATCGACATTTCGCGGTCTTCTGTCACACTAGCTAATACGGCCGCAATATTTTCTTCAATACGCACAGTACGTAAACGTGTTGGTGGTTTAATGTCCAACAAAGTAAATTTGGTGCGAAATTTGGTCACAATCTTCCGAATAGACTGCTCAGAAGGTCGAGAATGCCGATCATAAAATGGAAGCAGCGCGCGATGAACATTTCGAACCGAGCACGAATTTTGATAGTAAAATTCAATAATTTGCAAGCGTTGTTCATTTGTAAGACGATCCATGGTTAAATTGCAAACCAAACTGAAGCTGTTTGACAGTGACACAAGGTACTAAACACACGTCAGCTGTCAAAACCAGTGTTGCCAAAACCAAACCAGCTAAAAAATCACCCTTTATATGCTTCGGTCTCAGGGTCGTTGGTCGCTAAGTCAACGCCGAAAGAAAAACGTTGGTAAAATCAACAACAAACATTGTTTCAAGATGCATATTTGTGTCGTTACTTTAATAAAAAAAAGTCAATTTGACCATATTCGTGGTAGTTTAACAACTTTTGTGAATTTTCACAAATGAGTTTAATCGAAGGTGAACATTGTTACTTCAATATTTCCGTAAAACAATGTTAATGTTCATGGTCGTTTGAAAAGATGTGTATTCCTTCAACAATATGCTTAATCGAAAGCATTGAAAAGGTAAAGATTATTCCTGATATATAATATTATTTTCTCTTGCAATATTTGTGTTAAACTGCGCAATATTCGTATTTCCCAACCACAAATATGTTTAGTTCATAAGAAATATGGTTAAATTTTATTTATTGACCACGTTCGTTATAAAACAAAAACACTTGAGATCAAATGAATTATTTAAATCCGAGAGTGATTACTCTATCATAATTATTGTTATTTGAATATGAAATTAAAAATGTAATTCTTGGAGTAGAAGATGATGTTGCATTTGGAGTGTGGGCCATGAATATTTTCAGTTCGTTTTCCATTTCGATATCGACCTTGACATCCAATGAGACTTCGCCACCATTTACAAATGAATCGAGGGAATCTCGGTTTTCGCTTTCAGTGCGTTTACGACCTGTTCCATGGTACTGATTACTAAATGTAAAAAAGAAAACAAATGGAACATGGGTTTAGTTTATGAATAATATTGCTAACTTGAAAACAAATACATAGTAAGAAATATTTGTTAATACGTTCTGTATAACGTGGCGGTTTGAGGAACTAGAGTTACCTAAACCTAGCGGTAGACGAAATCTGTACACATATATATATATGTATATATATATATATATTTATTTATCCAACCACAATCGTTTGTCATTAATTGTCTATTGTAATATACAAGCAGAATTTGCTATAATTTTTGCAAATGGGGCAAATGTTCATTCTACTTTGACATTTGTAGAGTAAACAAATACAAAATACACGCCCACAAGATATGAATCGTTCTCGGTTTAGCGATTTGCACTGACCGACAAGATCACCTGATTAAACCGTTCAAGACTTATTTTTGTGGTATTTTTTTTTTGTTTTTAATTCAGGTGTCCAAGTCAACAATCCTCAGACTCTTGAAGCCCTCAAGAATGCAAGGACCTATCGCCGGAAGTTCTTGGAAGTGATGGCAAATATAATAAATTGGACACGAATGGTCATCTATTCTGACGGGGGTCACTTAGCCGATATAATTTTCTCGACTTTATAGAACAAAATTTAAGGCATCAAATAAAATTAAACCAACGTTTTTCTAAAACGCATTTATTTCAAATGAGCAATAAAAAAAACATATAAAAAGGACTACTACATCGATATCCATATATGCAACCATAGAGGAATGTGGAAATGGATTGATGAGAAAGGTGCAGGTTTATTCTCAGAGGAATTAAATATGAACAGCTCTGTCAAGCTGAGATTCAACAATCGCGAAAGCTATGTCAATGTTGGAAATATCACGTAATGATATTAACATATTTAATGGTTAAGCGGCCATAAGGAGTTAATTTAACTGAGTTTCTGTGCACATCGACATAGCCGGTTATAAGATAAATCATGGCCGGGCACTTCGGTTGATTAACGAGTGAAATTCAATATTAGAATGGATAACAGTTGAAAACCGTTCAAATATGTGATATTTTAAAGAAATTACAAATCGCTCTAGGTGTTATGCCCATACAATGAATTGCTTTGGTCTACCAACAAAATCTACACAACGCGCCCTGCTATTCGCCAGATGAAAATTTACCCAACCATAGCATTTGCACGCATAAACATACTTCAAAGTTCGTATATGAGGTTTTTCGGGTTACATCTCGGGGTATCTTTTTATTTTTTTGCTTTATCGTTTGATATATAATAATATATAATATAATAATAACCCGTCATAATTTTTTTTTTTTGTGAAAATCAGTTCTCACTATTTTTCTAGAAAATTGTTCCAAGGATTTTGGTCTTTTTTTGTACTATGATACTTGGGGCCAAAAATACTGCAAAATTTTGATTTTGGAAAAAAATCGATTAACGGTAATTTAAAAACCGCCAATAAATAGAAAACTAATAAAGTCATCCCAAAAAATTGTACTGCTTTTTTGATACTATTAAGTCGAACAAATTTGTATACTTTTTTGAAATAATTTTTTTCATGACGATTTTCTGAAATTTAAATTAAATTCGTTTTCTCAAAAACGGCTCTAACGATTTGGATAATTTTTTGTATTATGAACAAATATAATTTCCAATTCCAATGTGCGAAATTACATCAAAATCGTAGATGCTGTTTTTTAGAAACCGTAAAAAGTGATATAAATAAATTTATCACCATTGATTTTCGATTTTTTTCCATTTTCCGCATATTTTGATATTCGTATTGATAATGAACAAGAAGGAAACAAGGTAATTCCTACATTTGAGTCACTTATTTGGAAATATTTACCAAATTTCTTTGATATAATGCATAAATTCCTCGTATTCAGATGTTTAAGTTAGCCATTCTTAAGAAGAGAATACTATCGGTGACGTGAAATATTGCCAAACGAAATAATGTCAAATTTGAAATAAGGCGCCTTTGGCAACAATACTTGTTGAACCGCTACGCGGGATTAAGGTGATTAAACCCTCTTTATGCAGGCGGCAGGAACCGCTCACGCAACTTCGTTGCTGTAATATGTGCTTTTCCTCAGCCAGGCACCTATAGCAACAGTACGTGGGTGGCCAGCTACGAGGGATTGAGGGAATTACAATTATAAGTATGTACTATATTCATATTATTATTAATATTATAGAATATTATATAGTGCTTGTCGCAAAAGGCGACTAAGGTGGAGGAATCACTTCTAGGCAATTTAAACACCCAGGTGAGCCTAGCAACATATTTAACACCTCTGACTTCCTTATGTTGTATTCCTTCTGTTGTATTCTCTGCTCACCACTACAGCATTAAATTTATCCTCCTTTTTTGTAAATATTTTTGATTCTTGATCCCCGTGCTACAGATAATTCCCTCACATTCAGAGTTATGGTAAAGCATAACAGTTGGTATCCTATCTGGACACTGCCTTTTCAAGAAGCATGCCAGTCTCGTCTGGAGACATACATATATCGTCATCGAGACAAATGAATGAGTTCAGGTATTGCGGTGATATATTCACATTACCCACATACTAAAGAATTTGAGGGAATTTATCGTAGTAGAAAGGGATTACATTTTTTAAAAACCTAGGAAATGGGAAGCGTGTTGCCGATAATTCTATATTATTCAGTTTTAGCAGGAAAATGATATGCTTCGCGAAGGTGGTGTAGAATTTTTCTTGCGATTAGTTGTTACCGACTTGAGGTTATATTCTCCCAGAGATTACGATGGGCCCATTATTAAGCCTAGTATTTTATATCGCCCATTTCGTCATCATTCTGAAGACAGTTGCGTTAGCCATATTTTCCACTCAAAGGCAATTATGGAAACGTTTTTTTACATCGGATTTGATAAGTTTGAAGAGCCTTAGAAAGCTGACAGTACTTTTGCTTTTTAAATGACGGTAAGAAATAGAAGTAATGTAAGCTTTTTGAGGCAATTTTTAACATAAATGTTGAATTCCAAGCAAAATAATTGTAACCGAATTGAATGGAACTGTAACCGTAGCCTTACTTCTCCATTCGCCGAATCGGCACAACCAAAATTTTTCTATCGAACGAAAATTAAGTCCAACACCCAGTTTATTATAGTTATAACACATTTATACTTTTTAACTTGTTAGAAACCAAATAAATTGCTTGTATTATGTTGAATCTTATGAAGTTCTAAGACTGTAGCCATTTTATTTATTTGTTTATTGAGATATGGTGGAATTTCGGATAGTTGAAGTTAAATTACTGAAATTTTAAACACAAAAAAGACAAATCCTATACATACTATCAAAAACAAATATTCAAAAATTTACTCTAACATTTTTAATAGTTTAAAATAATAATAATAAAACATAAATAATACAAACAACTTTATTTTGAAAAAATGTATCTGCTAAGTGCTAAAAGCAAATATATTAAAATTTAATAGTATAAATATTTTTAAAAAAAGTTTTGACTTATGTTTAAGAGTTTTTTTTTCAAGATATCAGTTTTGTTTCAATAAAATATTTTCCGCTAATTATAAAAAGAAAAAAAAAATAATGTTATATATATTGAATTTCCCTATACACATATTGAAAAAAATTAAAAGAAATGTATAAATCAAACTGGCCTTCTTAAAATTATATATTTTAAAATATAAATATCATGTTAGGTAAACAATTCAAAAATTTACTAATAAAATGTAAAGAATTAATTAACATAATATGTAGTTTAAATATTCTTTAAACTGAATAAAATAAAATATGTCTTAAATTTAAAACTGTGTAACTGTGTGTAAAACTGTAAGTGTAACTTAACACTTGAATGCAAGCATATTTTAAGATCCGACTGGCATTATCGAATTTTGGCATATAATTATTATTATTTTTTACAACAAAATAAAAACAAAATGTAAACTTAAAAATTTAAACTGTGTTGCGAGAGCCAAGGCTTAATTTGATTCATCTTAACAACAACACAGTTGGATTCGTCCTCTTCTAGACCTTTTATTTCGTCAATTATATTAGTGCCCGGATGGAACTTTTCCTTTAGCAATTCTGTTTCAGAGTTAAAAAGAATATTTAATACAACATTTTACTACTATAAGAGGATGAACTAAATAAAGTTTATTTTTTAATACAAAAACAGATTGTTTGTTTTATTGAGTTCCGTTTTTCAATAAATATATAGTATGCGTCGTCACCAGCAACGACATAGGTAGGTTTTAGAGCTTTCCATTATCCGGATATCCATATTGTCCTTGATACGGATTTGAGTACATGAAGTACATAAGTTGTTATTACAGTGATGGTTATCTGTGCAAACATAAATAGATGTCAGACATTTTTTTTTTATTTTTTAATGAAATTTTAGGGTTAAAAAATCAATGCCGTAGAAAAAAGTTTTAAGAATTTGTATACTTAAATCCATGTCCAGAATTAAGATAATATATATCTTGCTGAAATGAGATAATTAGCGAATATAGTGGCCCATTTTAGCAATATTACGTGTGACGTGGTTCTTAATTGAGCTTGAATTCGAAACACCAAAATCTAAATGTTTTGAAAAACCCTAAATGAACATCGATGGGGGAAGGAACAGACCTCAACCCAAAGCGAAATTTAGTCGAAATAGAGTAATGGCGTTTAGAGTGATCTACCTGCTGACAACAGTGCTGTAATAGGTATAACATTAGGCTGTTGACGCTCCAAAATAGACAATATATGTCTCCCCATATTTAAATATGTTTATCTCGTCCAAGACTTGAGTTTGGGTCGGTAACCTCCGATTTCTCCTCGGTCGAATCAATTTTAATTCGATCATGGAAATACCGAAAATATAGAAACTATCCAAAAATGCGCAGGTATTGGATTTTTTTTTGCTTCTTCAGGAGAACACACTATCCTTACGCGATTATAACATTTATTTAAAAAAAACCCTCCTAAATAATAAAATGTTAATTCTAAAGTCTTCCAAGATACATACTCTTAAATGTTTAGAAAATTTGCCGTTCGAAGTTCGAATTAAACTGTGGTTCACTTTAATTTGTGTCAAAAGTAGACGTACCAATTCGTCAAATATGTTTAGGCTTCCCTAAATGTTTTCAGATCAAATAATTCGTTTTATTTTTCCCTTCGATGGGGGTAAGCGGTTGTCATGACCTGAAGAGAAAATGTGCGTTTTCGTGACTCCTCTGGGCATCACAGTCTCTGCCGATATCGTCATCTATGAGATTTAGTTTTATTGCATCATAGAGAGTTAGGTGCGGTGTAGGATCATCTCATTGCGCATTCCATTCGTGTTTTCCGCTGCGTATATCAAAAATATTAAAATTTCTGTTACCGCTTCTCTGCCCAAAGCTAGTACATATCATGTATATATACATATGTAACATACAACTATAATATAAAATGAGTGGAATGGGGACGGCGCGGCTTGGTGTTGTTTGTTGAATTGAATACCGTTTAAAGTGCCCTTTCTTATTGATAATTTTCTGGTTATTAACGACAAGCTGGGGAATACGTCATTTCCATAGAATTCAGCTGTTGCGCAGTAATTTGATAGCTTGTTAACTGTATCAGGTTTTACTTCTAGGAATTTTAAGTTGCTAAAATTGTCCAAAAATAGAACGCAAATTTATAAGGCAATCTTTATTGTGATATAGAAATGTTTAAAAAAATATTATCCGTGCATTTTTTTAGAAGAAGCTGTAAATACTGTATTGTTTATTCGATCAATTTGAAAAACGCAACAAGACGTAAATGCCCAGAGAAAGTAAAACCATAAAAGATCCTGACAAGGCCATGGTAACCTTCCAGGAACGTCCAACTCGAGGAATTTCTTCTGGTTCCATTTCGAAAACAATAAATGATGAACGGTATGGTGGAGGTGGTGGTGGTGGAGATGGTGGTGGTACTGGTCCTTTTGGTCGTATAGCTTGTACGGGTTTTGGTGGTGGGGTTGGTCTATGTTTAGGAGCTGGTACTAGTTTTGTTGCCTGCATTTCTGATGAAGACCGCTCTGCAAAAAGCTCATCTTGCTCGGTATCATTAGCAATATTTTTTTCGGACCGCCTGTTGTGTTAAGCCTATGGGTTATTGAGGTATATGCCCTTTTTAATTTTATATTCTAAAACAAAAAAAAAGAAAACATAAACTCCAACACTTTTATTTTAATCACATAATTATTGAATACTGAACTGATAAATTTATTCTTCAAATCAAATTTTTGACTTTTTAAGTTTGTTAAAAGATCATTTTTTACAAATTACACTTGTTTGTTGAAGGATTGGAACAGAACTGACGAACGACAACGTTTCCAGTATGTATAATACGGAATGTATTATTATAGCGGATATATGGATTAAATTGGTATAGGTAGCGAACTACATTTGTGTATATGTACATTTGTAGATATGAAGTAACTATTGTTTCTATTGGATAATGTGCATTGAGTCCATTTGTGTATTGAAATGCAATACTTTTTCTGATTTAAGAACAAACAAAAATAATATATATTAGTTTCTGTAAATTTAATGTAAAGGGTGATCCATTTCGAGGTTCCCTACTTTTTTAAAGAAAAAAACACAGAAAATTCAAATTTAATGGAGAATGTTTATTATCATTTGAAAGAACATTCTTCGGCATTTATTTTTTGAAGATTATGTCTATCAAATGTTGGCCGTTGCTACGTCGCAGATGGTCCATCCGTTGAGTCCAATTTTCGATCACTCGTTCGAGCATTTCGACTGGTAACTGGCGAATGACACGCGTGATGTTTTCTCCAAGGCCTGAATCGAAGCGGGTTTGTCGGCATAAGCTTTTGACTTTACATATCCCCACAGGAAAAAGTCTAACGGTGTGATATCACACGATCTTGGTGGCCAATCGACCGGCCCAAAACGTGAAATTATGTGCTCACCGAAATGTTCTCTCAATAAGTCCATTGATTGATGCGATGTGTGGGAAGTGGCGCCGTCTTGCTGAAACCAAATGTCGCCGAGATCACGAGCTTCAATTTCAGGCATCAAATAGTCGGTTATCATGGCACGATAACGGTCGCCATTGACGGTTACGTTCGTACCGGCATAATTTTTAAAGAAATATGGACCGATGATTCCACCGGCCCACAAACCACACCAAACCGTTGTTTTTTCTGGATGAAGTGGCAGTTCTTCAATCTCTTCAGGTTGCTCTTAGTCCCAAATGCGGCAATTTTGTTTGTTTACATACCCATTGAGCCAGAAATGGGCCTCATCGCTAAACAAAATTTGCCTCGAAAACGTCGGATCTTCTTGGAACTTTTCAAGAGCCCATAGAGCGAAGCGATGTCGCTTGGGAAGGTCGAGCGGCTTCAGTTGTTGCACAAGCTGTATTTTATTTTGTACGCTTTCAATTTAAGATCTTGACGTAAAATGCGCCAAGTCGTTCCATACGTCAGTCCGAGTTGCTGGCGCTGAATCGACTCTCTACGGTCTTCGTGTACACTCTCAGCTACGGCCGCTATATTTTTTTAACAGCGTGATGGACGTGGTCTATTCGGTCGAATATTATCCAATAATGAATGCTGGGTCTGAAAATGGGTGATGGTGTTGCGAATAGTACGCTCAGTAGGCCGATTATGTTGACCATAAGTTGAGCGAAGTGCACGAAACACATTCCTCACAGAACGTGAATTTTCATAATAAAGTTGAACAATTTGTAAACGTTGTTCACGAGTAAGTATTTCCATTATGAAATGCCAAACAATACTAAACAAAAATATAATGACAGCATGACACGACTCACACGTGATCTGTCAAAAAAGGCTATTGAAAACAGTATCTCTACTTGGATCACCCGTTACATAGACGTGCAGTTTCATCACTGGTTACCTCAATGATTTGAAACGATCTATGAATTTGCATATTGCCAGTTCGATATTTATTTTATTATTTATCGACTACGTTTATATATGTATTAACAGACTTAGCTTAAGCTTAGAAATATTATTTAAATAAATGTGTCAAACTAAAGGAATTTTTTATTGGAAGAAAAAAAATGCCTTACGAAAAATATATTATCCCAATGGGAAGTTTGATTTATACCCTATCCTAAGGGTATGTTAATTTTAACACAACCCGTTATGGGAAAGTGTATTTAAAATGGAAATGCTGAAAAACGTTGTTTTTTAATTTTTACTTTGAAGTTGTCATAACTGTTTGCTGGGCTTATAAATTTACACGTTTACGTTTACAAAATATTTTGAAGCTAAGCCTAATATTTCTGAAGTTGTTGTACTTCAGAAATTCCCTTATATGGGAACTTACTTGACATAACTTCAGTTAGGGTGATATTAAACCACACTACGGTACCACCTTGTCCTCGTCCAAGCTATAGCAATTTCTATCTGCTTAACTATTTTTTTTTTGTAACAGGGAAGACCGGACATATTTACATGTTTTCTTAAATTTGTGAATAGTAGGTACTAGAAGAAGAGTTCAACTTTTATTTGTTAACTAAGCACCACTATATATTTCTCGAGCACTTAGGTACATTTTA